>OW203671.1:11807500-12262500 GCA_934044485.1 Apeira syringaria | reverse complement strand
TGTCCATGTTGCGTTTTAATCCTGACTAGGATTACCACAGCACCTAAAACCAATTACTAGGCATGAGTTCGATATATCAAAACGTAACTAATAACCGATATGAGTTTCATATCGTATCATATCGATATGACGGTTGCACATAACCGATATTACAAAAACTATGATATCTATATTATCGAGACGATATCAAAACACGCGCGAGAATACCTACGTTATGAAAACTGCAAACGATATAACCAAAACGCAAAACCGTGCACACAACTGAATGGATTGATATTCGTTTCTTCTCTTTCTTACTAAAGAGCGGTGTAACGGTTTTGGTGATATAACGAAAACGCCCATGTCTACCAATTACAGTTCCTAATTAATTACCAAAAATAATTGATAAAATATGTAGATAAAATTAATAACAGTTTTACTTACGATTTCACAACACAATTATACACGGCACTTGACGGGAAATCTACGTTGAATGTGGATCAAAATATATTATAATTATGACACCGGCTAGTCGAGTTAAAATCTACACTAGAACTAACGACACTTTACTCAAATTAAAACCGAACTGTCGGTCGCTGCGGTTAGCGTGGCTTTTATACCACGCGCATAGAGTCGAAAACTGTCTGGAGAAATCTCGAAACCGACTCTGGAAGCTTCGTGTATCTACCTACGCGAGCTATCGGGAATTTGGGACTATTGCTATCTCGCTCGCTCGAATTTAACCGAGATCAGCACGAACATTACCGACCGCTGTTACCGACGCATGCACGGCGCACCGATAAGATTGATAGAGCGCGCGCGCGAGATTCAAATTACTTTTCGAACATTTGTTATTGGTTTTATTCTGGAATAGAACTCAATATTTTCGAATGTACGACAGTATTATTTTTGCTGTCGGCGGGCCACCAGTATTCGACCGGCGGGCCGCATGCGGCCCGCGGGCCGTAGTCTGTGCATCCCTGGTTTAGACCGTCGTGAGACAGGTTAGTTTTACCCTACTGATGGCTCGTCGTTGCGATAGTAATACTGCTCAGTACGAGAGGAACCGCAGTTTCGGACATTTGGTTCATGCACTCGGCCGAGCGGCCGGTGGTGCGAAGCTACCATCCGCGGGATTATGCCTGAACGCCTCTAAGGCCGAAGCCAGCCTAGCCGAATCCGGCAAGGATATGCTCACTGTGGAGCCCCGAGAGTCGGGAGGCTCTAAACAATGTGACTTTACTAGTCGCGTTTCACTATACACGTGAGACGTCGACGTCGAAGCCCATTTGGCAGTTGGAGATCGGTGCTCGACTGTGCACGACGCACACAGCGCACCACGGCTCCGCACTGTCCACACTTAGCTCAGTTCGATGTCGGGGCTCGGAATAGTCTGTAGACGACTTACGTTCCTGGCGGGGTGTTGTGCTCGGTAGAGCAGCGTCGTGCTGCGATCTGTTGAGACTCAGCCCTACGCCAGGTGATTCGTCCGAGGACGATATCACTTATCTCTTATTATTGTTTTATACATATTACATCGAGGGACTACAATACTGTTTGTCTGTTTGTTATATAATATAATATTAGATGAACCGGCCCGAGCGAACCACATCCAACATTACCAACTGATTACATCTGTGTAACAACACAGATTTTTTTTTTTTCTTTCACTCTATAATTGTTTTATCGCAAGACAACGGTAAACTATCAATATATTATATATATATATATATAATATATTTTATTATTTGTCCTGAAACATTGGCAAACGTTTGACCACTATCTCACTTGATGTTAAGTGATAATGATGCTCTCTACGATGAAGCATTTGATTTATTAAAAACACACAATATAGTAATAGATATTGCCAATTAATCTTATATTTTCCACACTACACTCTTTATCTGTGACAAATTTTATCCACATCCGTTCAGCCGTTCTCTTATATTTTATCTTAAGACAAGTAATTAATAATCATTTTTTTTTTTTTTTTTTTAAATTATTATTGTTATTATTATTAATTGTGTGTTGCTTGTTTGTGTGTCTACATGATATTATTCTTAATTTAGTTCACTGTATAGTTTTCAGGTGAAGGAATGCCACCGTTTATCATTTTTGTTTAAAATTCTCCAAAACAATAGGTTGACTGGAAGAAATCGCTTTAAGCGATAAGTCCGCCTTTTGTTCCTCTACGACAGTGTAAGCTATAAACATAAGAAATTTATTGAGTTACTATATTATCTATCTATCTCATTATTATATTTTATCACACTCGAACCACCGCACTAGGATTCCCTGTGTCTTTGGGTCGCGGTAGGCATGGACACAAACAAACACGACACACAAACATCCAAGACTTTGGAGAAACATCTCCTACACCTTCTCATCGCATTCGTCCCTGTTTCGCCCCTGCCGGGATTCGAACCCAGGATCTCGAGAACCACTCACACAACACACTGTTTGATATGTACCCGGTACTTAACGTTGTCAATTTGAATAACGAACATGTAATATTTTGCAATTTCAATCAAGCGGTTAACGACAATATGTAACATGTATCGTAGGTAGGTGCCATAATATCACGAAACAAATTTTAACAAATTTTTTGATTATTTTTTTGAAAATATTAAAAAGTAATTAATTAAAAAAATAAGTCTATGTGAGAAGCTATATTTTATATTGAATCTGTTTATTAATTAAATAGCTGTCGCTAGTAAATCATTTTTTTTTTTTTTTTTTTTTTTTTTAAAAACCCACAATATTGGCTGTTATCATTATTATCATTTGGTGGTATGGGCAATGTTTTATACCGACATCGAAGGGGAGTTTTTTTTTTTTTTTTTTTTTTTTTTTGGGTTCTCCAATATATTTACACTTATACAATTCGTTTACATGAAATTGCATTATTTTCTGTTATTTTAATGTATAGGTTATACACTACTATGGGCCATCTAGTTGCAATTTTATTATATATTTTTTTTATATTGTTTTGTTGATATGGTGTGGTCGTATCAATTTCAGGTGAACGTGTCCATCATCGGGTCTGCTGCTGCTGCTGCTGCTGCTGTTCCTGTCGACGGTCGACGGTGCAGTGCAGCAGAATCAATAAAACGGATGTAACAAGGTAATTGTGTTAATTCTCTCTTCGGAAGAGAGTGTCCTCAATTTATTATCACATTTTAATCGATTTCGATAATTAGGTAGGTAGGTAGGTAGGTAGGTATATATATACAACAAGGTGACGCGACGCCGGTGTTGTTGACTGTGTTGTTGTGGGTTCGTTTGGTCGTTTTTGGGGTCGGTGTAATTTTGTTCTATTTTGATGATTTAATTAAACAATAATCATAATAATAATGAGTAACATTATTGTTATATTGGCGTCTAATTGAGTGAGACGAATGTTTTATATCTATATTCTATGTTTTATAAATGCGTCGATTGCGTGCTCGTGCGCGTGCGCTCGTGCGCGTGCGCTCGTGCGCGTGCGCGCGCGCGCGTTGCGCGCTGTATCGATAAACTCTCTCAAACATCGCTACATTTGGAGTGTCGCGGCGGTCGGGTCGGACAAATGTGCTGTATATATTTATACATCTTTTAATCTCTAACTCTTTAAGCCCTTTATGAGGATCATCTTCTTTAATAGACGTTAATAATATCTTTTGTACATCTTCGTAATCCATACTTACCCCTTAACAAGATTTAATATATTTTAGGAATATTGCTCTACCTTTAAAACTCTGTCAATTACTATTTTAGAAAAATTTTCTAACCTAAAGTGGTTTTCAGTAAAAGGCTCTTAATAGTCTTAATATACGATCTTTTGTTCATTTTTTAATTCTGTTTTTTATAAGTCTACCTTAGTGATTATTCTAAAATAAACTAGTATTAATTTAGCAAAATATATTATTAAGATCTCAAGTAAAATAACCACTTCCAGCGTTCAAAATCAAAGTCGGTGAGAAGTGTTTTTCTTGGGATGGCATGGTCTACCGCGCAAGATCATTGACATCTTATTTGCTTTTCCCTATTCCACTAATATTCTGTTGTTGAAGCGATATATCATCCAAGGGAGTAAAAGGAACTCTTCTAACTTTTTCATATAGTATACTAAATACCTCACGCCGATTATCTTTGATAAGATTGTTTAAATATTCCGTTTTATTTCCTGCCTTATCAAAACAAAGATCATGTAACTTCTCAAAAATGTGACAAACATTAATCCCTACTTCATATAATATCTTATTTGATAAATTTTTCGGCGTAAAAAGTTTTTCCTCGGTGAGGAAGTGATTTAAATAATTTTCTTTAAAACATGATGTGTGAAAATTTCTTAAAATAGAAGAGGCATTATTTCCTGCCATGGATAATACATTTGATAGATAATCCGGCCTAAAACCTTCCTTATAAAAATCATCTAAAAGCTGTGTTACGTTTCCTTACTTATTATCGATGACGCATCAGTAAGATTTTCAGGTTCATAACATAATATTTATTAGCAAAAACAATCAACATTAAAGGAAAGATAATAGTTTTCCAATAAAGGCAGAAAAGACATTGTATTTTCCTGTCGGACTTGCTATTTAACATAAGCTTAATACGCATGTCACTAGGTGGTCAAAGAAACTAATTTATGAAGAAACTGAAAATTTACTATATATTTATATTGATAATTTGCTATTTTTACTATTATATATATGTGGTATCCGGCTTTACTCACGTTTATAGTCGAAGTTTCGACCTAGGTTTCGACCTAGGAAACGTAACACAGCTTTTAGATGATTTTTATAAGGAAGGTTTTAGGCCGGATTATCTATCAAATGTATTATCCATGGCAGGAAATAATGCCTCTTCTATTTTAAGAAATTTTCACACATCATGTTTTAAAGAAAATTATTTAAATCACTTCCTCACCGAGGAAAAACTTTTTACGCCGAAAAATTTATCAAATAAGATATTATATGAAGTAGGGATTAATGTTTGTCACATTTTTGAGAAGTTACATGATCTTTGTTTTGATAAGGCAGGAAATAAAACGGAATATTTAAACAATCTTATCAAAGATAATCGGCGTGAGGTATTTAGTATACTATATGAAAAAGTTAGAAGAGTTCCTTTTACTCCCTTGGATGATATATCGCTTCAACAACAGAATATTAGTGGAATAGGGAAAAGCAAATAAGATGTCAATGATCTTGCGCGGTAGACCATGCCATCCCAAGAAAAACACTTCTCACCGACTTTGATTTTGAACGCTGGAAGTGGTTATTTTACTTGAGATCTTAATAATATATTTTGCTAAATTAATACTAGTTTATTTTAGAATAATCACTAAGGTAGACTTATAAAAAACAGAATTAAAAAATGAACAAAAGATCGTATATTAAGACTATTAAGAGCCTTTTACTGAAAACCACTTTAGGTTAGAAAATTTTTCTAAAATAGTAATTGACAGAGTTTTAAAGGTAGAGCAATATTCCTAAAATATATTAAATCTTGTTAAGGGGTAAGTATGGATTACGAAGATGTACAAAAGATATTATTAACGTCTATTAAAGAAGATGATCCTCATAAAGGGCTTAAAGAGTTAGAGATTAAAAGATGTATAAATATATACAGCACATTTGTCCGACCCGACCGCCGCGACACTCCAAATGTAGCGATGTTTGAGAGAGTTTATCGATACAGCGCGCAACGCGCGCGCGCGCACGCGCACGAGCGCACGCGCACGAGCACGCAATCGACGCATTTATAAAACATAGAATATAGATATAAAACATTCGTCTCACTCAATTAGACGCCAATATAACAATAATGTTACTCATTATTATTATGATTATTGTTTAATTAAATCATCAAAATAGAACAAAATTACACCGACCCCAAAAACGACCAAACGAACCCACAACAACACAGTCAACAACACCGGCGTCGCGTCACCTTGTTGTATATATATACCTACCTACCTACCTACCTACCTAATTATCGAAATCGATTAAAATGTGATAATAAATTGAGGACACTCTCTTCCGAAGAGAGAATTAACACAATTACCTTGTTACATCCGTTTTATTGATTCTGCTGCACTGCACCGTCGACCGTCGACAGGAACAGCAGCAGCAGCAGCAGCAGCAGACCCGATGATGGACACGTTCACCTGAAATTGATACGACCACACCATATCAACAAAACAATATAAAAAAAATATATAATAAAATTGCAACTAGATGGCCCATAGTAGTGTATAACCTATACATTAAAATAACAGAAAATAATGCAATTTCATGTAAACGAATTGTATAAGTGTAAATATATTGGAGAACCCAAAAAAAAAAAAAAAAAAAAAAAAAAACTCCCCTTCGATGTCGGTATAAAACATTGCCCATACCACCAAATGATAATAATGATAACAGCCAATATTGTGGGTTTTTAAAAAAAAAAAAAAAAAAAAAAAAAAAATGATTTACTAGCGACAGCTATTTAATTAATAAACAGATTCAATATAAAATATAGCTTCTCACATAAATAGACTTATTTTTTTAATTAATTACTTTTTAATATTTTCAAAAAAATAATCAAAAAATTTGTTAAAATTTGTTTCGTGATATTATGGCACCTACCTACGATACATGTTACATATTGTCGTTAACCGCTTGATTGAAATTGCAAAATATTACATGTTCGTTATTCAAATTGACAACGTTAAGTACCGGGTACATATCAAACAGTGTGTTGTGTGAGTGGTTCTCGAGATCCTGGGTTCGAATCCCGGCAGGGGCGAAACAGGGACGAATGCGATGAGAAGGTGTAGGAGATGTTTCTCCAAAGTCTTGGATGTTTGTGTGTCGTGTTTGTTTGTGTCCATGCCTACCGCGACCCAAAGACACAGGGAATCCTAGTGCGGTGGTTCGAGTGTGATAAAATATAATAATGAGATAGATAGATAATATAGTAACTCAATAAATTTCTTATGTTTATAGCTTACACTGTCGTAGAGGAACAAAAGGCGGACTTATCGCTTAAAGCGATTTCTTCCAGTCAACCTATTGTTTTGGAGAATTTTAAACAAAAATGATAAACGGTGGCATTCCTTCACCTGAAAACTATACAGTGAACTAAATTAAGAATAATATCATGTAGACACACAAACAAGCAACACACAATTAATAATAATAACAATAATAATTTTTAAAAAAAAAAAAAAAAATGATTATTAATTACTTGTCTTAAGATAAAATATAAGAGAACGGCTGAACGGATGTGGATAAAATTTGTCACAGATAAAGAGTGTAGTGTGGAAAATATAAGATTAATTGGCAATATCTATTACTATATTGTGTGTTTTTAATAAATCAAATGCTTCATCGTAGAGAGCATCATTATCACTTAACATCAAGTGAGATAGTGGTCAAACGTTTGCCAATGTTTCAGGACAAATAATAAAATATATTATATATATATATATATAATATATTGATAGTTTACCGTTGTCTTGCGATAAAACAATTATAGAGTGAAAGAAAAAAAAAAAATCTGTGTTGTTACACAGATGTAATCAGTTGGTAATGTTGGATGTGGTTCGCTCGGGCCGGTTCATCTAATATTATATTATATAACAAACAGACAAACAGTATTGTAGTCCCTCGATGTAATATGTATAAAACAATAATAAGAGATAAGTGATATCGTCCTCGGACGAATCACCTGGCGTAGGGCTGAGTCTCAACAGATCGCAGCACGACGCTGCTCTACCGAGCACAACACCCCGCCAGGAACGTAAGTCGTCTACAGACTATTCCGAGCCCCGACATCGAACTGAGCTAAGTGTGGACAGTGCGGAGCCGTGGTGCGCTGTGTGCGTCGTGCACAGTCGAGCACCGATCTCCAACTGCCAAATGGGCTTCGACGTCGACGTCTCACGTGTATAGTGAAACGCGACTAGTAAAGTCACATTGTTTAGAGCCTCCCGACTCTCGGGGCTCCACAGTGAGCATATCCTTGCCGGATTCGGCTAGGCTGGCTTCGGCCTTAGAGGCGTTCAGGCATAATCCCGCGGATGGTAGCTTCGCACCACCGGCCGCTCGGCCGAGTGCATGAACCAAATGTCCGAAACTGCGGTTCCTCTCGTACTGAGCAGTATTACTATCGCAACGACGAGCCATCAGTAGGGTAAAACTAACCTGTCTCACGACGGTCTAAACCCAGCTCACGTTCCCTTTTGATGGGTGAACAATCCAACGCTTGGCGAATTTTGCTTCGCAATGATAGGAAGAGCCGACATCGAAGGATCAAAAAGCAACGTCGCTATGAACGCTTGGCTGCCACAAGCCAGTTATCCCTGTGGTAACTTTTCTGGCACCTCTTGCTAAAAACTCTTTAGTACTAAAGGATCGATAGGCCGTGCTTTCGCAGTCCCTATGCGTACTGAACATCTGGATCAAGCCAGCTTTTGCCCTTTTGCTCCACGCGAGGTTTCTGTCCTCGCTGAGCTGGCCTTAGGACACCTGCGTTATTCTTTGACAGATGTACCGCCCCAGTCAAACTCCCCGCCTGGCAGTGTCCTCGAACCGGATCACGCGGGAGTTGTACGGCGACGAGCGTTGCCGCCACGTCGCCACTCTGCACGCTTGGAACGAAACACCGTGCGCGCGCCGAATAATCGACCGCACACCGCTTCCGCCCAACCGAGTAAGTAATGAAACAATGAAAGTAGTGGTTTTTCAGCGACGACCGCGAACGATCTCCCACTTATGCTACACCTCTCATGTCTCCTTACAATGCCAGACTAGAGTCAAGCTCAACAGGGTCTTCTTTCCCCGCTGATTTTCCCAAGCCCGTTCCCTTGGCTGTGGTTTCGCTAGATAGTAGATAGGGACAATCCCGCCAACCACCCATGGTCCTACCAACCTCTCGGTTATAAGGACCGAAACAGAGGAAGTCCGCCTGAAGTTCCAGTTCTTGCACAGTATCGCATAAAGCCACACCGGCCGTACTTAGGACTGCCGGTGTGCGAAGTCCTAAGTACGGCCGTCGACCGGACCGAGCGCACCGGAGGGCGAGATCCTCATGGAAGTATTGAATTATCATGATCAGATGATAATTCAATACTTTCTTAATTTTTGAATACCATCAATAATTAAGAAAGTGATAATGGAAGCAAGGAGTGTTTTTTATGTTAGGCAAAGAGCGTTCGAAACGATTACGAGATGCTAGAACTACCCCATCAGAACAAAGTAGTGGTTCAAGGAGTTCAGCCAAGGAAAGTCCTGAAGCTGGTTCTAGCTCTGGAAAACGGAGGCGTTGTGTTGACGTAGTATCGAAGAGGCTGCACAATGAGGAAACTAAATTTGCTAAAAGTGTGATTGGTAGAGATGGAATACCTGAATTTGATCAGTTCTTAGATTGTTTAATTAGAGAAAAAAGACTAGAAATTCTGAAAAGAAATGGAATAAACCCAGCTAATATGTCCAGTATTTTACATAGAGCACGAGCTAATGCTGCAAAAGCTTTTAAAGAATTATATGACCTTTGGTTTGATGTAGAAGGAAATAAAACTCAATACTTAAAAACTCTAGAAGAAAAACGAATAAATCTATCTAGTGTCTCCAGTATTTTAAGTAAGGCAGGAGCTAATGCTGTAAAAGCTTTTAAAGAATTATACGATCTTTGGTTTGATACAGAAGGAAAAAAAACACGATACTTAATAAAACTAGAAGAAAGTGGAGTAGATCTAGTTCGTATGTCTAGTATTTTGCATGGAGCAGGAGCTAATGCTCCTAGAGCTTTTAAAGAATTATACGATCTTTGGTTTGATACAGAAGGAAAAAAAACACGATACTTAATAAAACTAGAAGAAAGTGGAGTAGATCTAGTTCGTATGTCTAGTATCTTAAGTGGAGTAGGAGCTAATGCTACAAAAGCTTTTAAAGAATTATATGACCTTTGGTTTGATGCAGAAGGAAATAAAACTCAATATTTAAAAACTCTAGAAAAAGAAAGAGTAAATCTATCTAATGTATCAAGTATTTTAGGTAAAGCAGGAGCTAATGCTGCAAAAGCTTTTAAAGAATTATATGACCTTTGGTTTGATCAGAACGGAAAAAGGACACGATACTTAATAAAACTAGAAGAAAGTGGAGTAGATCTAGTTCGTATGTCTAGTATCTTAAGTGGAGTAGGAGCTAATGCTACAAAAGCTTTTAAAGAATTATATGACCTTTGGTTTGATGCAGAAGGAAATAAAACTCAATATTTAAAAACTCTAGAAAAAGAAAGAGTAAATCTATCTAATGTATCAAGTATTTTAGGTAAAGCAGGAGCTAATGCTGCAAAAGCTTTTAAAGAATTATATGATCTTTGGTTTGATCAGAACGGAAAAAGGACACGATACTTAATAAAACTAGAAGAAAGTGGAGTAGATCTAGTTCGTATGTCTAGTATCTTAAGTGGAGTAGGAGCTAATGCTGCAAAAGCTTTTAAAGAATTATATGACCTTTGGTTTGATGCAGAAGGAAATAAAACTCAATATTTAGAGCACTTTATTAAGAACAAAGATGGGAAAGAAGGTTTTACCTTACATAACTTATCTGGTATGTTAAGTAGAGCAGGAGTTAATGCTAAGGGTGCTTTTAAAAAATTGCATGATCTGTGTTTTAATGAAAAAGGGGAAAGAACAGAACTTTTAGATGATTTCTATAGGGAAGGTTTTAAGCCAAGCAACTTATCCTGTATGTTATGTGGATCAGGGGTTCATACTTCTTCTAATTTAAAAAAGTTGCATAGTGTTTGTTTTAATGAGAAAAGGGAAAAAACAAAGCTTTTAGATGATTTATATAAGGGAGGTTTTAGGCCATGTGATTTATGTAGTATACTAATTCTCTCTTCGGAAGAGAGTGTCCTCAATTTATTATCACATTTTAATCGATTTCGATAATTAGGTAGGTAGGTAGGTAGGTATATATATACAAGGTGACGCGACGCCGGTGTTGTTGACTGTGTTGTTGTGGGTTCGTTTGGTCGTTTTTGGGGTCGGTGTAATTTTGTTCTATTTTGATGATTTAATTAAACAATAATCATAATAATAATGAGTAACATTATTGTTATATTGGCGTCTAATTGAGTGAGACGAATGTTTTATATCTATATTCTATGTTTTATAAATGCGTCGATTGCGTGCTCGTGCGCGTGCGCTCGTGCGCGTGCGCGCGCGCGCGTTGCGCGCTGTATCGATAAACTCTCTCAAACATCGCTACATTTGTAGTGTCTCGGCGGTCGGGTCGGACAAATGTGCTGTATATATTTATATATATATGGTGTACCGACCCGTCCAAGTATTCGTTTTCGTTTGTCGCTGCGGATGAATCGTTTTGTTTGTTTTTTTTTAAAGTGAGACGAAAAATATCTATTTGTTTTGTCAAACTTTGTGAAATTATATATAAAAACTATTCTGAAACAGATCAATAAAAAAGAGAATACGAGACGAAAAAGCTTACAACGCGAAGCCGGCAAGGCGGGGGCGTGCCTTACGATATTTATGGTGTGTTTTTCTATTTTTATATGTATAAATTTTTATGCATATAATTTGTTTGTATTATACAACACTATACTATTTTATATCGGGGGTGTGTCGCTTTCGGTTTTAGCTGGATTTGTAGATGAATTTTATTGCGCTGTGTCGATCGGACCTGGTATTGTTTCGTAGTTGTTGTGCGATAGTGTGTGCGTGTTATATAGACATGTGCCACTATCGATATCAAAGCTGCGCGTACAACGATATGGTGTATATGTACAAACGATCGGTTTAATATTTATTTTTATTTTATTTTATTTTCATAGGAAAACTTACAGCCTAAAATTAAATCTATGTACATACAACTTAGGTTTGACTGGGCCAATTACAAGTTTTCGCCTTTAAACTTAAATTAGGAAAACTAAACATAAAACATTCTCTCTCTCAACAACAAAAATTCTAACAATCCATTTAAGAAATAATTTTAAATTAAGAAAAAAATAACATATTTAACATTGGGCTATTGACCGAGATACAATTAATAGGTGATGTGTACATTGCTTAGAGACTAAAAAAATCGGATGATAAAGCATGACCAATCGAACGTAAGCTTCCGGTAAAGATATCTATTTCCTTATTGCATTTGAGGAATTCGTTTATCATAGCGGGGGTTCTGCAGAAGAAAGTATTTTGTTTGTACTTAGTCTTCGCGGGGGGTACAGCTAAGACAGGAGTATGGCGCGAGTTGAAAGTTTGGAGTTCGAAGACAGATTTTGCCGAGTAATTCCGCACTATCAACTTGTGAACTTAGAACTTTTAAATAGTATGTAATGTCTGCAATTTTACGTCGTGTTTGAAGCGGTAGAAAGTGGTGCCGCTTACATCGCTCTTCGTAGCCATCATAGTAACATCGTGAGCGGTGTTCTAGGAGTTTTAGAAACTTCATCTGAATTCTTTCAATGCGTTTGATATGACACTCGAAGTGAGGGCTCCAGACTTGCGAGCAGTATTCTAGGATACTACGAACGTATGCACAGTAAAGAATCTTGAGTGTTTTGATATTGTTGAATGTTGTAGACACTCGCATAATAAAACCAAGAGCCTTGAGGGCTTTATTAACAATAACATCGATATGTTGAACATATGTAAGCCTAGAGTCCTGCATTATACCAAGATCTCTTATGGTATCGATACGTGCTATTATTTTGTTTTTCATTGCGTAGTTGAAATAAACGTTAGTTAGTTTTCTCGAAAAGGTAACAACGAAACACTTGTCTACGTTTAAATCCAATTCGTTTAAAGAGCAGTAGTCACTGAATCTGTCTAGGTCAGCTTGTAAGTTGATGCAGTCTATAGGAGACGTTATAGGCTTTAGAACTTTCATATCATCAGCAAATAAGTAAAATTCAGAGTGGATAAAACAAGAGTTAATGTCGTTGATAAATATTACAAAAAGCAGTGGCGCTAGTTGTGAGCCTTGGGGAATCCCGGATGGGATTTCTATGCACGTTGATCTAAACCCGTTGAGAACAACAGCTTGAGTTCGGCGCTCAATATAAGAGGTATACCATCTGAAGAGGTCTCCGTGAATACCCATTGCTTGGAGCTTGCTCAAAAGTATATTGTGATCCAGCCTGTCGAAGGCCTTACTGAAATCAGTGAAAATGCCGTCCACTTGAGAGCCCGAAGCCATCTGATCGATGATGAAATCGTTCGTAAGGATTCGATTCGAGGTCGTGGATCTGCCTCTAATGAAACCGTGCTGCTGTGGAATGAGTGAGGACTTAATGGCTGCATATGTTTGTTAATAGACGATCTTTTCTAATATTTTGGCGAAGATACATAACTTTGAGATGGGGCGGTAGTTTATGACATTCGATTTAGAACCCTTCTTGTGAATAGGTGATACCAGAGCAGATTTCCACAAGGAGGGAATTACTCCTTCAATTATCGATCTAGTAAAAATGACACCCAGTGGCAAAGTTAAACTACGTGAACATTTTACAATGAAGACTGGCGGAATTTCGTCGGGTCCAGCTGATTTATTTATGTTGAGAGATTTTAAGTTTCTTTCCAGGTTATCAAACGAAATTTCGATAGAACCTAGTCCGACCGTATTGCCAGAATACTGATTACTGTGGTTTACAATCGAAGTCGAAAGAACAGTAGGATCGGAGTGGAGAAACGAGGACTTGAAGAAACTTGAAAATAATTCGCAGATATCGTCCCCTGTATTAGCAGATTGAGTACCATACGTCATGGTTGAAGGAACTGATGAGCTTTTCGTTTTACTTTTTACAAAAGACCAGAATAATTTGGACGAGGAAGCTGAAATTGAGCTCTCTAACCTGCTAATATACGCATTGAAACATATACGTTCATAGGCTTTCGCACGGTCCCGCAGTAAGGAGAAAGCCACATAATCAGACTTGTTCCCATATGTTCTGTACTTACGGATATGTTTATATTTTTTAGCTAACATTTTTTTGAGACAGTTATTAAACCAAGGTGGATGCTTAGTCTGGCTAGTGATAGTTCTACAACGAATATATTTGTCTCTTAATTTATATAAGATGCTATAGAAGTGGTCGAGGGCATTGTCGAGTGGTCCGTGAGATAGTACTAACCGCCAGTCGATCGAATCCAATTCGTTACATAAGTCATCATAATTTCCAGATTCATAATAATATTTGAGCCTTGGCATGGTAGGGCAGCATTGACTTGCGAGGATATCTAGTTCTACTAGGAGTGAGGGGTGATGGCGGTCTTCACACACAAGCCAGTCTACGCAGTTGTTGATATATAATGGCATATTTGAAAATATCAGGTCAAGAATACGATTATTAGAGTTTTTAACAGAGTTAAATTGCGTAAGGTTACATAAGGTAATGATATCAAAGAAATGTGTAATTAATTCACCGGATATATTAGATGGGACCAATGATGGGTCATCGCTGCGTGATGACCATTGGATATGTGGCAGATTGAAGTCACCGACAACCAGGTACAAGTCTTCTGAGTTGTGAATAAAAATATCTTGCAATTTATCAGCAAAATGTCCCAACTGAGTTAATGCATTTGCAGACTCGCCTTGACTACATATATATGCGCAGCAGATGTTTATCTTAATCGGCCCACCACTACCCCTACTAGCGATGGTTAAGGTGATCCATATATCTTCAGCTGGTGAGCACCAGAGGGAGTTATCGACAGCAGCTAGTTCACGCTTCACTGCTATGAGGACGCCACCCCCCCGCCCTTGGGAGGTGAGCGCGTAGTCACGATCCCGCCTAAATACTAAGTAGGAATCGTCGAACAGTTCCTCGGATTTTATACCGGATAAAAGCCATGTCTCTGTCAAACATATGATGTCATAATTGTTCAATTGAAGATTTCTATAGAAGTCCCCAACTTTGGTGCGGAGGCCCCTGACGTTCTGGTAGAACAGTTTTAACTTGTTCATTTTTGATGTGCATAATTTAGAACGTAGTAGAAATTTGTACTATAATGTATGCTTATAGAACAAAAATATGTATGCATACTAAAGTATGTGCATATAAGGTAAGCCGAGTTCAAACGTAATATGGTAATTGGTACCGGTATGTAATGTATGACTATAGTATATAAAATGTTACTAAGAAATTTATATATGAGGTTACGAATATTGGGAACTGCTAAGTTTAATAAATTACGTATCAAACGTAATGTGTAAAACAAAATAAATGTTAGGCGCGTATTTAATAGTCCGTTATACGAGCCTTGCCTATATGCATTCTTTATGAGGGCCTTATATATAGTAAACACCGAACTATAATGGTAACCGCACGTGTTCGATCGAATTCTATACAATACGCTATCCATTAAAGTTGTCAATGCTAGATAAGGGAACACAGTATACGCAGATCTTGCCGAGCTATGGCAGAGATTAACTGTCGAAAGAATAGCGATGTAACCGGCGTCGACTACAGTGAGTTTATACTCGTAATAGGAAGATATTCGTAACTTGGTATAAGTAGGAGTTAATTGTGGGATCTTGTATCCGAGTAGACTACTCATATATTTGAGCGGATGTGTACAATTTGCCAGGAAAAATGCGAAGGTATAGATTATTGTTAATATTGTGAAGCGGTAAGTGGCGTGATAAAGAAGCGGTAGTTTAAGAGAGGTTGAATGAACTCGTAGGTTGACTAGTTTATGCTTTTGCGATGTCAGTGTACGCGGTGGGCAGGACAATATATACGAGGGCGGTCCGATAAGTACTTAGCCTCACCACCCGATTGCGCCACTATCGCAAGAAAAATTTACTATCGTGTAGTATATTTTCGTAGACGACTACTGTCAAAATTTCAGCCGAATCGGACTCGTAGTTTTGTTTTGACCGCGTGTGGAAGCGGGCGTGTCCGCGGATTTTAGAAAAATGGAAAAAGAGCAATATCGGTCGGTGATTCGATTTTTGTTTTTGGAAGGGAAATCGCGCAGCGAAATCAAAGAGCGCTTGGATGCTGTGTACGGTGACTCTTCTCCTTCGATGGCGACCGTCAAAAATTGGTATAACGAGTTTCGAAGTGGTCGCACGTCGGTTTTTGATGAGCCACGCTCAGGTGCCCCGAAAACGGCTACCACGGAGGATAACGTGACAAAAATCCATGAGCTCGTATTGGCAGACCGCCGATTAAAGGTGCGCGAGATAGCTGAGACAGTAGGCATCTTAAAAGACCGCGTGGGTCATATCCTGCATGAAATATTGGGCATGAGAAAGCTGTCTGCGCGATGGGTGCCGCGTTTGCTCACTCCGGACAACAAGCGCAACCGTGAGATCACTTCAGAGCAGTGTTTGACGCTGTTTAAGCGTAATCCGAAGGAGTTTCTGCGTCGTTTCGTGACCGTCGACGAAACATGGATCCACTGGTACACACCAGAGACCAAGGAACAGTCGAAACAGTGGACTTCACCCGGCGAACGTGCTCCGAAGAAGGCGAAGACTGTCCTATCGGCCGGAAAGGTGATGGCCACCGTTTTCTGGGATTCACAAGGTGTGGTCTACATCGACTACCTGGAGAAGGGCAAAACGATCACAGGGCTTTACTATGCCGAATTATTGGGCCGATTCGACGCCGAATTGCAGAAAAAACGGCCCCATTTGGCGAAGAAAAAAGTGCTCTTCCACCATGACAACGCACCGGCTCACACCTCCGCCGTCGCCAGGGCCAAATTGGTCGAATTAGGCTACGAATTGCTGCCCCATCCACCGTATTCTCCAGATTTGGCCCCGTGTGACTTCTTTTTGTTTCCAAACTTGAAAAAGTCACTCGCCGGTCAGAAATTTGAGTCGAATGAGGAGGTTGTCGCCGCCACGGAGGCCTACTTTGCAGACCTCCAGAAAACGTATTTTTCAGACGGGTTAAAGAAGTTGGAGCATCGCTGGGTCAAGTGTATCGAGCTAAGAGGAGACTATGTTGAGAAATAAATCGCCACTTTTCGAAAATTTTCGTTTTTCATTTGTAGGCTAAGTACTTATCGGACCGCCCTCGTATATATATATTTTGTTATTTTGATAACCGGCACTGACCCTTTCCAATATTTTGGGATGGGCAGTGTTCGGATAATAAATGTAGTTTTTTGTGGATATAGTAATGTGACGGAATAGTATAGTGTCGCTTATTAAACTGGACGTAAGGATATATCTCAGTGCGTGAACTTCACAAGCTGAAAGTAATATATATATATATAATGCAATAAAATTTTGAATTTGAGTTTGAGTATAGAATAAGGAAAACGAATAAATGGGCTTCGGTACTTACGTTCGGTATGGTCTGCGCACAGCACACTTGAGGAGTGTAAGCTAGTATTATAATAGTTATAATTTAGATTGAGAGAGCGAGACAATAAGAGTAAAAGATGAGAAGAGAATAATGTTAAGGGAATACACCATGATAAGAACAAGAATGAGGTCAACGTAATTTTTTTAAGTCTTCTTCCGACCTCAGTGTCAAAATTGGCGAAGTTGTGTCCTTCCTCAACATTATCTTGCATTGTTTCACCCAGATGAACTGGTAGTGGTTCTCCTTTGCGGCGGCCTTTGCTTTGGAGAGAAGTTGCTTGTTGGCGGGAGTTAGGTGGTCGTTTACATATATTCTTGAGCCGTCCTGGTATCCTAGGTCTGTGGCACAAAGACCCTTTAGGCTGCGCACCGCAGATACAAAATTTTCTTTCAGGTACCTGTTAGTGAAGCATCCTATGATTGGCTTAGGAGCGTCCTTAGCACGGGTTTGAACTCGCGATATGAAGGAGATGTCACTGTTACTGACCGGGACGCCTGCTTTGCTTCCAATTTTCTTTAAAATCTCGAATAGGTTTTCATTGTTGCTCAAGGGTAGTCCTTTTATTTCGACGTTGCATAACCGGGACCGCTGGTCTCTGTCGTTGAGGCTATGTTCGATGGCAGTTATTGATTGCTTGAGGCATGAGACTTCGTTGGAGACCTTTTCTACCTTGACGAGTCTGCCTTCCAAGTTTTTCACCTTGTCGGACAAATCTTTCATCCAGGAGTGTGCCGTTTCGACTGATGTTTTTATATCACTTAGTTCCGCTCTAAGTTCCTGGATACTGGCAACCAAACTGTCGATCGGCTTTAGTTTTATTGTCAGCTTTTCGATGGCGGCCATAATGCTGTGTGTATCGGGCGGCGGCGTTTGATTAGATGGCGACGACGCGGGTCCAGCTTTGCATAGGGTACATCTCCACGATGCCTTCCTTTCGGCACCCATTTTTCTATAAGCGGTTTCCGAAACTCCAGCGCATTGGTAATCGTAGTGACGCGAACATGATGCACACAGTACGCCATCACTGAGCTTGCTCGAGCATTTACCACAATTAAACATAGCGAGATATTGTTTTAACACTTGTTGCACTGATACTCTTCTGCTTATGAAAGGGATGTACGTAGGTACAGTTTAGTTTACTAGAAATATTATTGTGATCGCACCGCGGTTAGATCCGTAATAAGGGGGAAACGCAGTAATCGCGTGCGCGTACGAGTAATACGTGCTCACGGCGGGGGCGCGCGGCGCGGAATGAAAGAGAACGAAACTACACACAGCACACTATCGTGTGTGTGTGTAGGGTTAGTTTCGCTCGCAAATCTACCAACACGAATATTATAATGAATTATTATACTTGATTTTTTTGTTGTGTGCGTGTGTTGTCATTTTTACGCGTTATTGTGTATGTTTATCCACCCCGTATAGCGCTCGCGCTGTCGGTATGTGTATATGTACGCACACTAACTGTGTAAAGTGGGACACGCCGACACAACCATCACGTAAGTACTAATTTTTTTATATTTATATATTTCTATCATAGTAGATTAGTTGTAGTTAGAAAACTGTATTTATTTGTATTTATTTATTTGCATCGTGTCTCTTTGACACGGAAAGCGGCGGTGAGAGACGATGTGTACCACCACCCCTCCTCCCCCCCTCATCCGCTATCGTGTCGGTACGTGGAAAACGCGACTGTCGTCGTGTCGACCGCGACCGTCGATACACGGGGTTCGGTGTTGGGGGGTGTGTGGTCGATTGTTCGATAGCGCCGCCATCTCGGGGGGGATCGCGCATTATATATATAATAATATATATTTGTGTGTATGTCCAACCCGATTGCAAATAAATTTTTATATACGCTGGACGGTACAGACGAAGGCGGTGTGAGCGTATTTCATAAATACGCGTTTCGACTCTCGTAATACCGGGCGGAATCGTGCTTGTTCTCGATTTCGATATAAATTTTACGAGTGTCGTGTACGCGTCTTGGTCTATGAACGTTCAACAATGGATTGTAACATATCTGTGACCATTTCTTTTATTTCCCCCTCTTCTCTCCCTCTTTATCTTATATAATTCTATTTTTTCTCTTTCATGCTATAGTAGTATATATATATATATATATATATGCGCGTATGTTTATATTTGTATGAGCGCGCTCGTGTTTGTGTATATTTATATATGTAATTAATATACACATATTCGCGGCGCGCAAAACATATGTAACACATATGTGTGTGTGTAGTATGTAGTGTTGTAGTATGTATTTGAAAAATGTGACAATTGAAAAAGTTAATTGAGCAGAGAGTTAGGACAGGAAATCAATCAATGAGAAAAAATAATAAAACAAAGACACACCTCGGTTGTACGGATCTTTAAAACGATCCAACCGTTAGGGCTTGTGTGTAAACGGAGAATTTCGTCTCGCTTCAATCGTAAATGATCGAGTGAGCGAGAGAGAGATATAGAAAGCTCCCTGGTTGATCCTGCCAGTAGTTATATGCTTGTCTCAAAGATTAAGCCATGCATGTCTCAGTGCAAGCCGTATTAAGGCGATACCGCGAATGGCTCAATATATCAGTTTTGGTTCCTTAGATCTTACTCAGTTACTTGGATAACTGTGGTAATTCTAGAGCTAATACATGCAATCAGAACTCTGACCAGTGATGGGACGAGTGCTTTTATTAGATCAAAACCAATCGACGGAGGGCCTCGCGTCCAATGTCGTTAATTTTGATGAATCTGGATAACTTTTGCCGATCGCACGGTCTCGTACCGGCGACGCATCTTTCAAATGTCTGCCTTATCAACTTTCGATGGTAGTTTCTGCGACTACCATGGTTGTCACGGGTAACGGGGAATCAGGGTTCGATTCCGGAGAGGGAGCCTGAGAAACGGCTACCACATCCAAGGAAGGCAGCAGGCGCGCAAATTACCCACTCCCGGCACGGGGAGGTAGTGACGAAAAATAACGATACGGGACTCTTACGAGGCCTCGTAATCGGAATGAGTACACTTTAAATATTTTAACGAGGAACAATTGGAGGGCAAGTCTGGTGCCAGCAGCCGCGGTAATTCCAGCTCCAATAGCGTATACTAAAATTGTTGCGGTTAAAAAGCTCGTAGTTGCATTTGTGCGCCGCGCTGTCGGTGCACCGCACCCGCGGTGATACTGACACGTTTGCGGAGCATATCGTCGGTGAGCCGGCCGGTAACACGGCCCGGTTCAATATCAAAATCCTATCGCGGTGCTCTTCAGTGAGTGTCGAGGTGGGCCGACAATTTTACTTTGAACAAATTAGAGTGCTCAAAGCGGGCTCAAAACGCTGCTTGAATATTTCGTGCATGGAATAATAGAATATGATCTCGGTTCTATTTTGTTGGTTTTCAGAACTCCGAGGTAATGATTAATAGGGATAACTGGGGGCATTCGTATTGCGACGTTAGAGGTGAAATTCTTGGATCGTCGCAAGACGAACATCAGCGAAAGCATTTGCCAAAGGTGTTTTCATCAATCAAGAACGAAAGTTAGAGCTTCGAAGGCGATTAGATACCGCCCTAGTTCTAACCGTAAATATGTCGTCTAGCAATCCGCCGACGTTACTACAATGGCTCGGCGGGCGGCTTCCGGGAAACCAAAGATTTTGGACTCCGGGGGGAGTATGGTTGCAAAGCTGAAACTTAAAGGAATTGACGGAAGGGCACCACCAGGAGTGGAGCCTGCGGCTTAATTTGACTCAACACGGGAAATCTCACCAGGCCCGGACACCGGAAGGATTGACAGATTAACAGCTCTTTCTTGATTCGGTGGGTGGTGGTGCATGGCCGTTCTTAGTTGGTGGAGCGATTTGTCTGGTTAATTCCGGTAACTAACGAGACTCTAGCCTGCTAAATAGGCGTCGTCATTTCGGTGTGCGCGATTCTGTCGCGCAACTCACTGGCGACGTATTAAAATTCTTCTTAGAGGGACCGGCGGCTTCGAGCCGCACGAGATTGAGCAATAACAGGTCTGTGATGCCCTTAGATGTCCTGGGCCGCACGCGCGCTACACTGAAGGAATCAACATGTTCTCCCTGGCCTAGAGGCCCGGGCAACCCGTTGAAACTCCTTCGTGCTGGGGATTGGGGTTTGCAATTATCCCCCATAAACGAGGAATTCCTAGTAAGCGCGAGTCATAAGCTCGCGTTGATTAAGTCCCTGCCCTTTGTACACACCGCCCGTCGCTACTACCGATTGAATGATTTAGTGAGGTCTTCGGACCGACACGCGGTGGCTTCACGGCCGTCGGCGTCGCTGGGAAGTTGACCAAACTTGATCATTTAGAGGAAGTAAAAGTCGTAACAAGGTTTCCGTAGGGGAACCTGCGGAAGGATCATTAACGTTTTATATATGACGAAAGTCATTATATTCAAAGTTATATTTTCATCAATATAAAAACAGAGATATATACGGATATACGGAAAGAATGCGCTCGTTAATATGTTTGCGTTGTGCGTCTTTTTTGTGTCCATGTGTCTCGCGTCGCGTACATATACGATTTTAACGATTAGAAATCCATAATTTGAGTCGTGTATGCGTGTTCGTCAACACTATAACGGTTTAGAAGCGAGAGTAGGAAGGAGGAAGGAGGTTCCTCTTTCTTCTCTTTCACTCTCATTCTAAGATATTATACATAAATTTGACATTAAATATTGTGACAATATTGTGTACCAGGGTAAATAATATATAAAACAATTACCCTGGACGGTGGATCACTTGGCTCGCGGGTCGATGAAGAACGCAGTTAACTGCGCGTCATAGTGTGAACTGCAGGACACATTTGAACATCGACATTTCGAACGCACATTGCGGTCCATGGAGACACATCCAGGACCACTCCTGTCTGAGGGCCGGCTGCATAATAACATAAACCACACTGCGCGACGGCGGCGGCGTTGTTGTCGTCGTCGTGTATATGACGGTTCTATGTGAACGTTTGCGCTCATGATATTATATTCACAAGCGTGCGTTTATATCGTCCGTTTAAAAATTTTTTGTAAAAAAAAAAAAACTACCCATAGTGTATGCACACACGTTATACGCTTGTGATTTTTATATTCACGTGCGTCGCCGTCGGGTACGCTTTGTAAAAAGAGCAATCCGTCGTGCGCACGTTCACGTGTCTATGATGCACTCGCGTGCGCGTGTGTACTATAATCGTATACCTATGCGCGTGCGCGTAGGCGGACTCGACGTCCGAAGGGCGAGTGCGATGTTGTTGAAGTGTATCTCATTCTTCTTGTAATATAGAAGAGAGAGAGAGCGATGATGATGTCGTACACGCTATCACGGAACATCGTGTCTGCCTCACCTTTTATAACGTTGGCCTCAGATCAGGGAGGATTACCCGCCGAATTTAAGCATATTAGTAAGCGGAGGAAAACCGCTCCTCCACCTTGGCCACCCTGGTCCCTGCCTCACCAGCAACACTCACCTGCAAACAGGAAATATTATAACGAGTAGGTAAGTGTCTACAGTATGTAGGTACCTAACTTATGCATAGCTCGTTACAGAAGAGTAAGATCAAATAGGTATTAATAATATTGATCAGAGCAGCGACCTAGAGGGGGCTATGGTCGAGGGTTTTTCGCGATTGAATCAGAAATGAGTTCCTTACAAAAACGAGTCCGGCGCTATAGCTACGTTTTTAATTACGAACAGCGGATTTGCAGTTGAAGCAGCAGTAGGCAGGCTAGGTAGGTGGTAGGTGGCTTGGTTCTCGAAGCAAGACTACAGACAGACGGGTAGCGCAGACATCCACCGACCACACGAGGCGGACAGACTGGATGATGAAGAGAATGGATTCCGCGGCGGTGCACGTCCTGTGTCGAGTCGAGATGATCAGACCAGATTACAAATTTTGTTTTTTTTTTTTTAAATGACCTTATATATACCTATTAGCAACATTAGCTACCTGCGGCTCGCTGCTCGGCGCGCTCGCCCATCTACTGATTAGGTACGTGAGTACTTCAGTTATAGGTACTTACCTACCTACATATTGCCAAGACACGGATCTTCCTCTCAGAGAAAATATTGGCCACAATTCACCATAATGGCGTAAGTATACCCGGTACCTGGATGCGGGCCGCTTCCAACAGGTCCTTGTGGAAATCAATGGGGGAGGCGTACGTCCAGCAGTGGACGTCCTATGGCTGAGATGATGATGATACCCGGTAGCGTTTCCCCAAAGATACGACGGTGTTACAGTCCCGATTGAATGTCGGAGGCAGGCGCGATGCCTGCGTCGTAGGTAGGTACCTACACCGGACAGTGAGTTATACAATCTTACGGGCCGCACGATACTTACCATCAAATAGGACAGGTATAAGCGGTCTCACGTCTATCTGGCTCCCTACGTACCTACGTACTATTGACATGATTAGGTAAGCACATAGATCAAATAGTTAAAAAAAACTGTACCAATCGAGTATAACTAAGAAGGTAGGTGAGTAGGTAGTGACCTAGGTAGGTACCCATCCATGGAACACTAACAACGTATTCTTAAAAACATGAGAGTATAATCAACGTACCGAGGCGAAACCCGATATGTAGGTACACATTACAGATAAGTAGGTACATATATTACCGTCTCGACGTCGATGTGAGGCTGAGGAGCGACCACTTGAATAATCGTGCGTCGGTTCACTTCACCCAGAAACAACTCGGGAGGCGAACACACGTGAACACAATAGTTACGTACAGTCGAATTGAGAATCTGCTCTTGTGAACTAACAATAGATGGAGATATAGGTAGGTACGTTAGGCACTTCCCAAACCGTTCCCAAGTCTCCCAGCAACGCGGCGACACTCTCGAGTGAGACCACGCCACGGGTAGGTATGTCACTAGTGGTTACCCATACAAGTTCGTTACAAATATGTACATACCTACTACACTCCGCTAAACAAAATTGAGACAAGACCTAGTAGGTTTATAGATATTACTTACGTAAGTACTCTGTGAAGTACCTACATGCTTAGTCATGATGCCACGTGGCAGCGCCGCGCCGCTGCCACGTGGCACGTGCCACGCAACAGCGGCGCGGCGCGGCGCGGCGCGGCGCGGCGCTGCCACGTGGCCAGCATCGGTGATAGTGGTTTCACTGATGGCAGCGCCAATCATACACAAACATTATGAATAAGTATTTAGATATAGGTAGGTACCTACTTATGTAATCACTACGGAGGAACCATCTCACTCCACAACAGCCAAAACTCTATCTTCAATCGTCATATAGGAATACGTGCCTATTATAACGACACACAACTAACCTATAGCTGGTGCGTCGGCTCCTTTGATGAGCTCTGTCCACGTGCTTTCATTCTACCAATACATAAGAATAATACAATAAGAACCTACAATAGCTGAATAAAGAGAAAGATGAGAATACTTACTTCTTCAGTCTGCTTTCCACTGATTTAAATCACTTTTTGTATACGTCATTGTTAAATTGACTTCCTATGCTGTGGCCTTCAGCCAATATCGTCACGTACCTACTCGGCTGACGTCACCGTCGGAGTCGGCACGCCTTTGAAATTTGAATTTCGAAGCTATATTTCAGTAATTCACATTTAACTCACACAAATGTATAAAAGCAAATATTAATTATATACTTAACATAAACATAACATAACATAAAATTTCATTTATTGCCTCAAATATTAGCACAAATTACAACACAATTACAAAGACATGACAGAAACATTACATGTAAGGCAAAAGGGCTATGCTCAGCATGTGCAGAGTTTAAATTCACTGGGTGAAAATAGACTGCGCTGTTTTTCAGCATATCCCTTCCCGGACAGATGTTTGCCGGGAGGAAAAGTTGTGTAAAAGGCGGATCATTCAAGGCTATTACAAATTGCAGAACAGACTGACATGGTTCCTGCTACAGTCAAAGATAAAGGTTTAGAGGACATTTCAATCTAATACATATAATAATAAAATTGCAAAAAAACTATTAACATAACATGAAAAACCAAGAATGTGCAGAATAGCATTAAAAAAAATATTCTTCAATGAAAAAAAGGCTATATTCTTGTTGGTGGTGCTTGCGTGCGCGTGTGTGTGCGTACGTGTGTGTGTGTGCGTGCGCGTGTGTGTGTGCGTGTGCGTGTGTGTGTGTGTGTGTGTGTGTGTGTGTGTGTGTGTGTGTGTGTGTGTGTGTGTGTGTGTGTGTGTGTGTGTGCGCGTGTGTGAGACTGTGTGATCTTGTGGGCTGTTGAGTGTAGATGGTATGACATGGTTCATTGTTTCTTAGGCCTATTTTGCAAAATTTTAAAGGTTCCTGTAAAGCTATGTTTTTGGCGTTCAAGAAGTATTTTCTTTAATTTTACTTTGAATACGTTAAAACTTTGTTTAGTTTTTAGTGGTGGCGGGATATTGTTCCATATTTTGGACGCGCTATACTTAAAGGAACCTCTAAAACCAGTAGTTTTATATATGGGTGTAGCGAGATTACTGCGAAACTTTGACCGTGTGTTCAGTAAATGCATATCTTTGGACCATAGAAGTTTCTCAAACAGGTATTCTGGCTTTTTATTCCAAATTACTTTTTGGGTAATACATGCTAAGTGAAGCTCTCTACGTAGTTTCATATTTAATATACCTCGTTTAACGAGATAAGGCGTAACGTGTTCTCTCCTAGGTATATCAAAGCAGAACCTGGCGCATGCATTTTGTACACGCTGTATTGCATTTTCAGTTTGAGCCCATAATCTGGGACCGTAAACGGCACAACAGTAATTAAACGGAGAAAGCACCAAAAGGTCACTTAATAGCATTCTCACTTCTTCCGAAATATATTTTCTTATGTTATATAAAATCTTAAGTTTAAAAAAGGCATTTTTTATTTTCTCATTTATATGTTTGACATATCTCATGTTGCTGTCAATTATTACACCTAGGTTTCGGGATTCAGACTCAATTGGTATGTTAATTCCATTTATAGTTAGTTGTGGATTATATTGAAGGACCTTATTCACCTGTTGCTTAGTACCTAAGATAATCATTTTCGACTTATGGGGATTTAGGACTAATGAATTGAAGACATGAGTGGATGAAGGTGATAAGTCGCATAATTCTAATTCTGAGTAAATCGAGATTAAAGTTTTACTTTTATTTTTTCAGATAATTCGCTTCGAAACTGTATTTTGTAATAATAAATCATGCAAAGTTGTGTAAATAACCTTAATTATTAATGGTATGATAGCAATTAAACACTTGTAATATATTTTATTATATAATTTGAAAAAAAACTGAACATAACTCCTTCTTCCATGAACAAAAAGTAAACTCTTCTACACTTTAAGCTAAATAAAAAGAGGTTAAGTAGGAATGTAAGTAAACAATGTCTCATTTTTCTTATAACTAAACAATATAAAAGAAAACTTAAATTTATAACAATGATCATTTGTGTGTAATGTCTAACTATGGTAAAAATATTACTCTTGGCTTAAAATCGCCTCTTAGAAGTAGCGATATTCTGGCTTCACATACTTAAGTTGGTCTCGGAGATTCTCTTTTTTTTCCACTGACACAGTACTATATTTTCTGTTCATATGTGAAATTTCTACATCAGCTGGCACATGAGATCTTTTTTTTTAAATGTCCACCTTTTTGAAGGGTGTCATTTCATCGTATGTTGTTATAGATAGAAGATTGTATAAATAGGAACCACACTCATCCACGCGTATCCATTTAACACCATCCTTAAAACTTACTTTGCCATTGTTGACATCATTTTTTCTGTTAATCAAATTAAGTTTCTCTTGTATCTCACCAATTTTTTTGAAATGTTCGGTCATATCAATAACAGTATTATTACGAGAAGATTTGCATACGATGTTCCGGTATTCGTCAGGAACACAAACTGTATCATGTTTCCGAAGGACTTTTTCAATCCTACTAAAATCACGATCCGAATCTAAATAAGAATGGCCAACTTTGGGAAACTTCTGGTCGATTACTTTGAAATATCATTTTAAGATAATGTATGGATAAAGTGCTATCATGTTAAAATTTTTATTTTGTCCGGCACATTTATTATTTATTTATTTATTTATTTATATTCACACAAGGTCTTCAGGTCCCAAACTAGGCAGAGCCTGTACTATAGTAACCTGATGACTGATATATATACTTAAATACATACACACCCAGACATGAATCTGACCACACCAATAAGTGATCTTTGTTTTGGCAACTTTGTGCCACAAGTCTTAGAAGTGAGCTTGCGACTTCGATACTTCCGCGATCCGCTACATCTTCAGTTCATGTGCAACATACAGCTTTATCCTTACCTCCATCATTAATATAAATACCCAGATTGTAAAATCACAGTTGGCGTAAGTAGAACGCTTTCGAAGTTGTCCGTTTCAGGTGAGTCTTCACGTTGACACATTTCCAGGTAAAGTCTATGCATCTTACTCACATTCAGCAGCGGCGACAATTAAAATTTGTGCATATTTTTGTTTCTGGAGTAATGTGACTGTTCAGCAGGAAAAATAAATATGTGAGTTTTAATACGTTGGACAACATTATCCTTTTTATGTGGATGATTCTGGTGTCTACCTCTCCGATCCGCTTTTGGAGCTGACAGTCCGTCCTTGATATTTTTTATAATGAGATCAACTTTTTTGCGGCCTATCTGGTATATCCCACACAAACCTAACTTGCATATTTCTTTTGTAACTCCTTGGTTTTTCACGTAATACTTGTAGGAAGCTGATTTATGCTTTCTAGCGTTACTGCGTTGTCTCGCTACAGGCTTACTCACAATACTGCTAAATAATAAAGCACTCTTCAAATCAAATCAAATCAAATTCATTTATTTGCCAGATATAGGTAGGTACATTGAACAGGTGTTATGTTTATAAGATATGGGGCACTATATCCGAACCTTCAAGGCGTGCAAATTATGGATTCAATACCCATACAAATTACAAAATTAAAATACTATACTATTACTAATTTAATTGTGTCATAAATTATTGAATATAATGTTTGAATTACATAATATCGTTCTGTCCATACAATTACTTATATTTTATCATTTAAAAACTCATCTATACTATAATATGTCTTGTCAATCAGAAACTTGTTCAATCTAAATTTAAAAATGTTCGTATTATTCGACTCTTTTACCATAGGTGGTAGTTTGTTATATATATGTATACTTTTTATAAACACACTTTTATTATACAGAGCCTTTTTGCTTTTTGGAACACATAGCACATTTTTATGTCGGATACTTTTCAACGTGCTAAATTCCTTTAAATTGTTCTTTACAAATATAGCCGATTCGAGAATGTATAGTGAAGGTAAAGTTAACACATTCAATTTTTGAAAATATGGCTTACATGTATCTGTTTGTTTTAGCCAACATCTTGCTCGAATGCATTTTTTCTGAGACTTGAATGCTGTTTCTTTTTCAGTCGAATTTCCCCAAGCAAGTATGCCATATTTTAGTTTAGACCCTACACATGCATGGTAGGCTTCTAGAAGAGCTTCATCATTAGCTACTTTTCTTAACATATACAATGCATATGAATACTGATTTAACTTTGTACTCTTACTATTGGTATCCAATGAATAATAGCTATTTAAAATAGATTGCCTATCTTCAAGTGTGAATTTACTGGAGCATTTAAGCCTGCACTTCTCGTGGCATAAAATTCCTTCCTTGATTGTTTTCTTCAGAACTGTCTCTCCTTTGTAAGACATATATTCCTCTCCCTTTGCTCTGGCCCTTTGCTGCAGATATTTTCTTCCAACATAGTTCATTTCTAGGACGTTTCTTCGATTTGTTTTCTTTGGATGGGAATACTTTACGTTTTTTTGGCATATTGTTTTCCTCTAAATCTTCACATTCGTGTTGGTTACTAGTAGAGGGAATAAAATTTAATACTTGTTCATAATGTTTTTTGTTCCTATAAATACATATTTCGATTTTGCATAGAACTTGGAACTCATTTAGATCTCCATTTTTTTTGCGGCGAAGCCCACAGCCATGGGTAATTTTTGTATTGAACTTGGCTCTCTTTTTTTACAATTATGTTTTTGGAGGGATTAACTATTCATAGGCCAATATAACCACTTCCAGTTCAGAAAAAAACTTCAGTGAATCAATGTAAAGGCAATAACTTATTAATAAAAATAGTTAATTAATTTAAAAAAGAAACTTTTTGAGGATATTTTCCTAGTAAATATCATTGTATGGAGTATTATCCATTACAGGCTGACTAACTGCGGCTTCCACCAATAATTTTGCTCTTGATTTGGTTCCTGCGATTGCTTTTTCACTATACCAATATCAATCAAGTATTTTAAATAATATTTTTCTTATTACACGAACCACTTGAAACTACACTACGAGAAGCGCGCGAAAATGTGACAGAATGAAATCAAAACAATTAAATGTCGCGAAAGAAAGAAGGTTATATTTTTATTTATTTATTTATCAACATTCGCACAAGGTCTTCAGGTCCCAAACTAGGCAGAGCCTGTACTATGGTAACCTGATGAGTGATATACATATACACACCCAGACACAGGTCAAACAGACATGTTCATACACACAAATGTTTGACCTGTCCGGGAATCGAACCCGGGACCAGCGGCTCAGAAGGCAGAGTGCTACCAACTGCGCCAACCGGCCAGTCAATATATATATGTATGTCAGATAACACCTACATTCACTGAAAAGTTACCTCGCGTCATTCGACCATCGAAAGCTGAGTGGAAGAAGGTGTTATATCCATACATATCACCTTCTTCCACCATAGAAAAATAAAACTTTTACTTTATTTTTCTGCAAGTCGGTGATATGAGCCCATACCTCTTTCATTCAGTGCCATTTTTAAACTGAACTGAACATAACACCTTTTTCAACTTTTTTTTTTTTTAATGTGCCTTTTATCAATGGTATAAGGTATGTAGTCATTTGGTATCGACTTATCACCTTCATCTACGCAAAAAAAAGCAAAAAACCAAAAATGCGACATATCGCCTTCATCCACTCACGTCTTTAATTATGAGTGGCCCAGTGAAATATAGCATCTAAGTCGTCATTAATCTGTGCCATAGCCGCAGTTGTGTTGTCCGGTTTAAAATTATGATACACTTGAGTGTCGTCGGCATACAAGTGATACTTGCATATTTTTATACGTTCTGGCATATCTGCAGTGAAAATGGAAAACAGCATCGGACTTAATATTGATCCTTGTGGAGTTCCTACGGATACTTTTTCGATACTGGACAAAGTTTTGATTCCATTTCCATTTTCAACCTCGACAAATTGCTCCCGACCTAAGAGGTACGTTCTGAACCACTTACACGTGCTTTCTGAGAACCCATAGTATGAAAGTTTAGCAATCAGGAGTTCTAAATTGATACAATCGAATGCCCGTGAGAAATCTAATAACACTAGTACACTGCCCAGGCCAGAGTCTGATGCTGCGAGAAGATCATCGGTAACGTGTAAGAGAGCTGTTTCAGTACCATGAAGCCTACGAAAGCCTGACTGATACTTAGGTATTATATTTTCCTGGCAGATATATTTTTCCATTTGGGTGAGTACAATTTTTTCTAGCACTTTCGAAAGTACTGGAAGGATACTTATTGGCCGAAGATCTTTTAGGTGCTCGACAGAGTTAGACTTAGGTATAGGTTTTATTAAAGATCGCTTCCAAGAATTAGGAAAAGTGCAAGTGGCTATGGAGCAATTTATTATATGCGTGATTGTAGGCAAAGACTCGGGAAGAGTCAGTTGAATCATGTCTGCGTTTAGAAAATCCGAGCCAGTTGCATTTGTTTTTATGCTCATGATTATTTTGCTCACAGTTGTTTCGGATACAGGGTGCAAAGAAAACACACTCTGAGATTTTTTATTTGTTTTAAAATAAGTGATGATATCGTGGTCAAATATTAGAGTGTTTGGAATGTTCAGAAAATATTTATTAATTATGTTAGGGTTCATTAAGTGGTCAGGGATAGATATCGACTTATGATGATTTAAGGTTTTTAATTTTCTAAAAAATTTCCACATTTTTGCGGGTTTGCGCAAATTTTTATTAATATAATGAGTGAAAAAGGCAGATTTCTCTCTTTCTACAGCACCTGTAACTAAGTTTTTTAAAGTTTTATAATATGTTCTTGATGGTTCGGTCTTTTTTTTGTGCGCCTTAACTAACGCTTTATCCCTGAGTGCCATCATGAACTTAACCACGCTAGTAATCCAGGGACTTGGTGAGTTTTTAGCCTCCTTCTGTTTTATGGGCGCATGTCTGTCAAAAATATCAATTACAATATTATTGAACTGTTCGACCATAACGTGTACATCTTGCATACTTTTAAAATCGTGCCATGGAATAGACTTAAGGTCGGATTTATATAGCTCCAGATTTATGTGTTGAATTGGGCGATATTGTATGAAGCGTGAAACTAATTTTGGTTTCTTTACATTTAGATCACATAGCACCATACCATGGTCGCTTAATGTCGTGTTATGTAAAATCGTAATTCCTTTACACCTTTCGGGGATGTCCGTTAGTACTAAGTCCAGTAAACTTTCCGTCTCATCGGTTATCCTCGTAGGATATTTTACTAACTGAGACAGGCTCCGCTGTGAGCAGAAAATTGTTAATTTCTGAGCGTTTATTGACTCTTTGAGTAAATTAACATTAAAGTCGGTAAGTACACACAAATAATCACAGTAGCAAAAACTATTTAAGGATTCACTCAAAGCATCCAGAGCCACGTCCACAGTGACACTTTCAGGCCTGTAAGCAGTACCAATAGCCATGCGAGCGCCAGGTAATGCCAATTCTAACCATATTTGCTCTAATTGTGATGCTGGATGAGTCCGAACACGCGCGCGTAATCCTTTTTTTATGTACATACCTACTCCTCCTCCTTTTTTATGACTACGAGAATTGTGTTTAAATGTATATCCTGCAAGGCTTGGAGCTATCAGTTCTTCTCCCTTTCTTATCCAGGTCTCATTCAGAGCCAATATGTCCGGCTTGTTTGTATCTACGGTCGCTTCTAAGTCATCCCTGCCAGTATTGATCGAACGTATGTTAAGAAGGCCTAATCTCAAATTTTTAAACTTATTGGTTGTACTATCCATAATCCAACGTCAATTGTATCCATACTTGTACTTTAACACAGTTAGTACTAGTGTTCGTTTGTGTGTTATTTAGTGTGTAAGTGAGGATGTAGTGTGTATATAAACATGTAGCTATTCGTGTGTAGGAAAGAGATGTGTGTGTGAGTGTCACGTACAAATGGTCAATTTTTATAATGTTAATTTTTTTATAAAAACCGTTTCCTAGTAAAGTTTGTGACCTTAACAATATATCAATCATCAATATAACAGCATATACTGTATTAAAAATACATTCTGTTCTGCTGTGTACTTGATCCAATACATAATAAAATAACTCAGTACAAAAGCTATTTAAATTTAAGACAGCATCGGTTGAGTGTACCCATAACAAAGCTAGGTAGCAATAAAGGGTTCGACACATACTTATAAACCGAATGACAGTTCTAGTTATTATTATTGGGTGGCAATTTAAAAATAGTGTCCAAATCACCTTCGCTTCGTACCCGAAATGCCTGTTTTCCGTCGGATTCTCTGACTAGAACTTTGCCTTCTCGGGTCCAGGCATACTTCCAACTAAACCGTTTACACAGTGTACGAGCCCGCGCGAAAATCAACCTGTTGTTCCTCGTTAGACGCTCATTGATATATATAGGGCGTGGCGTCCCCGCTAGCTCGATGTCGCCAGTGGTAATGGAACGTCGCGCGCGCGCGCACCGCAGTACCTGATCATGCACCGCGCGTCGCGCTAGGCGCACGGTGATGGGGCGCGGTCGCTGCTTCCCTTCTAAGTCGACGCGGACGGGGCCCGCGCGGCGCGCTTCGATAATGTCACGCTCATCAACTTTTAAACCAATCTTATTCATAAGCAATCCTATTATATGAGTGGCATTTTCCCCCGCGTGCTCCGTGACACCGCTTATCTCCACATCATTTAGAAGGGACACTTGTTCCTTGTCATTTAGGTCTTGTTTCAACATAAAAATTTGCATTTTAAGATCCTCAGTTTCTTTGTAGGATGTCTCAAGGCACGACAGCCTTGACTCATTGTTGCCGAGTCTTCCAGAGAGAGTCTCCAGTTTTCCCTCACAACTCTGGTAAAGAGCTCTCAAGTCTTTCAACTCTTCCCGGACTTCATCGCGAAAACATATAAACTCCTTACGGAAGCTATTCATGTCTTTTCTGAAAGCTCGTATTTCTTTTATGATTTCCCGATTTCCACCGTTTTCTTCGGACTCTTGAGAAGACTCGTCTGATGCCTGTTCTCCCTGTCCTTTTACAGGAGTGTCCGTATTATCTTTCCTTGGGAGGCTAGAAGTACATCCCGGGCATAGCCAGTGTTTCGGAGTAGCACCTCCAGCAGTCAAGTTGACACACTGTCGGTGAAAGACTAATTTACACATTGAACAGTTGGCGCCACCTGTAAGGAACTTTCCACAGCCACCACACTTGGTCATTGTTGATGACAACTTTGTAGAACTCGACTTTGTCTTGTTAAATGGTTTACTTCTAGCTCGCTAGATAGCGCAGCTCGTTGGTGATTTTGAGCAAAGGATATTATTGATAAAAAAAAATATCACATTCAAATAAAATCACTTACCACAGATTTAATATGCTTAAATATTAGAAAGTGACACTTGCTTAGAACTTAGTTAGTGGCTTTGGTCAAAAAAAACAACGTCCATCCGTTCAGTAGGTACTCAACCGAAAACACCAATTCTTTACGACACGTATTTTGCACACTTATCCTTCTTACTTGGGCTGGATAACACTTTCACATAGAAAACAGACTTGTTTCTTTTGGAATCTAGGTATTATTCATGATTTTATGCAGTATTACTATTAATGCAACAGTAAACACGAATCAGCTGTTCCGTCAAAAAGGTCTACCCGCACTTTTTTCCATACTTATGATTACGTTGTATAATTTCGTACAGGCACAAACAGGCGAAACAGGATCTCAACATGAGGTGAAGGAACCCTGCCGCACACTGCGAAGGCGGGAACCAAAATGAAGAATTAAAGAAATGATACGGAAAGACGCCGCCCGCTCGCCAGCGCTACATACCCCAACCACAGCCTATATAGAACAGCCAGCCCACTCCACAGATTACTTAGGGATTACTACGGTTTCTGCGAGCGCGACTGCGTTACTTGCCTAAACGCTACGCACCCGCTAGGGTTGGCTCGGCTTCAGCGCGCGGCACATCACAGATATGGGTGGTTTCTGTATCAGTAATTATTGCGTGCTTAGCAAGCTGATTAGTTAAATAACGCGTCAGCATATTCATGTTATTGATAACTTACGTGCTTACAATAATTATACAATTATCTTTTAAATTTAGCTTTAACAATACGTAATTGGCAATAGAAAATCAAATCATACTCGTAATTTTCCTTATTTATACGTATTGAGATATGAAACGACACATAAACTCCAAAAGCCATAAAGCCACCGCGGCCACACGAACACGTCGTCGTAGCCAAGATCATCCTGAGTTTGGAGGTATAGCTATGATAATCTATGTTTTGCGAAACGCGATTACAAGGCGGCCCGAACTATGGAGTGAGATTACTGTTCCTATATAAGCTGTGACCCAACGAACTAGTTCTACTAGGACGAAAGACACAGAATTTCGTAGTTAATAGGAAAATAGTGCAGACCGCTGTTCGATAAATTTCGCAGTATCGAGTATCGATATCGATCGCGCAAATGGAAACCATCACGGTACTGTATTATCCCACTTCCCACTATCCCATCCCATCCCATTCCACTATAATCCTACTAATATTATACATGTGAAAATTTGGATAGATGGATGGATGTTTGTAACTCAATCACGCCCGAACGGCTGAACAGATATGGATGAAATTTGGCACAGAGATAGATTATAGTCCGGAATAGCACATAGGATACGATTAGTCCCGGTAAAATGTATGATTCCCGTAGAATAATTGATGTAGAGAGAAAACCGTAACGCTCGTGGGTGAAATCGCGCGACGCTACTAGTATATTATAAGGCGAAAGTTTGTATTTATGTATGTACGTATGTATGTTTGTTACTACTTTATACTCAAACGGCTACAACGATTTCGATTAAATTTGGTATTAATTACGATTAACACGTAGGCTACTTTTCAGCCCGAAAAAAAATTTGTTGTGCAGTATTTTCGTTTAATAAGATATCCAAAGCCTTGAATAGAATAATATCAGGAAATGTTTTGTTCTTTATTGTGGGTTGAATATTGGCATAGCTACCTAATTATTTTTAGCTTATTGCGAGTCGCTCATGAAAAACTTTAAAAGTAGAAATGGAGAAAGAACATTCACGCTTGAAAAGTTGTAACACGGCATACTTTAGCGTGTATTATGAACCAAATGTGAGGAATTATACCGTGCACCTGCACCTGTAGGGTACGCCAGCGAAGCCGCGCCTGGGAAACCACCATCTAATTATTATTAAAACTTTAAAAATTACTTTTTGACGGCAAGTAAGACCAAGGTACAAGGTTGAGGAAACATAACAAATATTAATTGCGCTTAAAATCTTTTATTTAATGCAGGCAATTATTTGCCTTGCGCGGGAGGGTGGGGATTCCTTTCACCTCGCGGCTTGGACCACATCTTGTTGTATAGCAGATAAAATTAAATTAATAAAGATAAATATTTAAAAATATGTTGGTATGTATTTAGGTGCCCGCCTAACCTCGTAGCATCTGTTAGTGTGCTCCGTTATAAGCTAATATGACTTAAGGCCATAAAGTAGGGACTTATGGTCAAAACTTGAAAACATACAAATTTGTATAAAATTTTGTTTTGAAACAATTAAATTTCAAATTGTAATTTATTATGTAGTTATAAATGATCTAGTGTTTATGGTCAAATATGAATTAGCAAACAAGTACCAAACCGTTAACTAATCTGAGAAACAAAAGAAATCAGATATTTTATGAATCCATTACAGCGCCGCGGGCGGCAATAGTACCAACCACGTATAACAATCTATTGTTTACCGTGAGTTACCATTACCCTGATTTGGAACAAGTTTCAGCGTGCTAATCGATATTTTATCGTGTTACGGACACAGCCCTATTCTGTGCAGCGGCGAGCGGCGAGGTGCGGGGTGCGAGCGGCCGGTGGGCGGAGCGAGCGCGCTATTGGTTGTAATGTAACCAGTACTGTTAGGCACCATTTACAAAACTGGAAATTCCGGACAAGAAACGATCATTTCAATAAATGTTAGTCACATGATACAAACTTTGGCTCGCGTAATTAATCCGTTTTCAAAGAAGATGGTTGCGACAATAGTGAAGAACTCTTACGTTGTCAGTCGTCGCTAAAAGGCAAGTAGTACCTATGTGGAAATCAGCACCTAAACTAAAACATGGAGGTACCTACATTAATTGTACTAGCTATAAATATGAGCTATTGGCGATCATTATTAAAACTAATCTATTTAGTCGATAAAAATCGTTGTTAGTCGCTGATGGCGCGGGCGGACACGGTTACCGTATCAACATGATTACTCTTTGGTAAGTATGTATTAAGTACTATACTCGTACATACGACTAAATAAGTTATTACGCATAATAATACGTGCGGAGTAACCATGTAGCTATACATACCTATATCACTTCGTATCTAGCACGTATTTCAATAATTTACATAACTGTTTAGTGTAAAATGAAATTAAACGAGTTATAAAATAAACAAAATTGACTCTTAAACTTAAGAATTAATTGTTAACTATAATATTTCGACTTTCGAATTCAAAACTATAATAATGTGGACTATTTATATATATTCTGACATGTACAAATGAACTAACAAATAAGGAGATGACATTCAGTTTGTATGTGTTGCTTTGGAGAAACATTTACATTTTAAATCACATATAGTGCGTATGTGTAAAAAATTAAATAAATTCATTTATGTTCTAAGAAGATTACGACAGAGTTTTGGTCTAAATACGGCGCTTGCCGCGTGTTATGGTTATGTCAGTTCTCAGTTCGAGGTCCATATTAAAATTACAATGTACTCTAAGTAAAATAACCAGACATGTAATAAAGTCGGACCAGTCATACAACCCGGACCAGTCATACAACCCGGACCAGTCCGGAATAATCCGGACGGATGGTAGCCCTATCTCCAGTTACATATTAGAAAGAGCAAGCGCATCGCGGCTGCGGCGGCGCAAGGAAACATAAGCCGCGCCGCGCGGGCAGTTACTTTGTAGGTACGTAGCGAACGCGCGCACAAAACAGGTAGGTATACCTATAACGCGAGGCACCGTTCCTCCGCCGCGCGGCGCGGGGCGCGGGCGGCTGTGAGCTGAATTCGGATGGCAGAATAATCTTTTCCTTGTCGTTATCCCACACTAGGTGGGGTCGGCAAAACCAACGACCTCAGTAACTTTACTGAGGCCGATGGGCACAACACGTTTTTCTCTTCGATTCTATTCTATCATTAGTCATCTTAGCGCGTACCAACTAATGATGTTTTACTAAAGATGACGTATATTCTACTGCGCGGTGCTCAGATTTTGTTCCTTTACGACATAAACATGCTTACTGCGACAGATAATACGGTACAAATAATATAGAAAAGGATAGCTATATGTTTACACTTGCGCTTGAAATACGCTTCATAATGAAAATGACTACAATTGAGTTAATTTTGCCGCCTCAGTTTCCGCGCGCTTGTGCGACATCTACCTCATATAAACATACAATATCATTGCATGTGACCACTAATATGTACCTATAACATTTCAGTTCGAGTCTAGAGCTTCTTGCTGTCAATATAGGTATTATACCGACCGACCGGAGCAGAGGGAGAGTCGCGCCCGCAGCATTTGCTACTCTTGCTATAGGAAAGTACTCATCGTACCTATAGTTGATCCGCCCTGACTTCTCTCGTGTGTGTGTCGGTCAAGTCACAGGTGAAGTCGACAACCATACTCTGCCATTATCTATTATGTATACCTATATAGGTATCGTAATGCTAGAGCTGCATCCCGCGGGTTCTGTTCTGAACCATGGCCCATTTATGTTCTAGGTACGGCTAGGCGGCTGTCCCTGCTTGTGTGGGTTGGTTACCTACCTAGTACGGTAGGTATACACCTATAACTAGCCGAAGCCCGTCGATGTGCTCTACGGCGCTGAAGCATTTCCGAAAACCGGCTCGGCTTGTTCGGGAGGCTGGAAGTCATCCGAGCTGCGTTTGGCTTTGGCCTGTCTATACCGGCTATTTTTTATCTTTTTTTTTTACATATTATAAGTTTGCGTTTGACAGCTGTCTCTACTGAGGTCGTCGCCTGTCGGTACCTAAGTAGGGGAGCAGGCGCTAGTTACCCACCTATCTAATATTTCGGTAAGTATATCATCTACTCAGCCCCTGATTCAGAACGCTCGATGACAAACTGAATAGATTCGATTCGATATTGTTCATACAATTTACCTATATCACACTCACACCCCCGCAATAGGATTCGCTGTATCGCGGGAGGCATGGACACACACGATCACAGCACACAAACATCCAAGACCCGGGACAAACATCTACACTCATCGCACAAATGTTTGCCCCTGCCGGGATTCGAACCCAGCGTCCCGGAGACACAGTAGTCATGTCACTGACATTAACCACTGCGCCACGGGGACCGTCAAGGTCGCCGTATAGGTACCGTCAAGTATATTTAGATCATTTTTAATTTGCTCACATTTCGTAAATGTACTACCTAAGTAGAATATTGTAATCTGTACTAAATTGTGTAACAAAAGTTCTCCACCCCGCGCTCCCTCCGTTACAGCGGCAGGACGGACGCCGTGGGCTTTAGTCGGTAGTGGACCCTGGCTGCTGTGGGTGCAGTCAGGGTCGGGGGTCGCCCAGGACCCCCAGGGAGCGGTGATGCTCGAGCGAGCCCGACACACCCCACCTACTTTGCCGGAAGACGGGAGTGCGTAAATGCATTTTTCCTACGGAAAAAAAAAGCTTGTCTTCCATACAATGTTACACTCTATGTAGCATTGCCCCCACTCTCAATAACTACAACAATGAATAGATGCCAACGTTAGTAATCAAACCTAGTGTAGGTACCCGCGTTCCTTTATAGCTTTATTATTATCCTAGACCGTAATAACCCCGACATCCTGCACACCCACAGCGTTTCTAAGAGTAGGTAACTCGTTCTTTGGTAACTAATAGGGATCGCTAGCACGCGGCAGACTGTTGCTGACCGTGACTAGCGAGTACGAGTCATACATTACTTATATCTATATATTATCATATACCTACCTACATAGTTTATATCTGTAACTTTCAAACTGTAAACATGGCTAGTAGGTAGTAAGAGATAACACACATCTACTAGTCTAACGCTCAACTCAAATGCACCGTCCCTTCAGTGTCCTTATGTAGAGTTTACACTGAAATAGAGAGTTCTTTATTTGGGGCAAAAAATATACAAAGCCAATAGGTAATTAGGGACCTACTTACTTACCCAAGTAATTAGAGATACATAAACATATTGGTCAGAGAACAAGTAGGTGTTGCAGTTCCCCGCGCCCCCGCGCCGCGCTACGCACGGTCCGATGAACTAACCTAACCCCGTCGTGCTATGTGAACCCACCACTACAGAATACCATCCTGCCATCCAAGCCGTAACCGTCCGCGGCGTAGGTACCTACCTACCTAGCCCTACTGATTATTATGGATGCTTGTTACTCTGTCACGGTCAAACGACTGGACTAATTTGAATGAAATTTGGTATGGAGATAGCTTATCGGTACCCTACCCCTGTCTTAATACACATTGGCTTATTTTCATCATCACCGTGCGGGTAAAATCGCGGGGCGCAGCTAGTGCACAAATAATAATATAATATCTAGGCTCGGCTTTTATACCGATCATTATAATTTAGTACGCAGGTACCTACCTAAGTACCTAATTATTTTGTGTAACGTGATATTTATTTGTTATTTTATTAGTTATTTTTAATGTTCGATTTTATTATGATCACTTATTAACCGACTTCATAAAAGGCGGTTTCTCAATTCGACCATATAGGTAGGTATAAGTTTTTTTATGTGCGTTCGCGGAAAACTCATTCGACTATGAACCGATTTTGATGATTCTTTTTTTGTTTGATAGAGTATAACTTCCGTGGTGGCCCCATTTACAGGTACCCACTCAGCTACGATGAAAATACAATTTTGGATTCAATATATTTTATTGTATGTACTGGCAGGACTATATAGATATTCTAAACATATTTGCCGCCGTCATTTGCCATTTCTTTTTTTTTGTATTCTCCAACTTGAGTAGGTACTTACGCATCTCCCTGCGTTTGTTGTGCAGTAATTGTGCTTTGTTGTAATGTACCTACCTAACACTTATTGATCAATGTATTGTTTATCTTCTTCTTTTAGATTTGTTTAAACTGTATTGATCTAGCGTTTGACAACTACCTATCTCCCTTGATTGTCAGTGACGATGTGGTCGAAGATGTTATCACGCTCGACCTAGAATGCTTACTTACTAGGTAATTTGTTCGAAAAATGGAGCCTCATTCGGGTCCTTCGAAGTCCAAGGAACAGCTGATGTTAGTAAAAGGTTTGAGACAGATCACGATGCAGATAGATAGGTGCCTATAGTATGTATATGTATAGGATGTGGTGTGACTGTCGTCGAATCACAATACAGGTGGAAGATTAAATGTGCCAACTCGTCATAACTGATGACTAGAGTGCAACACTCAAAAGTGTGAAATGACTTGTCGGAGTCGGCACCGTGAGCACGATATATTGATAATATTATGTAGGTAGTTACTTTTACTTCAACAAGTTAGTTCATACTTTTGAGTGTTAAGTCGGTTCCATTTTATGGTATTATTTTTTTATGTACACTCTAGCTAGTGCAGGGACCGAACCGATGGCACGCAAAATAAAGTTTCGGGCGCGTCACTGACACAGTAAAAGAAACAATATTTATTACTGTGTCACTGATCACAAAAATTAAATGCATTATGCATTACGAAAACAAAGTGTGAAGTAGGTAGGTATGATAGGTATGAAGAGAGAACGCTACGGAACGTTGGGGTGCGGGGCGCGGGCGGCGAGTCGCGGGGTGCGGGGCGCTGGCGGCGAGTCTTAGCGCTCGTTTGTTTTCATACCTAACCTCTTACTACGATCTAATCTACGTCGCGAGTTTCACTTGCTATGACGCATAGTTTGTTAAAGGCCGCTCTACACTGGCGCGAATCAAAGCGCGATTTCACAGCACGAATAGGTACACCGCAACTTTCCTGTAAGGAACCAAGACAAGATAAGACACTCGCAATGGTTCTCGTTCTCGATAGTTTCGCACTAAAGTTCACAACGTCATAACATGAGATGGACGTCGTAGTAGCTGCTGCTGCTGCATCCCTCACGCTGCTGTGCGCATTAGCGTACTTTAATTATGTCAATATTACAAATCAAACATAAATTAAAAGTAATATTCCAGAAATACCATTTCTAGCTCCTTTGTCCGCACTCATTCTTTTAACCGACTTCAAAAAAGGAGGAGGTTCTCAATTCGACCCGTATGTTTTTATTTTATTTTTTGACGTATTTAACGTTTTATAAATTGATGAATACCAGCAACACTCATGAAAAATAGTAACGTTCCGCGTAACGTTCCACCTGAGTTTTGTATTACATAAAATAATCAAAGTCAAAGTCAAAGTCAGACAAAGTCAAAGTCAGTCAAAGTCATAAATGATTATGACGTTATCACGTAAATCTATCGTCCGTAAACCGACTTTACAGACAACCAAATTTTTATTTGTGTTTGATACCGCATAACTTCCGACTGGGTGAACCGATTTTGATCGTTCTTTTTTTTTTAAAAGCTGGTGCTTCCCGTGTGGTCCCATTTAAATTTCATCAAAATCGGACTCACTTTTTGAGTTACAAGTCAAAAACTGAAAAATGCGTGCTTATACTACACGATATTATAGTAGCGGGTGAAGACATCGGTGAACATACCTACACCACAATGACAATTGATCCCATGAGTAACAAGTCACTAAAAAGAGTGAAAAAAAAAAAAAAAACCAAAAATTGGAACCGACTTCAACACTCAAAAGTATGAAATATCTTGTCGAAGTCGGTACCATGAGCACAATATGGTGATATCAGTTACTTTTGAACTATCATGGTACCGACTTCAACAAGTTATTTCATACTTTTGAGTGTTGAAGTCGGTTCCGTTTTTTGCAATTTTTTTTTTTTGTAATTAAGATATCGCTTTACATGCACTGCAACTAACTAATTGCTAACCAATACGGCGGCTCTGTCGACACTGAGCGGAGCGCGAGTGTGGATGGCGTGTAAGCGGGTTCGCGCTGCGCAGTCCCTTTGACGCGGGACAAAAACCGACAAAAATCGGGGAACAAAGCGCGAATTTTCAGTGACCCAAGCTACTCACGGGATGTCGATGTCCTCAACCGCGACAATAATATCATCAAGATACGCGTAGCACTTTTCAGTTATTGGAGTATAACTCAAAAACCGCTTGTCCGATTTTGATGAAAGTTGAATGGGACCACCACGGAAGTATACTCTTGTCTAACAAAAAAAAAGAACCATCAAAATCGGTTCATAAACGACGAGGTTATCCGCGAACACACATGAAAAAAAAACATATACGGAAGAATTGAGAAACCTCCTTTTTTTGAAGTCGGTTAAAAATCGTTGTTAAACTGTGGTTTCTCCCCGCACTCTTCTCTCTGCTATCTATGAATCATGAATAGCAGAGAGAGAACTAGACAATATGCAATTTGAACTATTAGATAATGTTCTGCAACTGGTCTGGTAACTATATATATATAGATAGATGTAAACAGAAATAGGTATTTACTTAATAAGGTTCAAGACATTACATACATATTTTTATAAAATTTCTCCTCCATTTTTTTTTAAACGATTAGGTATCGGTAACTGGACTGAATAGTTTTATATGTGGAAACTGTCTTAGCTTGTTCGTACTACACTATTATATTCTATAGACTTATTCATTAAGCTGTTTGTTTTCCATTAATTAAATAAAAATAAATACCTACCTAGGTACTAGTCAACAACGTGCTAAAATAGATGATAATTAGAAAAACGCAATTTGGCTACAACGGTCGGAGTTATTAGTCGGTCGGACATCGTCGTGTAGTGTGTCGCTTCGGAGGTTCTCAATTTGACTTGTATGTATGTTACGTGTGTTCCGCGAACATTGCGCCAAGTGTGAATGGAATTTGAGGATTCTTCATTCGTTCTATAGGTCAAGTGTCACAGGTGGTCGCATATAACTTTTATTGAAACAGAAATATCACGAAAACCACAAAGACCAGATTAGTACGAAGTCTCATTTTTCCCATATTTCTTTACGCCGCTGAGACGACGTCGAGGTTTGGAAACAGTTGTAGGTTTTTGTGATGTAATTCTCTCCTCCACGAGTTCGATGGTCAATTATTACATGGTGAGTATACATGAAGTACCTACATGACAAAATAAAAGCTATGAACAAGGTATAACTGGATATCGCAGTCATAATCAATTCAGTGCCCCCTGACGGTGGTGAGGTATACTTCGAGTATATGAAAATAAGTTATTAAAAAAATATAGCTAGATGGCGCTGTAATATTTAATACAGTGCCCCCTGGCGGTGGTGAAGTATACTTAACGCAACAATATAAAAGTTGTTAACAAACATAGCTAGATGTCGCCGTTATATTTGATTCAGCGCCCTCTGACGGTGATCAGACTTATCAATTAAAGCTATTTGTAAAAGCGCCACCTAGTTAAAATTGTTTTCTTTAACACTACTTTCTTTTCGAAGTATCTATCAAAGGTCATAATCAATTACGTAAATATCTAATTACAATATTATTATGAGCATAGAAATAATATGTACGTAGTACATATTTTTTCTATTTTTAAAATTATTTCTTTCTATTCTTCTTTAAATAAATTGATGATGATGATGATTCATTTAAACGTTAATAGATGTCATATCATACATTGTAATTAGATATAATATACATCGTTGATTATGCGTCACCTATTAGAGATATCTTAGTACTTCATCATCATCTCAGCCATAGGACGTCCACGGCTGGACATATGCCTCCCCCCTATTGACCACAAGAACCTGTTGGAAGCGGCCCGCCCGCATATAGCCCTTGCCTGCGATCTTAGTCAGATAGTCTGTCCACCTGGTCGTTGGCAGTCCTATGCTGCGCTTGCCAGTCCGTGGTCTCCATTCGAGAACTTTTCGGCCCCAACGGCCATCAGTTCTTCGAGCTATGTGCCCTGCCCACTGCCACTTCAACTTACAAATCCGCTGGGCCATATCGTTGACTTGCGTTCTTGTACGGATCTCTTCATTTCTGATTTAATCATGTAGAGAAACCCCGAGCATACCCCTCTCCATAGGTACTTCAAATATCCCAAATGCAAGTATAAAAGAACCACCAAAGAGCACTTACTACACAGGGACCAATCAAATTTTTTATAAATTTTCTGTTAAATCTGCTTTAAAATATACATATGTTATATTTTAAAGCCAGTATAAACATATCATTCGATACAACTTGACCTCGTCTAATAAACTATTATTATAAAGAGGTAAAGTTTGTGAGGGTGTACAAACGCAAAGTTATAATATGTAATAAAATATTAAGTTGACCTGCAAATGATAAAAAACTTTAATGGGGGTGATCTCTGGATCTACTGAACCGATTTTTAAAATTATTTTACCAACAGAAAGCCAAGCCAAGTTATTTGAGTGTCATCTATTACTATATATATATGAGTCATGTACCTCGAACGTCCTTCTCGATACTGGCATGCGTGTGGAACAGCAGACTCGTGCGCCGAGCGCGCCTTCGGGGTGTTCTCCGCATTTCCCGAGCAATGTCGACCCCAACGCGTGGCTCCGGTTCGCTGCATGTATAACTGATGAGTTTTCGCATCTCCGACTGCTCCGGTAGCAACAGCTCCTGGCCTGGAATTGTTTAAGTCGATACTTGTGAACACAGATCAGCTCGAACTTTTCTACACTCATCAATATAAATTAACTTCTCACAAGGTACCATAATCAACGCTAAAGTTCGGACGTATGTTTGTTCCTAATCCTCGCCAGAACGAGGAACTGGGAATGTTCCCGCAGAAACAGTATCGACAACAACAGATCCTGATGAAGGTTCCTCTCACAGCTCTAGCTTTCGCCGAGCTGGAGGTGCCTGGGTGTGAATTTGCAAATGCGGAGTGACTTCTGTTAGTCTCAATATTTACACAGATAATTGCATTACCATGTAATTGAATAGGCGCTAGTAATGTTTAATGGCTGTTTAATGCCGGCTGGCCGTGGTGGTACTGGCTGGCCGTGGTGGTACTGGCCGGCCGTGGCGGTACCGGCCTAGATAGTACTTCCCCGTCTCTTCCCGCGGGTGCCGAAAGAGTCGGCTAAGGGACCACGTACCAGAAGGTGCAGCAGTGCCTTCCGAGGATTGAAAATCATACTGCGCTCGCCAACCCGTCTGCCAAGCGTGGCGAGTATTGGCAAATCCCCCCTATATGGGGGAGGCATATGTGCAGCAGTGGACACACATGGCTGAGAGAAGAAGAAGAAGAAGAAAAAGAATGTTTAATGTAACCAAGTAGGACTGCCGGCACAGTGCGTGACGGGCGGGGTGTCGCCGCGCGCGGACTACAGATATGCGCAGTCGGCGCTGTCGGACATTATGTACAACAACATAACATAAGCTTGGAGTTCTCCACCCGCGCTCAGTGGTGTGGGCGCCTGCAAACTTACTTTAATTAACACATTAGATACATACATTAAATTAAATAAGATATAGTAGATATACTTCTATCCGGTTCATTAGGAAATTATTGGGGGAATGTTATGTCCAGCATTGGACTTCCTATGACTGAGATGATGATGATGATGATGATGATAGTGATATAGTATACAACTATTTGTTCAGCCTGTAGCAGTAGCAAAACTATCTAGTTTTTTAAGCGCTGCTTAAAACGCCATCTGGTAGACGCCTTGCGAAGTCATTGCATACAAAGGTTGCATTATTCTTTAATTTTTAAATAGATTGTCGTAATTGAATTTGATGGGTCGATTTGAAGCCGTCTTAGCCTCAGCTTCTGTCTGTCGATCTCTAGCTCGATCTAGTTCCAGTCACCAGTATTCCGTGTGGTGTGGTGTGATGTGATGTGGTGTGGTGTGCTTATGTTTGCAAATGACCAACCATTGAGAAAATACAGTCATTTGTGATTAGTTATGCCATAAGTCTAGCTTAATTGTATTTTCCACAAGTGCTGACTATTAAGTGAGATAGTGCTCAAATACATGACCTAAGATCCTATCCCACTAATGTTATAAATGTGAAAGTTTGGATGGATGTTTGTTACTCAATCACGCCAGAACGGCTGGACGGATCTGGATGAAATTTGGCACAGAGATAGGTTATGGTCTGGAATAGCTCATAGGCTACTTTTCATCATCACCATCAATCATCACCGTGCGGGTGAAACCGCGGGGCGCAGCTAGTAAAATAATATATGTACTTGCCTACCTCACAAAAATAAGTTCTGCGTAGGATATTTGTCTCAAACCCAAATGTTAGATAATACAAATAGTAGAATAAGGTTTGTATATTTTGTTGTACAGATCATGGCTACGCTACTAGGGTCTGCTCTAGGTCTGCTCAGTACTAATTAAAGCACAACTTTAATAATAACTCTGACAAGCATGTTTCAGCGCCATCTATGGTATATTCTATAAACTATTAAGGAGCTCGAACCAATTTTTCACAAGAAATGTAATAAAAACTTGGGAGCTGTACTCAAGTTTCAATATTATTTGCTCCCCCGATGCAAAAAGAGAGGTGCTATAAGTAAGTTTGACGTGTATGTGTGCAAGTCTTGCTTATCAAGGTTTTGTATTGCTCATACGTGCGTAGCATCCTCGAGTATTGTTCACAGGTTTGGAATCCCCAATATGACATTTACATTAATAGATTTGAACCTGTTCAACGCTAATTTATGAGCTATTTACAGTTTAAATGTAAGACAGCAGCAGCTATGAGTCACGATGTAAAAGACACCATATGTTGCCACTCCATGTCAGACGGAATATCGCAGATATAACGCAACTAGCAAAGATTGCGCAATACCAACTAGATTCTCCCTACCTCCTTTCTAAGATAAGTTTTAAAGTTCCTACAAGGTCTATGAGACATCACATCTTTCTTCATACTCCGAATAGTTTTTAGATAGATTTATTCATTTCATTTTCAAATTCATTTAACAAAGTTATTACCAGAAACTGGTTCGATGCGTTCTCCCTATCAGCGTTCTTTATCACTGGTGACTCAAAATTATATTTATATCATAGAATGTTAGCAATCAAGTAGTAAATAGTTACTTATATGCGAAAGCAATTCATTGGTGTTTAAACAACAATTTTGCTATATAGCTACATAATTTGAAGTTTTAACAAGTTATGTATCACTGTTTGCTTTCCAAATAAAATAAAATGTCTGGCATCATGGCTCCTAAGTGAATGAACCGATTATGATGCTTTTTTTTGTTGACGTGAAGATATGTTCAGACGGATCAAGGTCTGTTCTTAAAGTTTTTAATTTTATTAGTTTGTTTTGGTTTTGAAAACTATCTCAAATGACGGATTATGCCTGCCTAATATATTGTTAGTCACTTGTGACATCAAGAACAACCTAGTTTGACGGTCGTCATGGCTCCGTGATCGGAGACACTGACCTTAAAACTGCAACCCCGGGCTCGAATCCCAGCTGGAGCAAATATTTATGTGATAATATGATGTGATGCACAAGTGTTTGTTCTCGGTTCTTGGATGTTTGTGTATTTCGATTGTGTGTCCATGCCTCCCGCGACTCAGGTTATCCTAGTGCGAGGCTGCGAGTGAATGTCAAAACTCTGTGTATAAACAAGATGATGGAACTTCATGTGAGAATGGGTGTCACATTGCCAACTATCTGATCTGTTCAGATAGTGTGGGGAAGTAGCTTCAAGTTCTCACTCCTAGAAATGTATCATTAAATAACCGATAAGCTAGCCACTTATGTACTCACTCTGTTTATTGGGGATTCATAAACCAGGAGGCTTCCGTGCCGCCCATATTGATGTTGCTGGAAAAGAAAGCCGACAGCCCAATGCTGCTGATGCAGCCTTCCTAGACTGCGTGCCGTAGGTAAAATGAAGCTCTCTGCATTCGACGATCCTGAGCGTCTTGTCTTCTACCCCCGCAGCCCCTGCACAGGAAGCTGTAAATTAGTCATAACATAAATTATTTTAGAGTTATTAATTAAAGTGTACACCGGCCATCCATCTGAAGTCTTCTTTGAGTTTAAATGTCAATGTCTTCATTCAATGAAATAAAATTGACGATTTGAAGTAAACCTCTACTCAATAATCTCAGAAATGTGTAATTAAGCAGGAAGTGGAAGGTGGCTGGTGGAACTTGCTGGTGACAATTTGGATAAATGAACAGAACTAATTAAGAGGAATCTAATGAGACCAACTTTACTTGATGAGTTTACTGATACTCATAGGTATTACAGGATTTCGTCCATCGTTTCGTCTCCATCACCAGGGTAGTTCAGTGGTACCAGCATACATTCATGGGCGTTTCACTTTGAAGTAAATACCCAATACGCATCTAAGATCCCTGGCGCAGCTAATAAGCAGCTAAGTATATTCATAATTTACATAAATAAAGTCATAAATTGTAGCTAATAACCATAATGGCCATGTCAGCTATCAAATAGAGAACCGCATCAAAATCGTTCCAGTCGTGTGATGCCACAGACAGACACACAGACATGTTATGTGTAACTTATAGCCCCCCACACTTTGAGTCTGGGTTAATAATGGAATCAGTAGAGTATATAATGGTTCGCAATGCATAGACAGCGCCAAAGGTATGATGTCTATGACAGAGAGCACTAAGGCAGGTCGGGCCAGATGTAGACCTGTGCTACAATATACCGCTGTATAAGCTGCTAAGGCTACAAGATTTACATGGGACTTCCATTCCAATATAATAGTGTAGCAATCATTTATGTACTCAAAAAACCTATGACTAGACCAGTATTGCAAAAAGCATTACAAATATGGTAATGCTCGCGGAATTTAAGATGAAAAAGAGCCATGGCTCTTGTACAGGCAACACTAAAGCAGATACTTGCAAGAGACAGCCAGGAAGAGAATCGGCTAAGGCAGGTCTTGTCTGTAATCGGTTAAGAATGAAACCAATAATATTGTAGGATCCATACGAAGAAAGAACATCTGGTTGTTATCAACCAATTGCTTGACAGTAGAGAGGTTGTGTGCGAGAGGAGGAAATTGACATCAGTACTGTTGAAATTGCCCTATATTGAATAAGATAGATCGTCAACCAAATATGGGGGTCACATTGTCATATGTTTTGGTCTAAGATGGAATGTGGAAGAAGGAATCAACTCACATATATTCCCAAACAATAATAATAATTATGTCTAAAGCCTTTTAAGGATAAATTCTTGTGTATATACATCTTATGTATATAATTTGAATCTCAGAAACGGCTACAACGATTTTCATGAAATTTAGTATAAAGGGGGTTTCGGGGGTTGGTTTTATATCTAGAAAAAAAACGTCATTTATCTGTGAATTCAGGCAATATCATTAAATATGACTCTTCCCAACATCTATTGGTGAATAGTAATACTATTTAAACAACAACTAAATAAAATTGTTTTACAAGCAGCCAAACAAAAGCTACTTGACAATAGATGGCGTTGTTAAGTAACACTATTGAAAAACCAAGCAAAGCTTGGTCACCTGGCTATTTTTCTTTGTTCAGGCAACTGTAAGCAAAGTGCTACAGTATTATAACAATGCAATACGTATCTTTAGTATTACACATACAATTTAAATATAATTTTAATTTGAATCTGAGCAAACAAAATATAGAATAAATTAATTATAGAGCCTTAACAAAATGTCTGTTCATCAAAGAAGCCAGGTTGTAAGTTATGATGAGCATCATGCTATCGGAGCTGTGCGTCGGTCTCTTTATTAATGACGCGGTCGTTATTCCGAGGACGCCGTGTGTCAGGGACCTGAAGGACATCTAATATACATCTGGCAATGAATCTATAAACTAGCGACTTCTATACTGTACATACTTGATGCTTGTGTGAAAGCCGTATCCTTCACACTGCTTCAAGTGCGGTGGTCAGTCCAGACATCTGATGTAGCTGAAGGAAGCCTGCTCGCCGATGCAGATGCGGGCTATGTCGACTCTCCTCAGCGAAATAATGTGGTGATGTCGTATCGCTTCACTTGTTGCACTAGATGGCGCCATGAAGCCTCTGCACCGGCCGCAGTCAGAGATCTCTAACGGTAATAAGAGTATAGGTGTTACTTAAATAAGGAATGACAATTTCTAATTTCTGTGTTAGATTGTAAACTATTGTTCTTTCATGTCGGAGTTTACAAGCTATAAAAAAAGTATTTTTTAACAGACTTCAAAAAAAGGAGGTTCTCAATTCGACCCGTATGGTTTTGTTTTTCTCTTTTTTTTTTATTTGTGTTTGTTACCGCATAACTTCCGACTGGGTGAACCGATTTTGATCGATCTTTTTTTTTTATTTAAAAGCTGGTGCTTTCAGTGTGGTCCCATTTAAATTTCATCAAAATCGGACGAACACTTTTTGAGTCACAAGTCAAAAACTGAAAAATGCGTGCTTATACTACACGATTTTATACTACCGGGTGAAGACATCGGTGAACATACCTACACCGCAATAACAATTGATCCCAAGTAACAAAGGTCACTAAAAAGAGTGAAAAAAAAAAAAAAATTACCAAAAAAATGGAACAGACTTTAACACTCAAAAGTATGAAATAACTTGTCGAAGTCGGTACCATGAGCACAATATTTTGATATCAGTTACTTTTGAACTATCATGGTACCGACTTCAACACGTTATTTCATACTTTTGAGTGTTGAAGTCGGTTCCATTTTTTGGTAAAAATTTTTACTCAAACTACTAAGTACAATAATATGTGGATTAGCTTTCAAGCGGTGTCTGTTAGTACAATGGTAAAACCATAGTGCTGGAATAAGGTTGAGGAGCTCTTCAGAACACTCCTCGTTGTATCTTCTCTCAGCCATGTGCGTCCACAGCTGGACATATGCCTCCCCCATATAGGGGGATTTGCCAATTCTCGCCACGCTTGGCAGGCGGGTTGGCGAGCGCAGTATAATTTCCTATCCTCAGAAGGCGCTGCTGCCCACCTCCTGGTACGTGATCCCTTAGCCGACTCTTACGGCTCCCGCGGGAAGAGATGGGGGAGCCGGAGTACTATTCTATGCCGGTACCACCACGGCCTCGTATATACGGTAGAAAATACACATGGACCCAATACATGCATAGGTATTGCACATAATGCATTTTGCTAAGGAATTTGTTGTGCGTACAGATAAGTAAAATTTATTGCTTGTCTCTTTCCCACCAGATTTTAATTCGAGGGTAAACAGCATCTTCTATGCAGGTATGACCCAAGCTCGACTACCAGGGAGAAACATCTCTTTTTACAGGGATATGCGTGAAAAGCACTGCCTGAACCTACTCAGTGTTGGTTGACAGTTGACACACAAGGTCTCCCCATTATTACACCACACGATTCATGTAGATCTAGGAATAATGAGTATAAGCACTTACCAGCACCTTTGTTGGTTGTCTCTCATGGACACCAGTGCCTCAGGCGTGCTTACCCTACAGCCATCTCGTTGGCTCCCCTGTTTGCCTCCCTTTCGCCCGCACGCCATCTCGTCACTCGTCTGGCGGGTTGGTAGGTGGCCAGGGTTCTGCTTCGCCTCGAGCATGTGAGCCGCATGCCGACCTGCAGCCTGTCGGTACCTTAGTCAAATCCGTACTTCCCATTTAGCGCCATCTATCCTGTGGTAGTATCTTACCACGCTCCGACAACGCCATCTGTACTGTTAGGTATGAAACATCTATCCTAGTGTAATCTATGCTTGTTAATATAATATAGAGGATGCTCCTCGCGATTGCTCGCGACGACCTCCTTCCTGCCTACTACCTATTATTTGTGAAACATTATCAGCATCATCATTCAAAAAGCTAAACTATGTTTTTCAATCATTTCATAATATACCCAGTTCTGATATAACCGTAGGTACAAAACAAGACCAGACTAATAATGTGAAATCTTCTTCAACAATACAGCAGTGACCCAACGACTCTACCTCTCGGTCTCTTAAGCTGACTCGAGTCGACTCAGTTTATTTATTTATTTACTTTAAAGGAAGACCAGGAGCCGTTATACATAATAGATATACTCTAATATAAAACTGAGTTGTCATTGTTGAGTCACACAGTTGAGTTATCATTATCATCATCACTTGACATCAGGTGAGATAGTGGCCAAATGCTTGCCCCAATAAAAAAAATTAAAAAAGTTTATAAACGCCGCTTTTCTAAGGTAAGTGATAATATTATTATAGGGGGTTTTCTGACACCCATATTATGCAACATCAATCATAATGTCATTCGTTCAATCAATACGTAAAAAAGATTTTTACCAAATAATGGAACCGACTTCAACACTCAAAAGTGTGAAATAACTTGTTGAAGTCGGTACCATGATAGTTCAAAAGTAAGTAATATTAAAATATTATGCTCATGGCTTCGACAAGTTATTTCACACTTTTTAGTGTTGAAATCGGTTCTATATTATTCGTAAAAAATTTTTTTTTACTCTTTTTAGTGACCTTCGTTATTTATGAGATCAATTGTCATTGTGGTGTAGGTATGTTCACCGATGTCTTCACCCGCTACTATAATATCGTGTAGGTATAAGCACGCATTTTTCAGTTAGACTCGTAACTCAAAAAGTGCTCGTTCGATTTTGATGAAATTTAAATGGGACCACAGGGGAAGCACCAGCTTTCGAATAAAAATATAACGATCAAAATCGGTTTACTCAGTCGGAAGTTATGCGGTAACAAATAAATAAAAAATGCGAGTAGAATTGAAACCTCCTCCTTTTTTTGAAGTTGGTTAAAAATGGGCTACCACCATACAACAAACTTGATTTCTATTTGTTAGTTTTTGCTCGTGTTTATAACGGCAACAAGTAGATGCTACATATAATCACAGGATATTTAGTTACCTAGGTACCTATATATTTACTTTGAAGATTATCTACAAAATAATTATATACAGGGTGATATTGAGTTCATTAGCATACATTTGGTGTCATATTGCACTTTATTTTTTAGTGGTTTCTGACATAACATACATAGAAAAAGTCAGTATTTAAAAAATATATTAAAAACTCATGTAAGTATCAAACTCACTCGATTCTCACACGCTACTAAATCGCTTGCACGCTACATAGGTACCTACTCAGCGTTTTACTTCGCATGACAAGCCGCCCGAGAAGGAATGGTATTTCCATTTTATTTTGTAGATACCTGTGCAGTACAACAGGCATGTTTTTTGCCATTTTTGTTGTGATGTCAATGAAACACGAGAGCGGGACAACAACTGGTTTATTTCATTATGACGTTTTGACTACCTCCCACTTACATATAATAATCACTACATCTTCCCCTCTTAAAAGTTAGGCTTATATATATATTTAAGTAAATAATTATTACACACATCTATGGTTTTACAAATAGGAAAGTATACCTTGTACTATTCTTCCCTATCAAGTTTACCTAAGTAAACATTTGTAGTTTATAAACGAGTATGCACTTATTAAGAAAAAATGATGAAATAATACATATATATTATCTATTATCTAAAATTCTATTTATATGTGGCAAGACGTTCAACAGCCACTCTTTTAGCTTTTCTTGAATATGGTGTAGATGGCGATACAGTTTTCGCTGATGAAAGTGGCAGCTGTTTGTAGGGACTTAAATGTGGTTGACTTTTTACGACATTTTCTTTAACATCTACATTATCGCATGCGTCACTGAACACGTCGCCATCGCACTGAGCAAGATCATGAGTACGAGGCCCAATCTCACTTGACTCACACTTAATAAGGTGACGCCGATTACGTCTGTACCTTGCACCCATATTATTTTGAACAATGTACGATCGAGGCGTGTTCGCGCGACTGACTACTGTGCCCCTGTTTCTATTCTTACCATTAACATAAACCACGCTATCACCGCTTTTTAAGTCCGGTAAAGCTTTAGTATGCCTGTCATAATAAAACTTAGATGAAACTTGATTGTTCAACATGGTTTGATACTCTAATGGGTCGGCAAGTTGAGGCTCCAAAAGCTTTGAATACACAGGTAGCTGGCATCTCAGCCTCCGACCCATCAATAGCTGCGCAGGAGAACTCAAACCGTCCCTTGGGGTATTGCGGTAATTAAGAAGTGCCAGATTGAAATCTCCTTGACTTTCGAGGGCTTTTCTCAATAACAATTTTGTTGTTTGTACCGCGCGTTCACTTTTACCGTTTGATTGAGGATAGTTGGGAGATGACGTCACATGGTCAAAGCCCCATTCCTGAGCAAATCGTCGAAACTCGCGGCTGCTATATTGTGTACCGTTATCGCTTACCACAAACTTAGGTATGCCATGTCGAGCAAACACCTCTTTCATATTTTCAATAACAGTACCAGAAGATATATTATTCAACTTACATACTTCAACGTAATTAGAATAATAATCGACTACCACGAGGAAGTATTTCTTTTTGTATTCAAAAATATCGGTTCCTACTTTGTTCCACGGTAGCTTTGGAATCTCTACTGGCAACATTGGCTCTTTAGATGGGACATTTGAAAACTCCTGACATATTTTACAACGTTTTACATACTGTTCGATATCGTGTGACATATGCGGCCAATAGATAACCTGTCTCGCTCGCCTCTTGCACCGGTCTATACCTAAGTGACCCTCATGAACGATATTCAACATTATGTTGCGAAGACTTGCCGGAATTATGACTGAATCATTTCTAAACAGTACATTATCGACAACAAATAGCTCATCTTTTACAGACCAATATTCTTTGACGTTAGAAGCTACATCATGTTTATGAGTTGGCCACCCCGAGTTCACGTATCTTATTAATTCATTGAAGTCTAAATCCTTTTTAGTTTCCTTTTTTATTAAAGTTAGTTTATCGTTTGAAATAGGCAAATTTTCAACAATCATCTGCACCTGATACAATATATTATTACTAATTTCTTCACCGTATAGATCGGGAAGTGGCGCGCGAGACAACATGTCTGGTATGTATAAATATTTGCCGGGCACGTAATTAACCTCTAAGTCATAACACTGAATTCTAAGCATCATTCGTTGCAATCTTGCCGGGACGGACATTAAAGGTTTTTTAAATATACTCTCTAAAGGCTTATGGTCAGAATCCACTATTACGCGCTTTTGTCCATATATATACTGATGGAAACGCTCGCATGCAAATACTATGGCTAACAGTTCTTTCTCAATCTGAGCATATCTTCTCTGAGTATCGGTGAGAGTGCGCGACGCGTACTCGACGGGGCGGCCGTCCTGCAGCAGCACAGCGCCGAGCGCGACGCTCGACGCGTCCACCGCGAGCCGCACTGGCCGCGTCGGCGTGTACAACGCCAGCACGCCAGCCCCACATACACATTCTTTCAATTTCTTAAACGCTGCATTCTCACTTTCATCCCATCGCCATCCATTATCTTTCTTTAAAAGACTAGTCAATGGGACCGCTATTTCCGAATAGTTCGGAATGAATTTAGATAAGTAATTTATGGCTCCTAAAAATCTCTCTAACTCTTTCCTATCGTTCGGAGGACACATTTCTTGAATAGCTTTTATTTTGTTATAGTCCGGTCTCATTCCATTCGCGTCGAATATATGCCCCAGATATGTAACTTCACTCACACAAATCTTACATTTAGCTTTGTTAAATTTTAAATTTATTTCTCTCGCTCTCTCTAGTAATCTATTCAGCCGTTGATCATGAATTTCTTTCGTTTCCCCCCAGCAAATAAAATCGTCTATATAGATCTCTACTCCCTCCAGGTCTTCCAGAAGTTGACGTACTTTCGCGTGAAAAACTTCAGAACCACAACTTATTCCATACGGAAGTCTAAGGAATTGGAATCTACCGAATGGAGTTGCGAACGTGCATAAATCAGCACTTTCATCATCCAGCTGTACGGCCCAAAAACCAGAATTAGCGTCCAGAACTGAAAAATACTTCGCCCCGTGGAGGCGCGAAGCTAACTCGGACACGGTCGGCAGCTGAAAGTGCGGCCGCTGCACCGCGCGGTTAAGTTCCCGCGGGTCTAAACACACTCGAATCCCATTATTCTTTTTTGCCGCCAGTACTAGCGGATGAACCCACTGAGTGGGATGACTGACCTTTCTAATAACGCCTATATTTTCCATAGTCTTCAATTCTTTCTCGAGCCGATCGCGTAATCCGTGTGGAACCTTCCTAGAAGCGCATACGACAGGTGAAATGGAATGATCGATGACAATGTGATATTTACCGGGCAAACACCCTAAGCCTTTAAAAACATCGTCATAATTTGCAATATCGAGCGAATTGAGACGCCTTACTAATCCCAGAGTTTCACATGTTTTCCGTCCCAGCACACTGCTACAGGGCATATCGGCAATTACAAATTTTAACTCATACGTCGTATTTTTATATGACCATGGTAATACACATATTCCCTTAGTGGGTATGACATCATGAGTGTAAGATAACAAAGGAACTTTCTTCTTTTGTATCAAGTTATCACTAAATCCTAATTGTACAAACTTACTATAACTCAATACATTACAATCCGCACCAGTGTCTAGTTTGAACTTCTCACATCCATTAACGCATGAAAGTACTTGAAACCATTTATCTGCACTCGTTTTCTTAGAATTTATTGTTGAAATATAAAACATCTCCTGTTCATCCGAATCGCTACATTGATAATCACACTCACGTTCTACTTCATATACACGACCGGTCCTGTCTCGACTTTCCAAACGATTTCTATTATTAGATTGAAATGACTTACACATTCGCGCGAAATGTCCTTTGTTACCACAAGCAAAGCAGATAACGCGCCGCGCCGGGCAATCGCCACCGCCAGCGCATCGCGCGCCGCCGCCCGCGCCGCCGCCGCCGCAGCCTCGGCACACCTGCGCCCGGGTAGATGACGGTTGCGCCTGATAAGCGCGGCTGGAGGCGCCTGCGCCACTGCCCCCGCGGCCGCGCCACGATACCATCCGTCCGCCTCCCTTCCGGCTCGTCACATCTACACTGTCGACATGCACAGAGCCCACACTTGTGCCGGCGCCAAAGTTTGACATTTGCCGCCCACTTTCCTGTGACACTTCCTCAGCTTGGCAAATTTTAATCGCCTTATCGAGCGTGAGATCCTCGCTTCGCAGTAAGCGGTCCCTGACCGCAGCCTGACAGACGCCGCAAACAATCCGATCCCTGATCAAATCTTCTTCTAAAGATACAAACTCACAATTTTTACTGAGTAGACGCAGTGCCGTAACATATTGTTGTATCGATTCGCCTTCTTCTTGATTCCGCGTAAAAAATTTATATCTTCTTAGCGTAATATTTGGTTTAGTTCCAAAATAATTATCGAACTTTTCTATCAATATGTCGATGTTATCCCGGTCCTCTTCTTTCTCGAAAGTAAACGTTTGATAAATATCAAAACCGTCGGACCCTATCAGGTTGATTAACAAACCAGCCCGAACACTCGCTGGTTCTTTGTGCACTCCAGATGCCTTTATAAACAATATGAATTGTTGCTTCCATTTTCTCCAAGCGTCAGCCCGGCTGACAGGCCCACCGCCGCCGTCCATATTTAATTCGGCCGGCGGTCGAGCGTGCTCCATTGTAATTCACTGATTTACACGGCGTAATCACTATAAAAACTTGTTCACTACACAACTTGCGACTGTGGTTATATTATTATTAGCATTTCACTTCTATTTACGCTATATTTCCGTGATTTTACAATTTTTTTACCGCTGTCACCATGTTGTGATGTCAATGAAACACGAGAGCGGGACAACAACTGGTTTATTTCATTATGACGTTTTGACTACCTCCCACTTACATATAATAATCACTACACGTATAGATATACAATAGATCATCGGTACGGAACCCTTAGTTCGCGAGTCCGACTGGCAATAGGCCGGTTTTTTTTCGTTTCAACGCCGAACGAAAGTCGGTCTATTCGTTTAGAAACTACGATGCCACAGAACCACCACAAACTTATATAAGAGCACTGCGTCGGGCGGGGGTTAAACAGTGCGTAGTAGCAACACATCGAATTATTATATCACACCGAAACACACTGATCTTAAGGTACCTACGTAATATGTAAATATTAGCCAAAAATTTGAAATTATTTCCTCTTTTCTTTTGATTCTGTATTGTAATCACCTAATATATTACTGAATCAAAACACTTTATAACCTACTACGTAAGTACCTACGTACAAGCAATCGACTGATACCTATTATCACTTGAAGGATTTCTCATTTGAGCTATTTAATTTAGTTCCATTGTCCTACATTCGGTTCTTTATAACTCGGACACTTATAACCGTTCATAATCGACTGTTATTACACATTAACACAAACTCATTTTGGCAAATAAAAACAAATGTAATTTTTTTTCCATCAATATTTCGCGCCAAGATTATGTAGAGCTACTAATCGGCGGTGACAGGCGCGAGTCGCGTCGCCGCTCGCACTAGCCCAGTGCGTGTGTACCTACCTACACAGGTAGGTATAAACCTACTAACTTGTTCGATGTTGTCTTTTCATTTTGTGAGTTGTCATTTCAGAGAAAACGATTGTCTACCCAATGTGAAACATGAAACCTACTAGGGCTACTAGCCACCTGAAATTATATCAATCAAGTAGTTCATACCTACCTGTGTGTAGAAGGTGCAGTAGTACGTAGGCAGATGTTGAAGCCAGGCACTGCAGGTCTCACTCGCACCCGCTCCTCCTCCTTGGCCACCCTGGTCCCTGCCTCACCAGCAACACTCACCTGCAAACAGGAAATATTATAACGAGTAAGTGTCTACAGTATGTAGGTACCTAACTTATGCATAGCTCGTTACAGAAGAGTAAGATCAAATAGGTATTAATAATATTGATCAGAGCAGCGACCTAGAGAGGGCTATGGTCGAGGGTTTTTCGCGATTGAATCAGAAATGAGTTCCTTACAAAAACGAGTCCGGCGCTATAGCTACGTTTTTAATTACGAACAGCGGATTTGCAGTTGAAGCAGCAGTAGGCAGGCTAGGTAGGTGGTAGGTGGCTTGGTTCTCGAAGCAAGACTACAGACAGACGGGTAGCGCAGACATCCACCGACCACACGAGGCGGACAGACTGGATGATGAAGAGAATGGATTCCGCGGCGGTGCACGTCCTGTGTCGAGTCGAGATGATCAGACCAGATTACAAATTTTTTTTTTTTTTTTTTAAATGACCTTATATATACCTATTAGCAACATTAGCTACCTGCGGCTCGCTGCTCGGCGCGCTCGCCCATCTACTGATTAGGTACGTGAGTACTTCAGTTATAGGTACTTACCTACCTACATATTGCCAAGACACGGATCTTCCTCTCAGAGAAAATATTGGCCACAATTCACCATAATGGCGTAAGTATACCCGGTACCTGGATGCGGGCCGCTTCCAACAGGTCCTTGTGGAAATCAATGGGGGAGGCGTACGTCCAGCAGTGGACGTCCTATGGCTGAGATGATGATGATACCCGGTAGCGTTTCCCCAAAGATACGACGGTGTTACAGTCCCGATTGAATGTCGGAGGCAGGCGCGATGCCTGCGTCGTAGGTAGGTACCTACACCGGACAGTGAGTTATACAATCTTACGGGCCGCACGATACTTACCATCAAATAGGACAGGTATAAGCGGTCTCACGTCTATCTGGCTCCCTACGTACCTACGTACTATTGACATGATTAGGTAAGCACATAGATCAAATAGTTAAAAAAAACTGTACCAATCGAGTATAACTAGGAAGGTAGGTGAGTAGGTAGTGACCTAGGTAGGTACCCATCCATGGAACACTAACAACGTATTCTTAAAAACATGAGAGTATAATCGACGTACCGAGGCGAAACCCGATATGTAGGTACACATTACAGATAAGTAGGTACATATATTACCGTCTCGACGTCGATGTGAGGCTGAGGAGCGACCACTTGAATAATCGTGCGTCGGTTCACTTCACCCAGAAACAACTCGGGAGGCGAACACACGTGAACACAATAGTTACGTACAGTCGAATTGAGAATCTGCTCTTGTGAACTAACAATAGATGGAGATATAGGTACGTCAGGCACTTCCCAAACCGTTCCCAAGTCTCCCAGCAACGCGGCGACACTCGAGTGAGACCACGCCACAGGTAGGTATGTCACTCACTAGTGGTTACCCATACAAGTTCGTTACACTACCTACTACACTCCGCTAAACAAAACTGAGACAAGACCTAGTAGGTTTATAGATATTGCTTACGTAAGTACTCTGTGAAGTACCTACATGCTTACTTAGGTAGTTGACGCTGGCCACGCGGCAGCGACGGCCGCCGCCACGTGGCACGTGCCACGCGGCTGCGGCGCGGCGCCGCAGCCGCGTGGCCAGCGTCGATGATAGGGGTTTCACTGATGGCAGCGCCAATCATACACAAACAATACGAATAAGTATCTACGCTTAGATATAGGTAGGTACTTATGTAATCACTACGGAGGAACAATCTCACTCCACAACAGACACAACTCTATCTTCAATCATCATATAGGAATACGTACCTATTATAACGACACACAACTAACCTATAGCTGGTGCGTCGGCTCCTTTGATGAGCTCTGTCCACGTGCTTTCATTCTACCAATAAGAACCTACAATAGCTGAATAAAGAGAAAGATGAGAATACTTACTTCTTCAGTCTGCTTTCCACTGATTTAAATCACTTTTTGGATACGTCATTGTTAAATTGACTTCCTATGCTGTGGCCTTCAGCCAATATCGTCTCTAACACGTACCTACTCGGCTGACGTCACCGTCGGCGTCGAAACGCCTTTGAAATTTGAATTTCGAAGCTATATTTCAGTAATTCACATTTAACTTACACAAATGTATAAAAGCAAATATTAATTATATACTTATGATTACGTTGTATAATTTCGTACAGGCACAAACAGGCGAAACAGGATCTCAACATGAGGTGAAGGAACCCTGCCGCACACTGCGAAGGCGGGAACCAAAATGAAGAATTAAAGAAATGATACGGAAAGACGCCGCCCGCTCGCCAGCGCTACATACCCCAACCACAGCCTATATAGAACAGCCAGCCCACTCCACAGATTACTTAGGGAAATCTACGGTTTCTGCGAGCGCGACTGCGTTACTTGCCTAAACTCTACGCACCCGCTAGGGTTGGCTCGGCTTCAGCGCGCGGCACATCACAGATATGGGTGATTTCTGTATCTGTAATTATAGCTGGCTTAGCAAGCCGTTTAGTTAAATAACGCGTCAGCATATTCATGTTATTGATAACTTACGTGCTTACAATAATTATACAATTATCTTTTAAATTTAGCTTTAACAATTCGTAATTGGCAATAAAAAAGCAAATCATACTCGTAATTTTCCTTATTTATGAGTATTGAGATATGAAACCACACACATAAACTCCAAAAGCCATAAAGCCACCGCGGCCACACGAACACGTCGTCGTAGCCAAGATCATCTTGAGTTTGGAGGTATAGCTATGATAATCTATGTTTTGCGAAAAGCGATTACAAGGCGGCCCGAACTGTGGAGTGAGGTTACTGTTCCTATATAAGCTGTGACCCAACGAACTAGTGCTAGCACGAAAGAAACAGAATTTCATATCTAATAGCAAAATAGTGCAGACCGCTGTTCGATAAATTTCGCAGTATCGAGTATCTTCCCACTATCCCATCCTATCCCATCCCATTCCACTATAATCCTACTAATATAAATGTGAAAATTTGGATGGATGGATGGATGTTTGTTACTCAATCACGCCCGAACGGCTGAACAGATATGAATGAAATTTGGCACAGAGATAGATTATAGTCCGGAATAGCACATAGGATACGATTAGTCCCGGTAAAATGTATGATTCCCGTAGAATAATTGATGTAGAGAGAAAACCGTAACGCTCGTGGGTGAAATCGCGCGACGCTACTAGTATATTATAAGGCGAAAGTTTGTATTTATGTATGTACGTATGTATGTTTGTTACTACTTAACATTCAAACGGCTACACCGATTTCGATGAAATTTGGTAGAGATATCTCTTTACCAAATTTCATCGAAATTGATGTAGCTAAGTGTCTAAGCTATCGCTTAGACTCAGGATTAACACGTAGGCTACTTTTCATACCCAAAAAAATTGATTCCCGTGGAATACTCAATTAATTCAAAAAACATGGTTACTCACACTGCACAAACAACTGCATAGATATTAACGAAATTGGTATGGTAATAGGTTAGAGCCTAGATTAACTCGGATCCTGGACTCTGCACCTTTATTACCTGCAATGACGTAGGTATCGTTCCGCACAAGATGAAGCACTCCAATATAGAATTCTTGCATATTTGGGAGCCCTGTTATTGAGACTATGCAAGTAGTCACTTTCATAACGTACCTACATACATAGTACCTACACCTATGTAAGGCGCGGGAGGGCGGGGATTCCTTTCACCTCGCGACTTGGACCACATCTTGTTGTATAGCAGATAAAATTAAATTAATAAAGATAAATATTAAAAAATATGTAGGTATGTATTTAGGTGCCCACCTAACCTCGTAGCATCTTTTAGTGTGCTCCGTTATAAGCTAATATGACTTAAGGCCATAAAGTAGGGACTTATGGTCAAAACTTGAAAACATACAGAAGTTTGTATAAAATTTGGTTTTGAAACAATTAAATTTCAAATTGTAATTTATTATGTGGTTATAAATGCTCTAGTGTTTATGGTCAAATATGAATTAGCAAACAAGTACCAAACCGTTAACTAATCTGAGAAACAAAAGAAATCAGATATTTTATGAATCCATTACAGCGCCGCGGGCGGCAATAGTACCAACCACGTATAACAATCTATTGTTTACCGTGAGTTACCATTACCCTGATTTGGAACAAGTTTCAGCGTGCTAATCGATATTTTATCGTGTTACGGACACAGCCCTATTCTGTGCAGCGGCGAGCGGCGAGGTGCGGGGTGCGAGCGGCCGGTGGGCGGAGCGAGCGCGCTATTGGTTGTAATGTAACCAGTACTGTTAGGCACCATTTACAAAACTGGAAATTCCGGACAAGAAACGATCATTTCAATAAATGTTAGTCACATGATACAAACTTTGGCTCGCGTAATTAATCCGTTATCAAAGAAGATGGTTGCGACAATAGTGAAGAACTCTTACGTTGTCAGTCGTCGCTAAAAGGCAAGTATGTGGAAATCAGCACCTAAACTAAAACATGAAGGTACATTAATTGTACTCGATATAAATATATTATGAGCTTTTGGCGATCATTATTAAAACTAATCTATTTAGTCGATAAAAATCGGTGTTAGTCGCTGATGGAGTGCGGCGCGGGCGGACACGGTTAGGTACGTATCAACATTAGGTATTACTCATTTGTAAGTATGTATTAAGTACTATACTCGTACGTACGACTAAATATGTTATTACGCATAATAATACGTGCGGAGTAACCATGTAGCTATACATACCTATATCACTTCGTATCTAGCACGTATTTCAATAATTTACATAACTGTTTAGTGTAAAATGAAATTAAACGAGTTACACAATAAACAAAATTGACTCTTTTTGAATTTAAGAATTAATTCTTAGCTATAATATTTCGACTTTCGAATTCAAAACTATAATAATGTGGACTATTTAAATATATTCTGACATGTACACATGAACTAACAAATAAGGAGATGAACATTCAGTTTGTATGTGTTGCGTTGCTTTGGAGAAACATTTAAATTTTAAATCACATATAGTGCGTGTGTGTAAAAAATTAAATAAATTCATTTATGTTCTAAGAAGATTACGACAGAGTTCTGGTCTAAATACGGCGCTTGCCGCATGTTATGGTTATGTCAGTTCTCAGTTCGAGGTCCATATTAAAATTACAATGTACTCTAAGTAAAATAACCAGACATGTAATAAAGTCGGACCAGTCATACAACCCGGACCAGTCATACAACCCGGACCAGTCCGGAATAATCCGGACGGATGGTAGCCCTATCTCCAGTTACATATCAGAAAGAGCAAGCGCATCGCGGCTGCGGCGGCGCAAGGAAACATAAACCGCGCCGCGCGGGCAGTTACTTTGTAGGTACGTAGCGAACGCGCGCACAACACAGGTAGGTATACCTATAACGCGAGGCACCGTTCCTCCCCCGCGCGGCGCGGGGCGCGGGCGACGGTGAGCAGAATTTGGATGGCAGAATAATATTTTCCTTGTCGTTATCCCACACTAGGTGGGGTCGGCAAAACCAACGACCTCAGTAACTTTACTGAGGCCGATGGGCACAACACGTTTTTCTCTTCGATTCTATTCTATCATTAGTCATCTTAGCGCGTACCAACTGCATAAATAACTTTGTAATCCCATATGAAAATATAGGATTACAAAGTTACATTTGCAGTGAATGAATCAGTGTACCGTTATAATATGTAGGTATAAATAATATAATTAATAATGGAATAATAGATGTAGATAGGTGTGACATACTTCCGCCCCGTGCGAAGCCTGGGCGGGTCGCTAGTATTATATTAATTAAGACTGTTTAGTGCCAAGTCAATCTATTTTATTTAAAACATAAAAGATTATAATTGATATTGATATGGTCACTAGAGATGCTGTGAGGTTAGCTAAATATTGATATGGTCACTAGAGATGCTGTGAGGTTAGCTAAATATTGATATGGTCACTAGAGATGCTGTGAGGTTAGCTAAATATTGATATGGTCACTAGAGATGCTGTGAGGTTAGCTAAATATTGATATGGTCACTAGAGATGCTGTGAGGTTAGCTAAATATTGATATGGTCACTAGAGATGCTGTGAGGTTAGCTAAATATTGATATGGTCACTAGAGATGCTGTGAAGTTAGCTAAATATTGATATGGTCACTAGAGATGCTGTGAGGTTAGCTAAATATTGATATGGTCACTAGAGATGCTGTGAGGTTAGCTAAATATTGATATGGTCACTAGAGATGCTGTGAGGTTAGCTAAATATTGATATGGTCACTAGAGATGCTGTGAGGTTAGCTAAATATTGATATGGTCACTAGAGATGCTGTGAGGTTAGCTAAATATTGATATGGTCACTAGAGATGCTGTGAGGTTAGCTAAATATTGATATGGTCACTAGAGATGCTGTGAGGTTAGCTAAATATTGATATGGTCACTAGAGATGCTGTGAGGTTAGCTAAATATTGATATGGTCACTAGAGATGCTGTGAGGTTAGCTAAATATTGATATGGTCACTAGAGATGCTGCGAGGTTAGCTAAATATTGATATGGTCACTAGAGATGCTGTGAGGTTAGCTAAATATTGATATGGTCACTAGAGATGCTGTGAGGTTAGCTAAATATTGATATGGTCACTAGAGATGCTGTGAGGTTAGCTAAATATTGATATGGTCACTAGAGATGCTGTGAGGTTAGCTAAATATTGATATGGTCACTAGAGATGCTGTGAGGTTAGCTAAATATTGATATGGTCACTAGAGATGCTGTGAGGTTAGCTAAATATTGATATGGTCACTAGAGATGCTGTGAGGTTAGCTAAATATTGATATGGTCACTAGAGATGCTGTGAGGTTAGCTAAATATTGATATGGTCACTAGAGATGCTGTGAGGTTAGCTAAATATTGATATGGTCACTAGAGATGCTGTGAGGTTAGCTAAATATTGATATGGTCACTAGAGATGCTGTGAGGTTAGCTAAATATTGATATGGTCACTAGAGATGCTGTGAGGTTAGCTAAATATTGATATGGTCACTAGAGATGCTGTGAGGTTAGCTAAATATTGATATGGTCACTAGAGATGCTGTGAGGTTAGCTAAATATTGATATGGTCACTAGAGATGCTGTGAGGTTAGCTAAATATTGATATGGTCACTAGAGATGCTGTGAGGTTAGCTAAATATTGATATGGTCACTAGAGATGCTGTGAGGTTAGCTAAATATTGATATGGTCACTAGAGATGCTGTGAAGTTAGCTAAATATTGATATGGTCACTAGAGATTCTGTGAGGTTAGCTAAATATTGATATGGTCACTAGAGATGCTGTGAGGTTAGCTAAATATTGATATGGTCACTAGAGATGCTGTGAGGTTAGCTAAATATTGATATGGTCACTAGAGATGCTGTGAGGTTAGCTAAATATTGATATGGTCACTAGAGATGCTGTGAGGTTAGCTAAATATTGATATGGTCACTAGAGATGCTGTGAAGTTAGCTAAATATTGATATGGTCACTAGAGATGCTGTGAGGTTAGCTAAATATTGATATGGTCACTAGAGATGCTGTGAGGTTAGCTAAATATTGATATGGTCACTAGAGATGCTGTGAGGTTAGCTAAATATTGATATGGTCACTAGAGATGCTGTGAGGTTAGCTAAATATTGATATGGTCACTAGAGATGCTGTGAGGTTAGCTAAATATTGATATGGTCACTAGAGATGCTGTGAAGTTAGCTAAATATTGATATGGTCACTAGAGATGCTGTGAGGTTAGCTAAATATTGATATGGTCACTAGAGATGCTGTGAGGTTAGCTAAATATTGATATGGTCACTAGAGATGCTGTGAGGTTAGCTAAATATTGATATGGTCACTAGAGATGCTGTGAGGTTAGCTAAATATTGATATGGTCACTAGAGATGCTGTGAAGTTAGCTAAATATTGATATGGTCACTAGAGATGCTGTGAGGTTAGCTAAATATTGATATGGTCACTAGAGATGCTGTGAGGTTAGCTAAATATTGATATGGTCACTAGAGATGCTGTGAGGTTAGCTAAATATTGATATGGTCACTAGAGATGCTGTGAGGTTAGCTAAATATTGATATGGTCACTAGAGATGCTGTGAGGTTAGCTAAATATTGATATGGTCACTAGAGATGCTGTGAGGTTAGCTAAATATTGATATGGTCACTAGAGATGCTGTGAGGTTAGCTAAATATTGATATGGTCACTAGAGATGCTGTGAGGTTAGCTAAATATTGATATGGTCACTAGAGATGCTGTGAGGTTAGCTAAATATTGATATGGTCACTAGAGATGCTGTGAGGTTAGCTAAATATTGATATGGTCACTAGAGATGCTGTGAGGTTAGCTAAATATTGATATGGTCACTAGAGATGCTGTGAGGTTAGCTAAATATTGATATGGTCACTAGAGATGCTGTGAAGTTAGCTAAATATTGATATGGTCACTAGAGATGCTGTGAGGTTAGCTAAATATTGATATGGTCACTAGAGATGCTGTGAGGTTAGCTAAATATTGATATGGTCACTAGAGATGCTGTGAGGTTAGCTAAATATTGATATGGTCACTAGAGATGCTGTGAGGTTAGCTAAATATTGATATGGTCACTAGAGATGCTGTGAAGTTAGCTAAATATTGATATGGTCACTAGAGATGCTGTGAGGTTAGCTAAATATTGATATGGTCACTAGAGATGCTGTGAGGTTAGCTAAATATTGATATGGTCACTAGAGATGCTGTGAAGTTAGCTAAATATTGATATGGTCACTAGAGATGCTGTGAGGTTAGCTAAATATTGATATGGTCACTAGAGATGCTGTGAGGTTAGCTAAATATTGATATGGTCACTAGAGATGCTGTGAGGTTAGCTAAATATTGATATGGTCACTAGAGATGCTGTGAAGTTAGCTAAATATTGATATGGTCACTAGAGATGCTGTGAGGTTAGCTAAGTAAGTGGGTAGATAGGTACGTAATAACATGACGAGTGAATAAATTAACCGACTTGGTACCTATCACATGGATTTCACTCCTTTTTGACGGTAGAAGAACTGTTGTTAACTAGTTGCGAGAATTTGTTTTTTTTACAAGTTTAGTTTTCGGTGTCATATTACACGGACTGGTTGGCGTAGTTGGTAGCACTCTGCTTTCTGAACCGCTGGTCCCGGGCTTGATTCCCGGACAGGTCAAACATTTGTGTGTATGAACATGTCTGTTTGACCCGTGTCTGGGTGTGTATATGTATATAAGTATATATATCAGTCATCAGGTTACCATAGCACAGGCTCTGCCTAGTTTGGGACCTGAAGACCTTGTGTGAATGTTAATAATAATAAAATAAAAAAATAAAATATTATCTATCTATTACCGCGCCGTAGTGTAGGTACCTGCCACTACCACCCACAACGAGCTCAGTGAGGTGGGTAAGTACTACTACTCACGGTCTATGTGAGTACATCAATCGAGGCTTGATCACGACCTTCGATCAAGAATACAACATACATTCTTGATCGAAGATCACGAAACAAACATTTAGGTCGAGTCTTTTCGTGACCACGACCAATGCAACTTGGTCGAAACGTCGAGGTAAATAAATTACCTACTAAATGTTTTTCTCGTGATCAAGTTCCGCTTGATTTATTAACAATGTGTTCGAATAGCGAAGTCTAAAAATTACAATTACTTAGGTTTTTACTTAGGGCTTACTTAGGCTTTTACTTTTTACTTAGGTTAATTACCTACTAAGGCTTTATGTGACCACTAATATGTACCTATAACATTTCAGTTCGAGTCTAGAGCTTCTTGCTGTCAATATAGGTATTATACCGACCGACCGGAGCAGAGGGAGAGTCGCGCCCGCAGCATTTGCTACTCTTGCTATAGGAAAGTACTCATCGTACCTATAGTTGATCCGCCCTGACTTCTCTCGTGTGTGTGTCGGTCAAGTCACAGGTGAAGTCGACAACCATACTCTGCCATTATCTATTATGTATACCTATATAGGTATCGTAATGCTAGAGCTGCATCCCGCGGGTTCTGTTCTGAACCATGGCCCACTTAGCTATGTTCTACGGCTAGGCGGCTGTCCCTGCTTGTGTGGGTTGGTTGCCTACCTAGTACGGTAGGTACCTAGTACGGTAGGTACCTAGTACGGTAGGTACCTAGTACGGTAGGTACCTAGTACGGTAGGTACCTAGTACGGTAGGTACCTAGTACGGTAGGTACCTAGTACGGTAGGTACGTAGTACGGTAGGTACGTAGTACGGTAGGTACCTAGTACGGTAGGTACGTAGTACGGTAGGTACGTAGTACGGTAGGTACCTAGTACGGTAGGTACCTAATACGGTAGGTACCTAGTACGGTAGGTACCTAATACGGTAGGTACCTAGTACGGTAGGTACCTAGTACGGTAGGTACCTAGTACGGTAGGTACGTAGTACGGTAGGTACCTAGTACGGTAGGTACCTAGTACGGTAGGTACCTAGTACGGTAGGTACCTAGTACGGTAGGTACCTAGTACGGTAGGTACCTAGTACGGTAGGTACCTAGTACGGTAGGTACCTAGTACGGTAGGTACCTAGTACGGTAGGTACCTAGTACGGTAGGTACCTAGTACGGTAGGTACCTAGTACTGTAGGTACCTAGTACGGTAGGTACCTAGTACGGTAGGTACCTAGTACGGTAGGTACCTAGTACGGTAGGTACCTAGTACGGTAGGTACCTAGTACGGTAGGTACCTAGTACGGTAGGTACCTAGTACGGTAGGTACCTAGTACGGTAGGTACCTAGTACGGTAGGTACCTAGTACGGTAGGTACCTAGTACGGTAGGTACCTAGTACGGTAGGTACCTAGTACGGTAGGTACCTAGTACGGTAGGTACCTAGTACGGTAGGTACCTAGTACGGTAGGTACCTAGTACGGTAGGTATACACCTATAACTAGACGAAGCGCGTCGATGTGCTCTATGGCGCTGAAGCATTTCCGAAAACCGGCTCGGTTTGTTCGTGAGGCTGGAAGTCATCCAAGCTGCGTTTGGCTTTGGCCTGTCCAAACCTGCTCTACTGAGGTCGTCGCCTGTCGGTACCTCAGGAGGGGAGCAGGCGCTAGTTACCCACCTATCCAATATTTCGGTAAGTACATCATCTACTCAGCCCCTGATTCAGAACGCTCGATGTCAAACTGAATAGATTCGATTCGATATTGTTCATACAATTTATGTTTTTTTTTTATATCACATTCACACCCCCGCACTAGGATTCCCTGTATCGCGGGAGGCATGGACACACACAATCACAGCACACAAACATCCAAGACCCGGGACAAACATTTACACTCATCCCACAAATATTTGCCCCTGCCGGGATTCGAACCCAGCGTCCCAGAGACACAGTAGTTATGTCACTGACATTAACCACTGCGCCACGGGGACCGTCAAGGTCGCCGTATAGGTACCGTCAAGTATATTTAGATCATTTTTAATTTGCTCACATTTCGTAAATGTACTACCTAAGTAGAATATTCTAATCTGTACTAAATTGTGTAACAAAAGTTCTCCACCCCGCGCTCCCTCCGTTACAGCGGCAGGACGGACGCCGTGGGCTTTAAAAAAAATGTTGAGAGTGTGTGAAGCCTATGCCGCATCGCATGGGCTCGTATATAATGTAAAAAAGACTGAGTACCTGGTCTTTAAGGCCGCCGGGAAGTGTCCTGCTTCTATACCACCCATTACCTTAAATGGTATGAACATTAGTAGAGTCACACAATTTAAATATCTAGGACATTATCTCACCGACGACCTTAAAGACGATGTCGACATAGAACGGGAACGAAGGGCTCTGGCGGTCCGCGGTAACATGCTGGCTCGCAGATTCGCCCGATGTACGGACCATGTTAAGATAACGCTCTTTAAGGCGTATTGTCAGGGACTGTGCGCGGGTGCTCTGTGGACCAGTTACACTAAACGGTCAATGGAAACCCTTCGCATCCAATATAATAACATTTTTAGGACTATGTTGAGACTCCCTCGTTTTTGCAGCGCCTCCGAAATGTTTGCCAATACTTACACCGATGGTTTTCATGCTGTCGTACGCAAAAAAGTCGCGTCACTGATCAGGAGGGTGCCAGGGAGTCACAACAGCATCCTAAAAATAGTTGCTGAAGACTTACGAGCGCCTATACTGAGGCATTATATGCGGGTGATGATCCACTAGGAATGCTGATATCCGGCCGGACGTGGTGCCTCATTTTAGTGTGAATTTTAATTTAATCATAAGTATTAGCTGTATTATTATAATGTATTATATTTATAAGTATGAGTCATTTGTAGTCTGCTTAAATAAATTAATTGAATTGAATTTAGTCGGTAGTGGACCCTGGCTGCTGTGGGTGCAGTGAGGGTCGGGGGTCGCCCAGGACCCCCAGGGAGCGGTGATGCTCGAGCGAGCCCGACACACCCCGCCTACTTTGCCGGAAGACGGGAGTGCGTAAATGCATTTTTCCTACGGAAAAAAAAAAGCTTGTCTTCCATACAATGTTACACTCTATGTCGCATTACACCCACTCTCAATAACTACAACAATGAATAGATGCCAACATTAGTAATTAAACCTAGTGTACCCAAGTTCCTTTATAGTTTTATTATCCTTAACGTGACCATACGTCCCGCTTTCAGGCAGACTGTCCCGGTGTCCCCAGCGAGGTCGACATAGTCCCGCTCTTGCAAACAGGCTCGAAGAGAGAACACGAACTGCAACTTTGGGGGAAATAAATTCACGCCACTAATGGGGTTTAGAAAGTCGTGCTTATTTAACTTGGTATTTTGTGTTTAGTGCTTTGATTAAATAGTGATATTCTGTCTTTTATAATAAAAATCTTGTACAACACTAATAACTTTTTTTAAATATATAAATCTGCAAATGTCCCGCACTGGCAAAATAAATAAATGGTCACGCTAATTATCCTAGACCGTAATAACCCCGACATCCTGCACACCCACAGCGTTTCTAAGAGTAACTCGTTCTTTGGTAACTAATAGGGATCGCTAGCACGCGGCAGACTGTTGCTGACCGTGACTAGCGAGTACGAGTCAAACATTACTTATATCTATAAATTATCATATACCTACCTACATAGTTTCTCTGTAACTTTCAAACTGTAAACATGGCTAGTAGTAACAGATAAATGAAATGAAATGAAAAATCATTTATTCAAAACAGAACCGCACACAAGAACATAAAATACGAACTGGATGGTTACGGACTGGTGGTGGTCACACGCAGCACTGCCAGACAAGGTCAGCATCATGCCGCGAGTCAGCCCACGGCGCTGGTGTCCAGCACTGACCCACAGCGACACACGGACCCGAAAACGATATTACAAATTCTAGAGATACAGTTCTACAGTTCTCACATATTACAATTATTAATAATATATATACCTATCAAAACAACATATTATAAACAAAATTAAATTAAATTGTGAAAGCACACACAAGAGGCAACTAAAGGAACTAGTAATAATAATAATGGAAAAGTAGCGGTACCTACTATGTATGCATGGTATTTATTAATTCTAAAAAAAAATTGGTTGTCTGTAAAGTCGGTTTACGGACGATAGATTTACGTGATAACGTCATAATCATTTATGACTTCGACTTCGACTTTGACTTTGACTTTGACTTTGACTTTGACTTTGACCTTGACTTTGACTTTGACTGTGACTTTGATTATATTATCTAGATCTAGATAAAACTCAGGTGGAACGTTATGCGGAACGTTACTATTTTTCATTTTGGCATTCATCAATTTATAAAACGTTATCACGTCAAAAACATGTTTATGGAATAATTTAAATACAAACTGAAAAGAAAATAAATAAGCAGTAATAAGCAATCTGTGTACCTACCTAATCCAAGTGCCCACTCAGCCACGAGTACGTTAAGATTGAGCTCGGAAAACTAACATAGGTAGCTATGATATCTCAGTGTTATGAAAAGTTTACGACGTAAAGTATCAGTTGTATCTATGTTTAAAAACCTAGTAGAAAAATAATAATTATAATAATACATGTATTATTTACATAAAGGTCAAAAGTAACTAATATCAAATTATTGTGTTCATGGTACCGACTTCGACATGTTATTTCACACTTTTGAGTGTTGAAGTCGGTTCGATTTTTTGGTAATTTTTTTTTTCACTCTTTTTAATGACGTTTTTTACTGATGGGATCAATTGTCATTTTGGTGTAGGTCAATGATGTTCTACTAAAGATGACGTAGGTATATTCAAACTGCGCGGTGCTCAGATTTTGTTCCTTTACGACATAAACATGCTTACTGCGACAGATAATACGGTACAAATAATATAGAAAAGGATAGCTATATGTTTAGACCTGGGCTTGAAATACGCGAGCACTACATAGATTAGGAGAATTAATATTGTTACAGAAGGGACATCGAGTGAAACGATTTGTTTGTAGGTTTATTAAGATTTAATTTCGAGGAACAAAAGATACATCGCTAAATTAAATTAATAAAAATGATAATAATCCTTATTAAAATTTGCCTTCGAATAAGTTTAATTTATTTCTTTGTTGTCTTTTAGATAAACTTTTTAACAAAACCGGCCAAGTGCGAGTCGGACTTGCGCACGAAAGGTTTCGTATAATTATCAAGCGTCTCCCTGTTGCCGTTTTCAATATCGAACAAAAACGAGCAAAAAATTCACGTTTGTTGTATGGGGGCACCCTTTCGTATTTATTTTATTCTGTTTTGAGTATTTGTTGTTATTGCGGCAACAGAAATACATCATCTGTAAAAATGTCAACTGTCTAACTATCAGGGTTCATAGATACAGCCCGGTGACAGACGAACGGACAGACGGATGAACACCGGAGTCTTAGTAATAGGGTCTCGTTTTACCCTTTGGGTACGGACCCCTAAACAATTACTGAAACGAAAAGAAGTTTACAGTGCTAATCTATTAGAATTTGTAGGTAAATTTGTGCCTACGAAATCGCTTCTGAATACTTCTGGTCCATTGCTCTATGACTCACGCCGGCCGCACATCGTCTGTCCCTATCGCGCTGCGGTCGTCGTCAATATTCTCTATCCCTTTTTAGCACCATTTAAAATATTTTATTAATTTACCGATAATTTGCTGTAATTTCGCAATAAATCGTAAATTATTAGGTATTTTTATGTACTTACGAGTGGTACGTAACTCCTTCATCCTTTTTTACCTTTGTATTACATTTTCGGAACACAGCTCGGCATTTCTATCGCAATAATTTCGCGAGCAGCCTCGCTCGCTGCTATTACGACAATTGCCTTGTGCGTTATCTACCTTATATAAACATATAATATCATTGATCTTAGTATATAGTTTGGTACTTACCGTTTGACAGCGCTCACACCGCTCCACGTCGTACTCGTGAGCGTTCTAAGCACAGGACGATGACGTCATATGTATTTTGTGTGCAGCTGTCAGTGAATTTCGGAATGACTCCATCTGTGCTCGAGGCGCACAAAGGCGCCCGTAGTTTTCATAGCAAAGCTAGTCTGGTCCAGCCGAGGGCCCGGCCGCGTCAAGGCCGTGTCGCGCCGGTAACGCTCCCCCTCCCATCCGTGTGTGCGACTGTTCCACCGCAACATGGTGTAACCTTCTAAATTACTAAGGGAACTCACTCAATGGCTAAATTCAGGGTATTGAGTATTTAAATGAATTTCAAAAAAAAATACGTTACTACGTATTTACTAAATTACGTATTTGCAGACAACCATCAGCAATGATTTGACAAGTTAAATGCCGATCAGAAGCTTGACAAGTTGCAAATTGCAACTTACTACAACTTAGGCTAGTATTCTAAAATGAGACTCAGTCATCAATCTAAACTTAAAACTAGTTCCAAGTCGAGATTTGAGTGTAGAAGTAAACTCGAGTCAAGATTCTATGATCGTGGTTGACCTGAGTTACCGTTGACACGAGATCTGCGACGACGTAAGCGGCGCCTGTACCGCTCTTGTGTTTCGTCACATTCTCTCCGTCTACCGTCTAATGTTGGTTGTTGTTGGCTTTCTTTGCGCCATGGATATATCTCTGAAGATATTGACCATTATAATAATACTAGCTGCGTGCCTCTCTATGTGTTATTCTCGAACCTGAAGTATCTACATATCAAATTTAACCCAAACCCGTTTTACCCGCGTAGTGATGATGATGAAAATAAGCCTTTGTGATAATCCAGGGTATAGGCTATCTATTTTCCGAATTTCATCCAAATCCGTCGTAGTGATGATTGATGATGATGATGAAGAAAAGTAGCCCATGTGTTATTCCCGGACCTAAAGTATCTACTCACCAAATTTCATCCAATCCATTTTACCCGCCTGGTGATGAAAAACGGTGATATTGATGAAAATAAGCCTATGTGTTAATCCAGGGTATGAACTGTCTGTATTCAAAATTTCATCAAAATCCGTTCGGTAGTTTTTGCGTGAAAGAGTAACAAACATACATCCATAGTTATATCCATACATCCATACTCACAAACTTTCGCATTTATATTATTAGAAGGATTTTTCCAGCTAATGGACAAATCACTGTCCAATGCGATATTTGGAGGATTCTGAAGATCCCTATGCAATGGATCAGTGATAGTTGTCAGTGATCTAAGTCTAGGTGATCAGTTAAACCAATAATAATTTTTAATATATAACTATATTGCTCTGTTCATATAAATTGCATTTAGGTAATTTTTGAATTATGCGTTAAGCGGAACGACATTGTTAGGCAAAATTAAAAAATACAATAACGGAAACTGACTGATTCATAGACAAAAATCATCTCCGCTTGAATCTAGATTCTGCCGAGTTGAGTTTTAGGGCAGTTCTGGAATGAGAACAACACTTAAGCAACGATTCTAGGCTCAAGTAATGAGATCAAACGTTACTCGAGTCTTGTTCTAGAATACGGGCCCTAGTGTTTACGTTAGACGTTGCAACCTGTCTAATGTTAACTCAAACAATGAAAGTAGGCAGCTAAAGAATGCGCCGACAAGGAGTCATTGTAAGCGCCCCCGCCCGCGCACTACAGCTGGGAGCGCGGCCATATTGTGACCGGGTCTGTTCCAGCCTGCAAAGTATGGAATTTCGAAATAAAAAAAATCTCATTATAAAGATCTTCATTTGCCCTTTCGACCTACGTTCATTATTTAATTTGCCCCTCTTTCGTTTTCCCAAGAAAAATCGCAATAGAATTTCCCATTTTCCTGAATTTCAAATAGCCATATCTCTTTGAAAAATGATTATTTTTTACTCCACCAAGCGTAAAAAAATTGCCCCTGAGCTACTTTAATTTGCCCTTGTGCAAATTCTCAAAAATATACAATGATTAACTAATAAACAAGAAAAAAACGGTTGTGGAATTTCCAAGCGAATTTTTTGCGCATTGCGCATGCGCGACAGAATACGACACATCGTCATATCAGCTGATCAGCAAAAGCGTAGTCTACACGAGTCACAGTAGTATTACATCATAGATAAGTAATGTATTACATTCTCTAGGCACGAGAGGCCATAATTTAAAACTATAAAATCGAGTTACAATTTACTTAGTTCTCTGTTTCAACAATTTTGTACGCTTAAACGTTCTATTGTATTCTTCTCTTCACTATTGTATAGTAACGAGTTTAAATTTCGTGTTAGTCGCGTTGTACATGAAGTTGAACAAAAGTAGTGAGTTAATTTCCCAGTTTGTTTGATAAATTCATAGTAAAGAATGGATATTCAACAGATTGGCCGTCGTTCTTAGTCTTGTTTGTATGCAAGTACGATCTGTTACAACGAACAATTCAGCCATCTTAGAGGATATTCTTGATAGTGACGATGAAGAAGAAAATACTGCAATGCTATACCTCACAACCGCTTTAAATTAGCCAGCATCTAGAGTTGAAAATTGAATCAACCAAAATGAGATGGAATTCCAATCGCACTTCAGGCTCAGTTATGCGGCTTTTGAATCATTGGAGATCAGATTAGCCCCTGAGCTCTCCTATATTATAGCTGCCAATAATAGAGCTGTGATATCAGTGAGAAAACAGTGGCTTGTTGTTCTTTAGTTACTTGCCACTCCAGATTCATTCAGGTTAAAACCAATGGATTATATTACATGATACTACCTATTGAACTTAATTTTAATTATCATATCATGCATGCCATTATTTAAATTATTTGTTTATGTTTTAGATCTGTTAGTGACCGCTTTAATCTACCTAAATCAAGTGTTCACAAATGCTTTATTAAAGTGATTGAGGGTCTGAAAAAACTATCTTCAGAAATTATTAAGTGGCCTTCAAATATTTCAAAAATTCAGATCAAACAAGATTTTTCCAAATTTGGAGGTTTAATGGGTGTAGTTGGAGCTATAGATGGGACATTTATTGAAATAAAAGCACCAAAAGAACAACCCTATGTTTACACGTGCAGAAAATGTTTTTATGCAATACAATTGCAGGCTATTGCATTGCCAAACCTCAGGTTTACGGACATATTTACCGGATATCCAGGTTCTGTGAGTGATAGAAGAGTTTTTAACAATAGTGATATATATATATGAAAATCTGTTCAAACCGAACCCACTATGTTAATAGTGGTGAGTACATTATTGGTGACAAAGCATATCCAGTACTACCTTGGTGTATACCACCATTTATTAGAAGGAGGACATTAGGTGCTCAAGAAACCAATTTTAATAGCAAACATGCCAAAACAAGACAAGTTGTTGAACGTGCCTTTGCCCTTCTTTATGGTAGGTATCGAAGATTAAAATATCTCGACATGAATAATACGGAATTGATACCTGTTGCAATTCTAGCAGCATGTGTCCTACACAACCTTTGTTTGGACCATGATGACCTTGACTTCAGCCGCCAAGCCATCATTGAAGGAGAAAATTTCATGTTCTCCCAAGAAGGTAGATCAACACTAAATCCAACCAATCATCTTAGTGTGTCTCACGATGCTGATACTGATGGTTTTTTGACCTGAGACAGATTGGCTCAAAGCCTGAATTAGAGGAAAAATGGGAAATTGGTTGATTGAAGTTTCATCATCATTATCATCTCAGCCATAGGACAAGTCCACTGCTGGACATATGCCTTCCCATTGATTTCCACAAGGACCGGTTGGAAGCGGCCCTTATCCAGCCTTTGCCTGTGATCTTAGTCAGGTCGTCTGTCCACCTGGTTGGTGGCCGATTGGAGTTTAGTGTGTAATTAATGTAAATATGTATGCTAATTTTAAATTTGTAGGTTTTTGCTGTGTATATAAGGTGTAATTGTGCCTGTTTACTGTAACTAGTAGATGTGGCTAAGCTCGACAATAAAAATTGCCTTATGTAATTAGTATAAGATATGTGTAAGCTAATTTTAAATTTGTATGTGTTTTTGCTGTTTAAATAAGATGTAAGTGTGCCTGTTTACTGTAACTAGTAGATAAGGCTATGCTTAACAGAATAAAAATTAGCTTATGTGTTGAGCACACACACTTCAATGTGTTTTCTCAATGTATGTAAATAACATCATAAGGGTGGCTGTTGACCACTATCTCCCTTGATCTTTAGAATATGTATGATTGTAGACATCACATTAGACCTGAATAAAGCCAGAATTTGAGGAAAAATGGGGAATTGGTTGATTTGAGTTTAGTATGTAGTTAGTATAAGATTTGTGTAAATATGTATGCTAATTTTAAATTTGTATGTGTTTTTGCTGTTTAAATAAGATGTGATTGTGCCTGTATACTGTAACTAGTAGATAAGGCTATGCTCGACAGAATAAATATTAGCTTATTTGTTGAGCACACACACTTCAATGTGTTTTCTCAATGTATGTCAATAAAATTATAGGGCTATTGACCACTCTTATCTTCCTTGATCTTTAATAGTATAGGTATGATTATAGACGTCATCACAATTTAGACCTGAGTATATTAGCTAATGCTCATAGGCTTACAAAACTTAGAAGTATCCCATAACCATGCAAACTATTGAACAATTTAGTTTCACATTTTCAACATTAATGTCTCACCGGGTGATACTTTCGAATAGAGGACATATTCAATGCAAAATATTGTTTCAAATTGTATGCTACATTAAATATGTTTAATGTCACTGACAAGACTCTTATTGTTCATTGTGTGAATATCACATTTAATGTTTCGAGACAAAATAGTCATTGAGTTTTGTTTTAATTAAAAGACCAGTGTGATTTTTGTCAATGTATAATAAAAGATTAAAGGTAACCTATATATAAGCAATTACAGTTAGTTAAAATTGTTGTATATATAAGGAATCACTTATTATAGATATGTATAAACAAATATTGTTTGTTTAATTTTACTATTGCAATGGTTAATTCCTATCATTACAAAATTCACTAGGTGGTCCTTTTTGAAAATTGTTTTTAGGGACATGGTTCCATCCACAATTACTTACATAGTGAGTTTTTGGAAAAAACATGATACAAAGTACCATCTGGGCTTAGTCATAATCACAATAAAAATAAACTTTAAACTTGTCTCTTCTTGATCGTATCCCATGCTTGGTGGGATTAACTACTTAATGCCCTCCTTACTATATAGGTACTAATTAAAGCTTTAAACTTATCTCTTCTCGATCTTATCCCAAGCTTGGTGGGATTGACTACTTAATGCCCTCCTTACTTTATATTCATTAAAGATTTAATATCACAATAATTTTAAAATGGACAGGTTAGTTACATTTAATTTTTACTGTCTAACTAGTTGGCATCAAGGCTCATTTAATCAGAAAGAAAGTCAATAAAATTATGATTAACTGTAATCTAAATAGAATGATTGATGAAGGCAAGTTCAAAATTAAATGGACATAGTCGCTATATTTATTTCGGAAGATCTAGCGACCTAGGCGGCAGTTATATTTCAATGTGTACATCCCAATTAAATAGTACTAGTTATTTTATCTGAGATGTACACATGTCACACACACTTACACGAAATATGATGACATGTTAGAAGTGGAACATGCAATGCATTTTTGTCTTCTCAATATTGTCTTACATCACTGTATCATGTTTCAAATTAAAATCGTTAATTTTAATCGTTTGCTGATTTGGTTTTTATTTATTGAGCTCTGTTACAGCTTTTGGGATATTAAAAGAAACACAGTTCCATAAGAACGACTAGTTCTTCTTTGCTAAACTTAAACTAAGATACAGTTACTATGACCCTCTGACTATTAAACCTGAACCCATTCAAGTTTTATGCATAAACACTAAGAGTTTTTCCCTTGTGACTACTTCTAATTAATTTAACCTAAAGTGTCACAGTAATCAACATATTTCCAAAGAATAACATTCTTAAAATTAAATATCACATAACACGTTGATGAAAATGTTATTGAGAGTAATATTAAAACTATGTGTGGACTATTACTTGTATATAGTAGATAGATATAGAGTAATATAAACTATGTAATCTTTAAATATTTTTTGCCATTATTATAATAAAATAATGATAACTAATTATAATACTGCAGCTACTAGAAAAAAATATTTCTATAGAAATATATAATATAATATTTATAATAACATCACAGTGATCAATATGCCATCAAAGAATATGTAGTCTTACGATTTTCTCTATTCTGTAAAACTCTAATTGTATATACAACAACAATACAAAAAGTGGCACATAGTACCATACAAAATTCTAGAGGTAAAGTAAAATTATTTTACCTTGTTTGTTACATTACAATTATGGAAGAAACTCGCAATAGTTTTCAGACTCAAATTATTTTACCCTTTAAACTCTGATTTTATAAAACTTAATCTCACTCAAGTTTTAAGCATATATGTGCATTCTAAGAGTTATTCATATGTGAAGCTTAGGCATACTTTTTTCACTATCATCACCATGTAGGTGAAACCGCGGGTGCAGCTAGAGTTATATAATAAACCATTTTTAATAATATAGGAACTTACAATTATCGTCCTACAGTCTACTCTTGTTAGTTGTCACTACAAAACATCCCTAAAAAACTGCATAATCATAAGTTTCATGACAGTTTACAGCTATAGACATCATCTTTAAGCAAATCAAATTGAATCAAAATTTCTATAATTTATCAATTAACTTCTGCACCAAATTACTAAAAATTCTTCCTTGTGCTTCTTGATGTAGCATGAATCTTTCAAGGTGTCTATCACATGCTTCTTGTCGACGCTCCATAGTAACATCAAATTTTTCCAACTGTATTTCTAGACGTGTCCTTTTTCTTCGTTGTGGTCTAGTAGACCCTACCTCAACCTGTCCAACAGTTGTTGGAGCAGGGGGTATTCCAACTGTTTCCGGTGATAGTATTGTGCCACTATTTTCTCCTGTAATAACTGTATTGGATTCAACAGTTTGTCTACTACTAGATGCAGTAGAAACTGGTTTAATATTAGGGTCAAGTCGAAAGATATCCTCAAACTCATCAAAATACTCAAAACTAATGGCATGGGCGCCACTGCTTTTATTGCCAATATTATCTTTTTTTTGTATAAATTGTTTTAGATGTTTGAATTTACTTTCACATTGCATTGCTGTCATATCTTCGACATCTTCAGCAATGCGCTGCCAGACATCTGCGTTTCTGATAATCGTAGATTTGAACAGCTTTTGGTTTTCTTTATCGGACTGGATCTTCAACTCCATGGTCTAGAAAAATAAGTCATATTATGAGAATAGGAAAATGATAGTCAAAATTTTGATGTGGCATTACTAGAGCTCATCAATATAAATAATATGCTCAACATCTATGTTATTTATTTATTATTTCATATTTTTTTAAATATACTCTTTGACAGGTATTAAATTAATGGCAATAAATTATATTAATATTGTGAATTTATGTAAATTGGTACATAGCAAAATGCATTTTATGCTTATGAATTATGTCAGAAATTGAAAGGATTATTATACTGCATTTAAACTTAATATATTAGCTTTTATGGCAAGTGAGTGACACACAACTTTAGATGGAAACCAACCTTGAGTTGCATTCTGTTTGTGGTGCGATTGTAGCTCGTTGAGTGTGAAAGCATCTGTAAATAAATGATTTAAGTCATTTCATATTTTATTCTCGATAATAAAAATCTTACAGCAGCTACTTCATATCATACTTTAGCATAGTATATTATTCTTATATTAATAAGCTTGGTGGTAAATGATTAAGAGCAGTGAAATGCAGCACACCTGGAAAAGTAATAATAATTGTTGATAAAATACTTTATAAAACCGCAGGGTGGTGCTAGTAATATATACATAATACAATAAATTTTTATTTAAAAATTATTGTAAGCTTGTGTTTGACCACTGTCTCATCTGATGTTAAGTGTTGACATTGTTTAAGATGAACCTGTATTCTGAGATGTAAAACAAATTTATCTGTAATTATTAAAATATCAGAAGGCCCATAGTTAGAGTGACTATGGGCTTTCTGAGCAGGCTCAGAGTCACACAACAAGCTATGGAGGGGGCTATGCTCAGGGTTTATCTACGTGCTTTGTTCTCCTCGTTTCTGATTAGCCAAAAGAAACTTGAAGTGGCAGTAGGCAGGGCACATAGCTCGAAGAACTGATGGCCTTTAGGATCAAAAAGTTCTCGAATGGAGCCACGGACTGGCAAAACCAGCATAGGATGGCCACCGAGATGGAGAGACAACCTAGCAAGATTGCAGGAACAGGTGGATGTGGGCCATTCAGTCCTTATGGAAATCAATGGAGGAAGCAATTATGTCCAGCAGTGGACGTCCTATGGCAGAGATGATGATGATTACAATATTACTTTTATATTTAGTGCACCTAAAAGTTACATTATCTCATATATCCATAGACATTAGTGAAAATCATCAAACTAATAGATGTCCACCTGTAGCTCGCATATAAATCAGTGTATACAAAGTTATGCAGTTCGATATCAACTGACTACTCCATAACATAACTGGTCGCTTGAGTCACGACTGAGCAGTAATGCATTAGGCAATTTTTTCGCATATCGAGAAACAATTCTATGTGATATATCTTTCAACAGACCGTGAGCAGAGTTACCCAATAAACAGAGTTATGTTACCTTATTAATACTCAATACTCAATACTATTGCACCATATGTGTACAAAAGGTTCTTAGGACTAATTATAAATAGAAACAACATATGACCCTGGTAGGGTGTCGCAATATTAGTGCAAACGGACCGATTCATTTTATATATCGTCTTTAAATGTGTCATTGAAAAATTCGTTAATGTTGTAGTATGTTTTGTTGCAGAGTATGTCCTTTAAGTGGCTATAAAATGTTACGTCTTTTTCGATGGTTTTAATGTTGTCAGGTAGTTTGTTATATATTTTTATGCACATAGCTTCTGGACCCGAGCTGTGCATTTTAAGTTTGGAAAACGGCAAAACCAGCTTGTGTACAGATCTGGTCGCATACCGCCTTTCTAGATCTCCTTTTTTTATAAATAAGTGAGGATGTTTTCTTACAAATTTGCAATTTTCGAATAAATAAACACACGTGAGGGTTAGAATTTTATGTAATTTAAAGTAGTATCTGCAGCTTTCAGGTACTTTTATATTTGATATTATACGGATGCATTTCTTTTGCAGGATGAATATATCTATTGCATCTACACTGTTACCCCAAAGTAAAATTCCATATGTTATCCACGAGTGGGCAAAAGCGAAATATGCTGAAAGAGCGGTTTTAATATCGGTTGCTTTCTTAAGCTCCCTTAGAGCATATATAAAGCTAGAAAACTTTGCTTTAATTTTTTGTATGTGTGATTTCCAATTTATATTTGTGTCAATGTCTAAACCTAGTAGCGTGAACGCGTCAACACATTCTAAATGTATATTGTTATATGTATATTGTATGTCAAGGGGCATTTTTTGGTATGGTCTAAATTGCATTAATTTTGTTTTTGAAAAATTTATGTCAAGGCTATGATCATTCATCCAATTGATTATATTATTAAAAATGTCATTAAGGGTTTGAGCTAAATTTATATTATTTTTACAAGATGTCAAGATAGAAATGTCGTCTGCGAATAAAACACAGGATTTGTCAATTATTTTAGGGAGATCATTGATGTAAATGAGAAAAAGGATACACCCAAGGACACTTCCCTGGGGGATTGAGTTCTCAGTTTGTATTGTCTCTGATCGTATGTTTTCTATAATCCCGTTTTCCGAATCATAATATTCTATTTCTACCATTTGTTGACGATTTTTTAAGTACGAGCAAAACCAATCATATGTTATCCCACGTATCCCTACGTTGTGCAATTTATTCAACAATACGTTGTATTGCACTTTGTCATATGCTTTTGACATGTCCAAAAGAATCCCAACAGCATAATGTTTATTATCAATAATGTCAAGTATCGTTTGTATATATTTATAGACAGCAAGAGTTGTGGAACGATTCCTTCGAAAGCCATACTGTGAGTTGTTATATATATTGTACTTCTCGCAAAAGGAGTTAAGGCGCGTTTGCATTATCTTTTCTATTATCTTTGAAGAGGTTGTGAGAAGGGATATAGGTCTATAGTTACTTGGGTCTATTTTGGAAGACTTCTTGTGGATTGGTTTTATTATTGAAATTTTTAACAAGTCTGGAAATGTACCTTCTTGAAATGACTGATTTATAAGTATATAATAAGGTAAGGTCAATTCCTCCGCGCAGTTTTTTATTAGGACGGGGGGCAACTCGTCAATACCATAACTGTATTTACTCCGTAATTGTTTTATTGCCTGGTATACTTCGCGCGGTTCCGCCGGTTTTAAGTACATCGTGTTATCAACACGGTGGAGCGTCGCGGGCAGTGATCGCCCACCTAATGAGCTAGAACTGCTCGCTCTTCCGACTGATGCAAAAAAATTATTGAACAAGTTTGCTACCTCGTGGGGCTCGGCCGTTATCTTATTGTGGACATTCAACTTTATGTTGTTTTTGGATTTGGTAACGTTTTTGCTAGTGTGATTTTTTATTATTTTCCACATAGTTTTGTTTTTGTTTTCTGACTTATACATTTCTTTTATATAGTGAATTCGTTTTGATTTATTTATGGTTTTTTTTAATAGTTTAATATATTTATTGTAATAATTTGTAAGGATAGGATCCCTAGTATAAGTGACAAGTGGCTTAAGTAACCGTTTGCTTCTGCATGATGTTTTTATTCCTCTGGTTAGCCATAAATTACGCTTTTTTGCTTTTAGTAACACTAATTTCTTTGGTATGCATTCATTTAGGATTTCTAGTAATTTGTCGTTAAAAATTCGGTAATTTTCGTTTATTGATGTAGTTTCTTTTAGTAAAATACTCCAATCTATGTTGCTTATTTTCTTTTTGAATGAATCTATATTTTGCTTATTAAAATTCCTTTTATGTATTTTCCATATAATTGGTTGAGGATGATATTACTTTTACACTACAGATAGTATTGATTTGGGGCACACTAAGTTAATAAGTAGGTAAGTGCCTTCTAAAGGTGGAAATCCTAACAGTGAAGAAGCAGCGATTATCGTTTTTTAGTAACATGAATTCGACAGTAGGTACTCACCCGAGCTATCTTGCAAGCAAACATGACCTTCCTCGTTTAAAATTATCCGATTATTGTCATCTAACACCAGAGACATAGAAATCTCGTCGCCAGATTCCAATAAAGTAGTTTAATTTACTTCTATTTGAAAAATAAAGTTATTTGTATTTCCCAAGCTACGAAAAATAATACTCAAAACTTTACAATACAAACAACATGGAGATAATCATAGATCAGATAGATCATAGAATACATTAGAGACGATGTGTCGTATTCTGTCGGCCATGCGCAATGCGCAAAAAATTCGCTTGGAAATGCCACAACCGTTTTTTTATTGTTTATTAGTTAAGTATTGAATATTTTTGAGAATTTGCACAAGGGCAAATTAAAGTAGCTCAGGGGCAATTTTTTTACGCTTGGTGGAGTATAAAATAATCATTTTTCAAAGAGATATGGCTATTTGAAATACAGGAAAATGAGAAATTCTATTTCGATTTTTCTTGGGAAAACTAAAGAGGGGCAAATAAAATAATTAACGTAGGTCGAAAGGGCAAATTAAGATCTTTATAATGAGATTTTTTTTATTTCGAAATTCTATACTTTGCAGGCCGGAACACTGTCGCGCATGCGCAATGCGCAAAAAATTCGCTTGGAAATGCCACAACCGTTTTTTTATTGTTTATTAATTAAATTTTCAATATTTTTGAGAATTTGCACAAGGGCAAATTAAAGTAGCTCAGGGGCAATTTTTTTACGCTTGGTGGAGTAAAAAATAATCATTTTTCAAAGAGATGGCTATTTGAAATTCAGGAAAATGGGAAATTCTATTTTGATTTTTCTTGGGAAAACGAAAGAGGGGCAAATTAAATAAAGAACGTAGGTCGAAAGGGCAAATTAAGATCTTTATAATGAGATTTTTTTTATTTCGAAATTCCATACTTTGCAGGCTGGAACAGACCCGGTGCATGTGTGAGTGGCGCGGTCAAGGTCAGGCGCGTCGGCTCATGCCGCGCCATCTTATCGCGCGATATCGTAATGCCTACCATTAATGTTCAACGATAAGGTTCAAAATGACTTTATACAGCAGCGACAAGACCAGAGACAGAGAAGTCAATAAATCCTAATACATGTCTCACTCAGTCTCATGCGCGTGGATAATGCCCTCGCGCTCTTACCCACAGAGATATTAAAATTGAATTTAGGGGATGATTGGCCCCTTGGATCGGTCTGTCTTTTTGTAAGAGGTTTTAAAATAGTTGTCTGGTAGACATATATAAAAATGGAGCATGAGAATTTACGTGAGGTAGGAAATATTTTTATGTACCTTGATTACCTGATACCTGAAAATTGGCCGTCTAAGCAAGCTAGCAGGTAGGCATGCGTTCCTAGTTGTGGTATATTCACATTCACCACATAGACAATAGTCTAGTCGTAGTAGTCATAAGTTTAGTCTGTGGTGAACTAGTTGCTCTCTCTGGTAAAGCCTGCTAACTTGCTCACATCGATTGTGTACTTTAATTAACTTAAATAATAAAACAGTGTATTACTAAAGGTGCTGTTTATTTAATAATCATCTCCAACTAAGGGCCAAACTAAATATATAACACTAGTACATACTAACTCCACGCAATCAGCCACATTTCGTTCGTTAGAAAATACGTGACGTCTGGTGGCCCTGGGGTCTTTCTCTACTCTACTTTGTCTCGTAGCGAGGCCAGGCCAGGCAAGACTGCGTTACGATGCAAGGGATCGTTTTTATGACAATTCAGCCTCATTATGCTATTTATGAAAAATACGTCGATTCTGGGACTGAAGTATGTAGGTTTGCAGGAAAGCCTTAAAATACGTAGATCTGCGTAAAAATAAGTAGAGTTGGCAACGCAGGGTGCTGATAGAACTATTAATATCACGAAATAAATATTATACAATTGAACAATCGATCGGTTGTTGTCCGCGAACTTCCACCGGGTCGCTCCCGTTGGCCACCCCGTCCACCACCCGCGCCACCTCCGTGTAGTCCGGTAGAGCCATCGTTCGCAGTTTCGAGTAAACGAGTTTGTCATTCACGACTATCTCGAAGGAACCTGAAACAAATGTAGGTTTATTAGCTATTACCATTGTCTTATGCTAACGGTGCGAGGTACAGGGTTGCCGTTCTGAGGTTGAATACACTAATTTCGTCAGTTCGCTAGTACCTAAGTTGGAACAACAAATAATGTGAAGACACCCTGGGAGCCAGTCTCGAATGGTCTCGGTGGGGGAACTGTATAAGGTAATCTCACGCCGCGCCGTGTCTACTATGTACTGATGATTGCCTCAATTCATATAAGAATCGCATTACAAAAATACTATTGATTTCCACAAGGACCATACGGTCTTGTTTTCTTCACTGACCTCTCGCACAATGTAATAGAAAAATGTACACAAACATGGAAATAACATTTTAACGAGAGGTCACTGACTAAGGGCTTTTGGTATAGAACCATCCAACCGTGTGTGACTCGCTCACTCACTGGGGCCGCACCTTTTACGAATGATCAAGTTCCGAAATTGTGACTGCTTAAGACTTACATCTGGACACATTCCAGTAAATTCTTTTGCTTTTTTTTATCACACTCAGATTGTGTGTATATTGACAATGCGGGCGCGTGCCTAAGTAAGTAATCTGCTATGCACTTTTTCCTTTTAGTATTTAGAATTACCTGGCCTCCCTCGCGTACAGCTCACCGCCGCGTCGGGTGTGCTGGCCCGAATGGTGTCTGCCAGGTTTAAGCAATGACCACCGTAGTCGCAGGCGCCGCTAAAAAGAAAGCTGACATTGACCTAAATACTTACCTATTTACTTAGGTAAGGCTTTACAGTTTTATTTAAATTCGCAATAATATTTGATCGACACACTAAGTTAATGCTTTTCATTAAAATATATTATTTGCAGTGATCCTGATGACGACGTGCGAGTGAAATACCGACCAGGCAACTGTCAACGGAGGAGCTCAGTCACTCCTCGCGCCGAACAGATTTGGACGGAGGTCTTCACCCGTTATAGTGTTTCCTCTGCGCTGCGCTGCGCGGGACAGTGTCTAGGCTACACCCAGGATGTTCCCCGGCTCGCACTGTTGCCTGAACGCGCTGTGTGTTCAAACTCAATATCTGTATGTACGTATGTATAACCTGATCATCAAACGAGTTACCAAGTGGTCAAACAGTAGATCCATAAACTACTTCCCGACAGCCAGTAGGCACATTCTGCCTGTTGCCTGGTTTAACCAGTAAAAAAAGGTTTCTGACAATTTGACCGCATCCGCGTCTGTGTTTGAAGTTTTTTTTTTAATTCGGCTGTTATTTATAACGCCTATTGTGACATTACAGATTTCAACATAATAGTAGCAATAAGTAGTAGATACGTTGAATTTAGAAAGTCACGGCGTAATTGCTTGGTAATTTTTCAAAATTGGCCCCTATACCGTGAACATAAACCGTCCTGCCAGAGGGCCCGCGCCGCGCCCGCGCCTCCAATAATATTCTCGCTTTTGTGAAACGGTAATGTAGGTAGGTATGTGGTAATGCAATGACGTCAAGCCTCACGATCATCGGTGCAATGATAGTTTTAGCGATAGAGCCGATTGTTAGTGGGGTCTAGCTGGCCCAAGCTATGTAGCACGAAAACTATTGTTCCTACGGATCATTGAAAGGTAAGTCGGCGTAATTCAATATTGATTCAATGCGCATACAAAGTCGGAAAGTTGCAAATTTTACCATACACCCGCGTTAGAACACGGCAATTTTGGGTCAGCTAGAAGACGTCATCCCAGTAGACCCAGCTGTAACAGCTCAACCACATGACCTAGGTTCTAAATAAGTATGCTCAATGCTAGTACTTATAAATATAACATGGCACTAATGGTATTATGATAGAAGCCGGTTTTTTGTGGGCAAGCTAGCCGTACTCCTTATACCTGAACATTGCATCAAAATTTAAAAAAAGAGGAACTGTCATGTTCTAGATTGCTCGGTACTATGTCGTAAACAATGTTCTAGACATGTCCATCTGTGCGCAGTACCTACCTACTCTATTTAGTTTGTGTGCCAATCGAGGAAGTAACTACTGAGAACTGTACCTATCATTGATTACACGAAAATATCACAAGGAAACGGTAATTTAGGTCACTGAACACAACAATGACATACCTACTTGGGCCTGGCAGTACAAGACCCGGTGCGGCCATGCTACCACCACGGTACTGGTGTTGTAGTAAATTATATTATCTTTGGGCACTGCTCATGGATCGATAGAATACATACTACGTACTGTGGCACTGCTGCTAACCTAACTAATGAAACGGCAACCCTACTAAACGGAGTGATTTTATGCTCAGTGCCTCACTACTCATGTCATATTAAATATAATTTATTTACACTATAATTAACTATACATTAAAACACTTTTGGCTTACCAATATTCAACGCTAACTATGGGATAACATTTTGTCCTATTTTCGTCGCAAGACATTTTAATTTAACAAACCAGAACACTGATCAGTGTAACTCTATAGTGTGATACAGAGTTACACTGATCCAGTGTTGCCAGGTGACCGTATGAATTTCCCCCCAACCTTTTTCAAAATCCCCCTGAAAATCAGCTTTTTGGAAAAATATACCCCCAAAACCATTTTTAACCGACTTCAAAAAAGGAGGTTACTCAATTCTACCGTATATATGTTTTTTTTATGTGTGTTCGCGGATAACTTCGTCGTTTATGAACCGATTTTGATGATTCTTTTTTTGTTAGATAGAGTATACTTTGGTGTGTGTGGTCCCATTTAAATTTCATCAAAATTGGACAAGCTGTTTTTGAGTTATACACCAATAACTGAAAAGTGCTACCCGTGTCTTGATGATATTATTGTCGCGGTTGAAGACATCGCAGAACACACAATGACAATTAATTTGATTGATCCCGTGAGTAGCGAAGGTCACTGAAAAAATTTTTTTTTAACAAAAAATGCAACCGACTTCAACACAATAACTTGTCGAAGTCGGTACCATGAGCACAATATTGTGATGATAATTACTTTTGTGTGAACTATCATTACTCATTTTATGCGTCGTTAGTACGCCTCGTCTAAGTTCCAAGGCTCATTGGCCTCAGCTCATTTGAGGTGGGATGGGACATTGTGTACTGGCTTAGTACTAAAATGAGGCTACTCTTACAAAATCATTTTCATTTACCTACTCAACATTACTTCCATCCAAGCATTAAACGAATGAACGAATCATAGAGTTTTCTAATACACTGGAACGAAACTTGGCAAACGTGTGGAGCCAATATATAAGGAAACTAAGGATAGGCTCAATTCTACTTTAAATACCTCGTATATTTGGTAAATCGATATAGAAATAAGAATCTATGTGTTCTCACCATAGAAATAATATGTACTACGTACAACTAGTACATATTATTTCTATGGTAACATTGACCGGGTATGTTCCGGCCTGCAAACTTTACAATTTCAAACTTTAAAAAATCTCAATTTATAGATTTTAATTTGCCCTTTCGACCTACGTTAATTATTTTATTTGCCCTGCTTTCGTTTTCCCAAGAAAAATCGAAATAGAATTTCCCATTTTCCTGTATTTCAAATAGTCATATCTTTTTGAAAAATGATTATTGTTTACTCCACCAGGCATAAAAAAATTGCCCTTGAGCAACTTTAATTTGCCCTTGTGCAAATTTGAAAAAATATTATAGCTAATAATAATATTATACCTATCCTTAGTTTCCTTACATATTTGCTCCACACGTTTGCCAAACCTTGTCAAACGTCAACAAATTCTAACGTTTAGAAGGTGTGTTTGCTTGATTTGTCAAACGTTTGGGTTGGCTTGCCGCCGATCCGAACGTTGTCGGTTTTTGATGCCCAAATCAAAGGAAATTTGCGGGAAGCGCTTGCGATTCATTTAATTGTAAGTGCATATTTAGTTTGCCACGCGTTCTGATGGCGAACGGGTGTGTCGCGCATTTTATTTAGATTTTAATCTGTGGGGTATTAATTAAATTAAAAAAATTGCCGTGGTAATCAGTGGTTTCGCCAGGAAATTTTACTCTTTATCGAATGCTATCAAGCAGAATCATGTATTTGAACCCAAATAATTACGACTACAAAGAGAAAGAAAAAATGTAAAAAAAAAGTTAAACCGACTTCAACACTCAAAGATACGAATTAACTTGTTAAAGTTGGTACGGTTCGGTCTGAATAAATGGAACCACATGGGAAGTACCAGCTTTTAAATAAAATATAATGATCAAAATCGGTTCACCCAGCGGAAGATATGCGGTAAAAAACAAAAAAAAAATTGGGTCGAATGATAACCTCCTCCTTTTTATAAAGTCGGTTAAAAATAGGTTAAACCAAACGTTATAGCTGATACGAGTTCGTCGTCCAATCACGCTTGCTTATCTACAATACACTAACGTCACTAATTCTCTCGCTAACGTGCGGATTCCCACGTTTGGCTTGCTCAATTTAACCAAGCGTTCGCATTTTTGTACAGATTAGAAGTTTGTTGCAAGTGGCAATGGCAAACGTGTGGAGCCGGCATTAAGCACGCTATCTGTGCTCTATCAAAGCGCGTAAAGCGGCATAAAGCGCAAAAATAAACGCAGCGCGCCATTAATTACTATTCATATTTACAACTTCTTTTCAATCTTTTTTATAGCCGAGTGATGTTAGGAAACGATTTTAAATGGTTTGTAGGATTTTATGTGCATACCTAAAAGGTGAGAAGCGTGAGACATTGATCGGGCGTATGAATGCACCTGAAAAACAAACTAACCCTGCATACATTTCAAAAATGGACTACGACTATTTGATAAAGTTACTTTGCGTCGGCGACTCTGGAGTAGGAAAGACCAGTTTCCTCTACAAGTATACTGATGGAGTGTTTCATACTCAGTTCATTTCTACAGTTGGCATTGACTTTAGGGAAAAGAGTTTGGTAAGAAAGTCTTAAAAAATTCTAATTGGAATTTTCGTGTCTTTAGATGCCTCTTTTTCGTGTATATAACAGTTCCCTCTTTCCGCTTTTTTGCCCATTAATTTACGCTGCTTGATAATGAATCGATAATTTACGCTAGATTGAAGCTAGCCCACAGGCATTAATAGGCGAAAATATTTATCAAGATATTATCTTACTTACTTATTACCTAGGTATTCAGATTTAGCTTCTAGAGAAGATAAAATCACAGAGCAAAATTTTATTTTTATTTGTGTCAAACCCAATACTTCCCGAAATTCGTCATCATCTCAACCATAGGACATCTACTGCTTGAGATAGGCCCCATCCAGCCCTTGCCTGCGATCTTGGTCAGGTCGTCCACCTTGTTGGTGGCCGTCCTATGCTCCGCTTGCCAGTTCATGGTCTCCATTCAAGAACCTTTCGACCCCAACTGCCATCAGTTCTTCTAGCTATGTGCCCTACCCACTGCCTTTTCAACTTGCTAATCCACTGGGCTCTATTGGTGACTTTTGTTCTTTTATGGATCTCCTCATTTTCTACAGATTTATTGTGGCACATTGGAAATCAGCTGAAAGTATCAATGGAAAAATGTAGCAATACAGAATTTGTTAAGGTTTGCCCAATATAAATATATATTGTAAAAGGCATCATACCACCTTTTTGACAATTAATTTTCCCTCCTTCCTTTTTCAACTCTTTCTACATACAGTGTAAACTCTCGTTAGTTATAACAAAAAACTTTCTAGGTGATGATGTTCAGCATTGATGTTCAGCAGATTGATTGAGAGGTCTATGTTGTGTACCCTCCACTGGAACACTGCTTATATTATGTCTCTTCCCGTTTCAGTCCTATTTTAGTTATTAGTGAATACTCTCTTTCTCTTAAGCCTAGGCTCATGTGTGTAGGTTATTAGCTGTGTAGCCAGGTTATTGCGGTGGCACCATCGTCACCTATTGTGTCATAAGCTAACTATGAAACTGCCAAGATAAGCACTAAAAGAAAAGCATTGAAAAAGTTTGTTTGATACATGTGATAGAAATCACCTATTGATATAATAAAATGAGAAATTATTGTATTTGGTTAAATTTGGTTTAACATATAACAAAAACTTTTTATAATGAATGACATGCCCTTTTCATAAAAAGTTAACACTGTACTTAAAAATTATCATTATAGTAATAACTTCATTGAACCAAATGAAATCACATTGGAATTTTGGAAAAAGAATCACATATTTTATTATAATACTTGTAATAAGCAATAAAAAAAACAAATTTACATGCATAGGTACTAATTAAAAACCAACATAATTTTTTTTTTTAAATTTTCTTTTGTGTGATTCTATCATGTGATCAGTCTTACGACTATAAGCAGATGAGGTCGTTTCTAAAGGCGATGGATGGTTTCTGGAAAAGTGAGTTGCCCCTCCAGCTGGTTTGGGTGCTTCTGCAGTCTGGACATGTAGTTAGCTCCATGGTTAGCAATCTCTTCCTTCACTGTAGGCAGTTTAAGATTTCATGCACCTCTGTTATTCTGGCAAACCTTGGAGCGTTTGAAATTTGTTTGAGGATATAGTTCTGCACCCTTTGGATTATCATTATATTTGAGGCACTAGCAGAGCCTCACAACTGTATGCCATATGTCCAGATTGGTTCAGGATTGACTTGTAAATCAGCAGCTTTTTTTTTATTATTTCTGGTAATTTCTTTCCTTTCTTTTTTTTGTGATATTTTCGACAACTTTCTGCTGAAGAAAAAAGCATCTGAAAAATCATATTTACATTAATTTGAATAAGTATACTTAGTCTTAATTTATTCCTCCAGATTCTTTAATTTATTAAACATATGTCAATCAACTCTAGCATATTGGTTATGTTCATATGTATAGTAAGTTTTTGTACACATATGAAAACTCATAAAAAAAGATTTGTATTACATATTAGTTTATTATATCTATTTTAGTTGACATATTTTATTCTTGATATTATTTATATGGCTATGTACAAACTATTGCAAACATATCAGTATTTCAGTTCCTTATAGGACCCAAACATCGTGACTCGTTCAGAGGGGGAAGGGGGGTTTTCAAAATACCATGCTTGGTCACAAGGGCAGGGGGAGGGCTTAGGTTCTTGTCACATAGTCAATATCGTCAAGGGAAGTCTCATGCTTTTTTGAGCTATATTCAAATATGGGGTGCAGCATTTTTATCAGAAATCAGATGATACCAAACACATTCACACCCAGAAATGTACACACACAGGTTTTCAATGTCCACAGAATAAGATACAATGCAACATAAAGCCAGTAAGCCAGTATATGGTATTTGAGACCACTGGTGCTAATGCCACAAAGTATCCTGCTCATTTGATTAAATACTCATTTGATTGAAGTGACAGTGGACAGGCCACATAGTTCGAAGAACTGATGTCTGTTGGGGTCGAAAAGTTCTCGAATGGATACTGCAGGCTGGCAAGCAATGCATAGGACGGCCACCGACCAGGTGGACAGACGACCTGACTAAGATCGCAGGCAAGGGCTGGATGCGGGCCGCTTCCAACCGGTCCTTGTGGAAATCAATGGAGGCCTATATCTAACTGTGGACGTCCTTTGGCTGAGATGATGACGATAAACTTTTCTTTTGCTGAAGGTCATTGGTGATTCCTGCAAGAAATTCTTTAATTAATAATATTTAGAAGCATTAAACTATTTCAGATATATCAGCAGAATGGGAGACAACATCGGATACACCTACAACTGTGGGACACGGCGGGCCAGGAGAGGTATTGTTGTGAACATTTAAAATAATGTCTAAATACTGTGTGGAGCACATCCAAAGACTGGCATGTTCACTAATCAGCGGATGTGTGAAAAGTACGCCATCTGCGGCACTCGATATAATTCTGGGTCTGATACCATTACATCTACACATACAACAGGAGGCAATGGCTTCAGCACTAAGAATCAATTCATTACGACAGTGGAAAAAGACAGGATCGATAACAAATCACTGCAAGATTCTAGATAAAGCAACAAAAATAGTTCTGGAGGCTCACCAGGGCACGGACAAAATAGCCAGTACATACCTAGACAATAAAGGGTATGAACTGGCTATGGAAGATGTCGATGAGGACCTCCCATGGGACTACAACATCTACAATATCTACACGGACGGTGCAAGAAACAAGACAGGAGCAGGCTGTGGCATCTATTCTCCAGAGTTAGGAATCACAGAATCCATAGCTTTAAACAAAACTTCTACTGTTTTGCAGACAGAAGCCGTAGGATTACTTCTAGCGGCAAAAAGAATATCAAATATGGACACAGCGAGTAGTCGAAAAGAAAAACAAAAGGGCGAACTTCTCTCCTTTGTCACAGACAGTGCGGGTGTTATAAACGCACTCAGTAAACCCACGACTAGGTCTAGGGTTATTTCAGAGTGCCATACTGCGCTGCAGAGCCTGTCAACTAAATATAAAATCATAATAAAATGGACAAAGAGTCATGGCATATGCGCTGGCAACAGAAAAGCAGACGCCCTTGCAAAAAAGGGAGCCAAGAAACACATTAGCAATGATGTGACAGAGTTTTGCAAACCAACGGCAATGGAAGCTAGAAACTTACTAGTTCACCATATGCATAAAGAACACCAAAAATTGTGGACCAAAAGAGCAGACTGCAGGCAGGCAAAGCTCATGTGTCCACTTTCGAACAAAACTACAACAAATAAGCTGATGAAGCTCACGAGACAGGACCTACGCCTTATCGTAGGCTTAATCACTGGTCACTGCAACTTAAACTACCATCTGCACAGAACGGGTGGAACAGATAGCCCTCTGTGCAGGGGCTGCATGCAGGAAAATGAAACTGTGGAACATGTTCTTTTGCAATGCACAGCCACAGAAGACATAAGACGCAGCACCATATTACATGAAGATGTAAAATATAAATCACTTTCGGAAGAAAGTGAGTCCAGGGAGGCAAAACCACCTACTCGCCCAAAACTGGAACAGCTGTGCCAACAACCTAAAGCCATGCTCCGCTATTTAAAGGAGCTGGGATGGTTAGGGTAGTTGGCGGGGGAAATGCACAATACACCCCAAGCGGGACGTCAGTGCAGGACTTATCGCCCCCAGTCCGAATAAGAATAAGAATAAGAACTGTGTGGAGAAAATTATTAAAATGCTGTAGTTTTTAACTGACTTAAAAATGGAGGTTATTACGACCGTATATCACAAACTTATTTTATTAAAATTAAAGTAACCTGATGAATTTAATTATTATGCAACGAGCCCCAAACTGGGCATAGCCTGATCTTGGGCGCCCAAACCTACAGCTTACATTATAATTTGTTGCATAATACTGTGTGTAATGTACCATATATATATATATATATACTAGCTGCGCCCCGCGGTTTCACCCGCGTGCACTACGTTTTTCCCGCTGACTCAGTTATCCCACGGGAACCATACTTCTTCCAGGACAAAAAGTAGCCTATGTCCTTCTCCAAAGTCCCATGTATCTTTATACCAAATTTTATCTAAATCGGTCAAGCCGTTTTCATGTTATGTCGTGACAACGGAAAACGGGTTTCATTTTTATATATATAGAAGATTATATCATATCAGCTTAACGACTCGTACAGCAGGGGGGCTAGAAAGCCCAGGCGCGGTCAGGATGGTATCCCGGTAGTATGTAAGGACGGTAACATTATCATAGCATAGCTGTCACTGAAGTACACATTTAGCATTTCATATTCTATTAACTTACTTATCCAAGTGGAGCGAACTCACCTTCACTTCACTGTACTTCTCTCTACTTCAGTATTATATACTATATATATATAATGTCTTTATATTATTTCATTAAAATCGGACAATCTGTTTTTGAGTTACACTCCAATAACAGAGAAGTGCTATGCATACCTTGATATTATATTATGATAATTCACAAAAGTAACTAGTATCACAATATCGTGCTCATAGTACCGACTTCAACAAGCTAGTAACTTGCTTTATTTACCCTTTTTGATGTAACGTGAAACGTAGATAACTCGACGACTTCTCGATGTCCCGCCTCAAAGTCTGGTACATATTTGTAATCGATATGACGTTTTCATTACAGATTCAGAAGTCTCACGACGGCTTTCTACAGAGACGCGATGGGCTTCCTGCTACTTTTCGATTTGACGAATGAGGCTTCTTTCCTCGAAGTGAGAAATTGGATCGAGCAGTTGAAGGTACCTATGCCTACCTATATACTCGCATTCTTTACGAAGTTTAAAATGAAGATAGTTGCGGGTCAAGACCGCGTCCCCCGCGCGCCTCTCCTCGGAAGTGTTCGGTCGTCACGTGTCTGCCGTTCGTCTGCTATACTCACCTCGACCATCAATAGTCAACCAAAATAGTAGAAACGATATGCCGTCAGAGAGTATGCTGGCGGTGGTGAAACATACCAGCTAAGGAGTGGACATTGTTGCATTCAAGTGTGGAGGGCAGGTACAGTATAGCCGCGGTGAGAACAATCGCCGAGAGGGCCCGACACACATGTTTCCCGTCAAACGCTCGCACCAGAATGACTCTGAATAATGTTTGGGAGCGCGCCGCGCCGCCCGCCGCCCTCCATACTGCCGCGACGTTAAGTCGTTCGTCGAAGTGGCGGCAGGAGGCGCTAGCGTATTTTTCGCAGTGTGAAATTTACTGCAAATAACCCATCATGGATTCCAAATCAAATCTTAATTATAAATACGTTACTTCAAATAAATTCTAATAAGCTAACTAAAGCATCGAAAGCATTTCAAAATGCATAGTAAATTTGAAATACTCGTAAAAATTTGAATCAAATTAAGTCACAAAAATGAATAGTTGCTAATATGAACTTGGAGCGCGTTCCACGGTTATGAACAAAGGTAATTAGAAATGTCATTAATTGTATTATTTAACGCCTCGGCGGCTCCGGAACAGCGCGCGACGTATGTATATGTGTGCGGTCGGCTCGCGCTCGCGGGCCGGAGCTGCGGCTCGGCGGGTACAACTATTGGAAGGTTTCTGTACATGTGTGGGTTCGAGTAGTTCTCGGATGAGAGATCGCTGATGATGTGTTCAAACAGAGTGCTTTTGTGGTTATTCTCAAAGTCGGTTTTATGGAGCTGCGATAGCATGGAACTTATTTTATCGGCGACTCGAGAATTTCGGTATATCTCGACGAAATAGTCGATAACCCCCTATCTAGCATAGAACACAAGTTTGACATATGTCGATAAAATATTAAGTGCGATTTGTTAATAATTTTGTCGACAGCTTATCGGTCGCTATAAGTTGTCGAGGCCAGTTTCATGCGAGGAGCTGTCAATCAAATTGGTCCACGCTCGCCCCGCTCGCGCCGAACCGACTGCACGTCGTCACTCATTTATAAGATATCTCTATCGTTGCTTAGTTTCACAATCGCACATAATGGGCCCGCGTGTCACTGGACACCTATGCGTTTTCAGTCGATCGTCCTTTTAAGTGGAGGCGTTTGACATATTTCAGACTCACAGTCTCAGCGAGGAGCCGGACATAGTGCTCTGCGGTCACAAGTGCGACCTGCTCGAGAAGAGATTGGTGAACCAGAACCGCGCCCGAGAGTTCGCCCACAACTACAAGTTGCCGTACCTGGAGACGAGCGCCAAGAGCGGGCAGAACGTGGACCGGGCCATCGACATGTTGCTGGACAGGGTCATGCTCAGGTGGGTATGTGTGGCCGCTCCACCCGCGCCGCGTGTTCATGTTGTCTTGTGCTGTCAACAGTTTCGGAGCAGTATCGATGTTCGCCGCCTCGAGGTTCAACTTCCCGTAAAGGTAACTGAACTAGTCTAACTGTCGTAAGTAATTTGGCAATACGATGTTAAAACTCATACAGTATAAGCAGTATTCGCGTGTGACACCGCGCACGGCACCGGCTGCTTATTATCCCGTGCAGTATTGCTTCTCGTCATTACCTCACTTGCCGTGTTTGCTAACTCTCATATGATCTTGGGTGTGCAAATGTGTCCGAGACACGATTCTTTGGCACCCTTATTAATGAAAGGAGAATGACATGGGAACGCCCAGGCAAGATCCGGATCTACAAAACTATCATTAGACCCGTGTTATTGTGCGGGTGCGAAACCTGGACGCTGACTTTAAAAGAAGAGGAGAAGCTATTAGTGGCGGAGAGAAAGGTTATGCGCAAAACGAGGCTCGGTCCGACGGGAACATGGCAGCTGGAGAGTGCGCGAAAACCAAGAGATCGAAGATGTGATCGCTGAACCCGACATAGCTGGCGAGACCAAAGCATGGAGGCTCCGCTGGATGGGCCACGTACAGAGAATGGTGGTTCCAAGCGTGGGCCGAGCTGTCGGCAGGCCCAGACAGCGCTGGAGCGACGCGGTCGTAGCCGGTGCCATGCGGTACACGCTTTTATTCATAAGAGCTGTATTAGAGGTGTGCATGCAGTCTTGTATTTTCTCTTCTGTTGCACAGTATAGCACTGTCAGTGGACAGTTGAGGACGAAACCCAAATCGGTTATCGTGCAGTACTGCGTGTTTGCTTAACTGTGCATTAAGCACACCGTCAAAAACCTTAGCGATAACTGTAGCTGGAGACATAGGCCTCTAGTTATTGTTATCGGTAAGGTCGCCAGGTTTGTTTGTAACCACAGGCACAAGTATGGTCTTCATGAGATCAGCCGGCAAGTACGAATGACTAACGCACAGCGAGTGGACCATGGCTCACACTCTAGAAATATGAGCTCCAGCGTGCAGCAGGTGCTCAATGCTGAGTCCGACACGTCCCGGGGACTGTGCTCTCGAAATTAGCCTAATGGCATTAGTAACATGTTTCGCTAAGCAAGTATTCGCCCCACCGAACCCTCCGTACCAGCACTGAGCACCTCTCGCGCAGGACCCAAAGGAGAAATAACTTTTAGAAAGGTGGGCGATCCCCTTGTGATCATTTACACGATCGACGCTCGCAGGAACGCCAGGTCGCGCCCTCCCCTGGCGTGTGTAACAGCCCGCGCATCCTTTTTTGATTTTGCCCTGATTATTCTCATATCTGGCACCATTTTAATTGAGATTTGAACCCTTTCCTGCCATCAGATATTTCTCGGAACATATAGCCGGCTTTGTGCATACCACAAAACACCCGTGACATGAACTCGTTCCTGGGTTCAGCGCGTTACAGCGTGGGGTCCTCGGCTGCCTCAGCGATTAGCTGTTAGCACGCGCTAACAGCGGTCCAGTCACCACAAGTATAAAATGGCCGTTGCTCGTTCGCGCCACACACATAAAGAAGGTCGATGTGCGGTTCCAGGATGGAGGCGTCGGTGGAGCGCGCGATGGTGTGCGCGTCGGGGCGCCGCCGGCGCTCCCTGCAGAGGCTGCGCGCGACCAAGGACAGGGACCTCTGTTCGTGTTAGAACACTCTCTCACACACTATTTACCTAGGCATACTTAACGATCTCATTTACATATTTGACAAATGTATACTGTAATGTTTTACGAATATTTTAATTATTAAGATTATTACAATATATTTAAAAGTATCACGTTTGGAGGATTCGGAACCGGAACTCTCGCCCGGATCGGAACCGGAACTCTCGCCCGGATCGGAACCGGAACTCTCGCCCGGATCGGAACCGGAACTCTCGCCCGGATCGGAACCGGAACTTTCGCCCGGATCGGAACCGGAACTCTCGCCCGGATCGGAACCGGAACTCTCGCCCGGATCGGAGCTCCGTCTCGATAAGACTGAAACCTAATCACTGTGCGATTCTACATTATTCTGTTTGCTTTGCCGTATCTACCTGCGATCTACCTACCTAAACTTAAAGTTCCTACAAAATCAAAAACTGATTAAAGTATTTATTAGTTTTATTATATTTTTTCAAAATTGATCCCCTTTCACAACACTTGGTACTTCGCTGCATCCGATGGAACCACTGAGAAAGCACTTGTCCTACTCGTCCTTAGGGATCAACGGCCTTTTGAGACTCAGCCACGGCTTCCTCTATTTTCGGGAATAAATAAAAATCCCGAGGTCGGGGCTGTGCGGCGCGCGGGCGACCCGGTGTCTCCACGTTTGACGTGGCCAAACAGGCGGCGGCGGGGTGCGGGGTGCGACGCGCGCCCGCCTCGCCGAGGTTTTCCAAGAAGTTTGTCCAAGACAAGTGGCAAACGATTGTGAGGGTACCACTCTGCAAAAACTGCTTTTCGATCCTCTAAAACAATTGTCGCGAGATGATCTGTCCTTTCGATTAAGTCGGCAACTCCTCGGAAGGAAACACCCACTGAGCAGGCCGTCGTTTTGTTTCGGGATCATAAGTCAGTAAGTCCAGCTTCCGCCACCCGTAAGTATGTCGAACACAGCCTTTGAGTCCCCTCCGTTGAATCTTTCAACCAGTTCCAGCAGGCGGAGTTTTTCACGGCCTCGGTTAGATGATGAGGTATCCACCGGGCACAAGCTTCCTGACCGCTGAATGCTCATGGAGGATTTGGTGCACTCGACTCATGGATGCCTATTCTCGTCCGAATCTGCTGATGACTGCCGGTCACTCTTGTCAGTGTCTATGATACGCCGCACGACACAGATGTTATCTGCAGTCGTCGCCGTAGGAGGGCGTCCCTCGCGCAGACCGTCGGTGAGATTAGTGCGGACTAGTTGTAAACTCCATCGTGAAAGGCCAATCGCACTCATCATAACTTTCTTGTTGACTAAATGACAAACAATCATTGCACGAACATTTTCTCGCGTTAAATTCCTGCTGACGATACAGAACATTTTCAATTTGCCGCCAAATCGTAAAGAAAATGACAAACGTATGAAATACATATTCATCGGCAGAGTTTCATTTTTTATTATATTGTTTACAAGTTGTAAGAAGTTTCAGTGTGACCGTCGCAGGTGTGTAGAGGGCGCGGGCGCGGGCGCGGGCGCGGCGTACTTCCGTTGAAGCGCACTCGGCCACACGCACGCACCATATAATATTATAAAGGGTAATGTTTGTTACTCCTTCACGCTCAAACGGCTGCGCCGATTTCGATGCAATGTAGTATAGAGTTACCCTAGATTAACACATGGACTACTTCGCACCCCGAAAATAATTGATGTTCCCGTGGGATAAGCAAATATATAAAAAACTTCTGTTACTCCTTCACGCTCAAACGGCTGTGCCGATTTCGATTAAATTTTGTATGGAGATAGGTTAGACCCCGGAATAACACATGGACGACTTTTATCCCGGAAAAGTATAGTTCCCATGCGATAAATAGGGCGGGAAATCCGTATAGCACGCGGGTGGAACCGGGACGCTAACAGTGATAGTACAGATATGCAGGAGTCGTATAGCACGCGGGTGGAACCGGGACGCTAACAGTGATAGTACAGATATGCAGGAGTCGTATAGCACGCGGGTGGAACCGGGACGCTAACAGTAATAGTACAGATATGCAGGAGTCGTATAGCACGCGGGTGGAACCGGGACGCTAACAGTGATAGTACAGATATGAAGGAGTCGTATAGCACGCGGGTGGAACCGGGACGCTAACAGTGATAGTACAGATATGCAGGAGTCGTATAGCACGCGGGTGGAACCGGGACGCTAACAGTGATAGTACAGATATGAAGGAGTCGTATAGCACGCGGGTGGAACCGGGACGCTAACAGTAATAGTACAGATATGCAGGAGTCGTATAGACGCGGGTGAAACCGGGACGCTAACAGTGATAGTACAGATATGCAGGAGTCGTATAGCACGCGGGTGGAACCGGGACGCTAACAGTGATAGTACAGATATGCAGGAGTCGTATAGCACGCGGGTGGAACCGGGACGCTAACAGTAATAGTACAGATATGCAGGAGTCGTATAGCACGCGGGTGGAACCGGGACGCTAACAGTGATAGTACAGATATGCAGGAGTCGTATAGCACGCGGGTGGAACCGGGACGCTAACAGTGATAGTACAGATATGCAGGAGTCGTATAGCACGCGGGTGGAACCGGGACGCTAACAGTAATAGTACAGATATGCAGGAGTCGTATAGCACGCGGGTGGAACCGGGACGCTAACAGTAATAGTACAGATATGCAGGAGTCGTATAGCACGCGGGTGGAACCGGGACGCTAACAGTGATAGTACAGATATGCAGGAGTCGTATAGCACGCGGGTGGAACCGGGACGCTAACAGTAATAGTACAGATATGCAGGAGTCGTATAGACGCGGGTGAAACCGGGACGCTAACAGTGATAGTACAGATATGCAGGAGTCGTATAGCACGCGGGTGGAACCGGGACGCTAACAGTGATAGTACAGATATGCAGGAGTCGTATAGCACGCGGGTGGAACCGGGACGCTAACAGTGATAGTACAGATATGAAGGAGTCGTATAGCACGCGGGTGGAACCGGGACGCTAACAGTGATAGTACAGATATGCAGGAGTCGTATAGCACGCGGGTGGAACCGGGACGCTAACAGTGATAGTACAGATATGCAGGAGTCGTATAGCACGCGGGTGGAACCGGGACGCTAACAGTGATAGTACAGATATGCAGGAGTCGTATAGCACGCGGGTGGAACCGGGACGCTAACAGTGATAGTACAGATATGCAGGAGTCGTATAGCACGCGGGTGGAACCGGGACGCTAACAGTGATAGTACAGATATGCAGGAGTCGTATAGCACGCGGGTGGAACCGGGACGCTAACAGTGATAGTACAGATATGCAGGAGTCGTATAGCACGCGGGTGGAACCGGGACGCTAACAGTGATAGTACAGATATGCAGGAGTCGTATAGCACGCGGGTGGAACCGGGACGCTAACAGTGATAGTACAGATATGCAGGAGTCGTATAGCACGCGGGTGGAACCGGGACGCTAACAGTGATAGTACAGATATGCAGGAGTCGTATAGCACGCGGGTGGAACCGGGACGCTAACAGTGATAGTACAGATATGCAGGAGTCGTATAGCACGCGGGTGGAACCGGGACGCTAACAGTGATAGTACAGATATGCAGGAGTCGTATAGCACGCGGGTGGAACCGGGACGCTAACAGTGATAGTACAGATATGCAGGAGTCGTATAGCACGCGGGTGGAACCGGGACGCTAACAGTGATAGTACAGATATGCAGGAGTCGTATAGCACGCGGGTGGAACCGGGACGCTAACAGTGATAGTACAGATATGCAGGAGTCGTATAGCACGCGGGTGGAACCGGGACGCTAACAGTAATAGTACAGATATGCAGGAGTCGTATAGCACGCGGGTGGAACCGGGACGCTAACAGTGATAGTACAGATATGCAGGAGTCGTATAGCACGCGGGTGGAACCGGGACGCTAACAGTAATAGTACAGATATGCAGGAGTCGTATAGCACGCGGGTGGAACCGGGACGCTAACAGTGATAGTACAGATATGCAGGAGTCGTATAGCACGCGGGTGGAACCGGGACGCTAACAGTGATAGTACAGATATGCAGGAGTCGTATAGCACGCGGGTGGAACCGGGACGCTAACAGTGATAGTACAGATATGCAGGAGTCGTATAGCACGCGGGTGGAACCGGGACGCTAACAGTGATAGTACAGATATGCAGGAGTCTTATAGACGCGGGTGGAACCGGGACGCTAACAGTAATAGTACAGATATGCAGGAGTCGTATAGCACGCGGGTGGAACCGGGACGCTAACAGTGATAGTACAGATATGCAGGAGTCGTATAGCACGCGGGTGGAACCGGGACGCTAACAGTAATAGTACAGATATGCAGGAGTCGTATAGCACGCGGGTGGAACCGGGACGCTAACAGTGATAGTACAGATATGCAGGAGTCGTATAGCACGCGGGTGGAACCGGGACGCTAACAGTAATAGTACAGATATGCAGGAGTCGTATAGCACGCGGGTGGAACCGGGACGCTAACAGTGATAGTACAGATATGCAGGAGTCGTATAGCACGCGGGTGGAACCGGGACGCTAACAGTGATAGTACAGATATGCAGGAGTCGTATAGCACGCGGGTGGAACCGGGACGCTAACAGTGATAGTACAGATATGCAGGAGTCGTATAGCACGCGGGTGGAACCGGGACGCTAACAGTGATAGTACAGATATGCAGGAGTCGTATAGACGCGGGTGGAACCGGGACGCTAACAGTAATAGTACAGATATGCAGGAGTCGTATAGCACGCGGGTGGAACCGGGACGCTAACAGTGATAGTACAGATATGCAGGAGTCGTATAGCACGCGGGTGGAACCGGGACGCTAACAGTAATAGTACAGATATGCAGGAGTCGTATAGCACGCGGGTGGAACCGGGACGCTAACAGTGATAGTACAGATATGCAGGAGTCGTATAGCACGCGGGTGGAACCGGGACGCTAACAGTAATAGTACAGATATGCAGGAGTCGTATAGCACGCGGGTGGAACCGGGACGCTAACAGTGATAGTACAGATATGCAGGAGTCGTATAGCACGCGGGTGGAACCGGGACGCTAACAGTGATAGTACAGATATGCAGGAGTCGTATAGCACGCGGGTGGAACCGGGACGCTAACAGTAATAGTACAGATATGCAGGAGTCGTATAGCACGCGGGTGGAACCGGGACGCTAACAGTGATAGTACAGATATGCAGGAGTCGTATAGCACGCGGGTGGAACCGGGACGCTAACAGTGATAGTACAGATATGCAGGAGTCGTATAGCACGCGGGTGGAACCGGGACGCTAACAGTGATAGTACAGATATGCAGGAGTCGTATAGCACGCGGGTGGAACCGGGACGCTAACAGTGATAGTACAGATATGCAGGAGTCGTATAGACGCGGGTGAAACCGGGACGCTAACAGTGATAGTACAGATATGCAGGAGTCGTATAGCACGCGGGTGGAACCGGGACGCTAACAGTAATAGTACAGATATGCAGGAGTCGTATAGCACGCGGGTGGAACCGGGACGCTAACAGTAATAGTACAGATATGCAGGAGTCGTATAGCACGCGGGTGGAACCGGGACGCTAACAGTGATAGTACAGATATGCAGGAGTCGTATAGCACGCGGGTGGAACCGGGACGCTAACAGTAATAGTACAGATATGCAGGAGTCGTATAGCACGCGGGTGGAACCGGGACGCTAACAGTAATAGTACAGATATGCAGGAGTCGTATAGCACGCGGGTGGAACCGGGACGCTAACAGTAATAGTACAGATATGCAGGAGTCGTATAGCACGCGGGTGGAACCGGGACGCTAACAGTGATAGTACAGATATGCAGGAGTCGTATAGCACGCGGGTGGAACCGGGACGCTAACAGTGATAGTACAGATATGCAGGAGTCGTATAGACGCGGGTGGAACCGGGACGCTAACAGTAATAGTACAGATATGCAGGAGTCGTATAGCACGCGGGTGGAACCGGGACGCTAACAGTGATAGTACAGATATGCAGGAGTCGTATAGCACGCGGGTGGAACCGGGACGCTAACAGTAATAGTACAGATATGCAGGAGTCGTATAGCACGCGGGTGGAACCGGGACGCTAACAGTGATAGTACAGATATGCAGGAGTCGTATAGCACGCGGGTGGAACCGGGACGCTAACAGTGATAGTACAGATATGCAGGAGTCGTATAGCACGCGGGTGGAACCGGGACGCTAACAGTGATAGTACAGATATGCAGGAGTCGTATAGCACGCGGGTGGAACCGGGACGCTAACAGTGATAGTACAGATATGCAGGAGTCGTATAGACGCGGGTGAAACCGGGACGCTAACAGTGATAGTACAGATATGCAGGAGTCGTATAGCACGCGGGTGGAACCGGGACGCTAACAGTAATAGTACAGATATGCAGGAGTCGTATAGCACGCGGGTGGAACCGGGACGCTAACAGTAATAGTACAGATATGCAGGAGTCGTATAGCACGCGGGTGGAACCGGGACGCTAACAGTGATAGTACAGATATGCAGGAGTCGTATAGCACGCGGGTGGAACCGGGACGCTAACAGTAATAGTACAGATATGCAGGAGTCGTATAGCACGCGGGTGGAACCGGGACGCTAACAGTAATAGTACAGATATGCAGGAGTCGTATAGCACGCGGGTGGAACCGGGACGCTAACAGTGATAGTACAGATATGCAGGAGTCGTATAGCACGCGGGTGGAACCGGGACGCTAACAGTGATAGTACAGATATGCAGGAGTCGTATAGCACGCGGGTGGAACCGGGACGCTAACAGTGATAGTACAGATATGCAGGAGTCGTATAGCACGCGGGTGGAACCGGGACGCTAACAGTGATAGTACAGATATGCAGGAGTCGTATAGCACGCGGGTGGAACCGGGACGCTAACAGTGATAGTACAGATATGCAGGAGTCGTATAGCACGCGGGTGGAACCGGGACGCTAACAGTGATAGTACAGATATGCAGGAGTCGTATAGCACGCGGGTGGAACCGGGACGCTAACAGTGATAGTACAGATATGCAGGAGTCGTATAGCACGCGGGTGGAACCGGGACGCTAACAGTGATAGTACAGATATGCAGGAGTCGTATAGCACGCGGGTGGAACCGGGACGCTAACAGTGATAGTACAGATATGCAGGAGTCGTATAGCACGCGGGTGGAACCGGGACGCTAACAGTGATAGTACAGATATGCAGGAGTCGTATAGCACGCGGGTGGAACCGGGACGCTAACAGTGATAGTACAGATATGCAGGAGTCGTATAGCACGCGGGTGGAACCGGGACGCTAACAGTGATAGTACAGATATGCAGGAGTCGTATAGCACGCGGGTGGAACCGGGACGCTAACAGTGATAGTACAGATATGCAGGAGTCGTATAGCACGCGGGTGGAACCGGGACGCTAACAGTGATAGTACAGATATGCAGGAGTCGTATAGCACGCGGGTGGAACCGGGACGCTAACAGTGATAGTACAGATATGCAGGAGTCGTATAGCACGCGGGTGGAACCGGGACGCTAACAGTGATAGTACAGATATGCAGGAGTCGTATAGCACGCGGGTGGAACCGGGACGCTAACAGTGATAGTACAGATATGCAGGAGTCGTATAGCACGCGGGTGGAACCGGGACGCTAACAGTGATAGTACAGATATGCAGGAGTCGTATAGCACGCGGGTGGAACCGGGACGCTAACAGTGATAGTACAGATATGCAGGAGTCGTATAGCACGCGGGTGGAACCGGGACGCTAACAGTGATAGTACAGATATGCAGGAGTCGTATAGCACGCGGGTGGAACCGGGACGCTAACAGTGATAGTACAGATATGCAGGAGTCGTATAGCACGCGGGTGGAACCGGGACGCTAACAGTGATAGTACAGATATGCAGGAGTCGTATAGCACGCGGGTGGAACCGGGACGCTAACAGTGATAGTACAGATATGCAGGAGTCGTATAGCACGCGGGTGGAACCGGGACGCTAACAGTGATAGTACAGATATGCAGGAGTCGTATAGCACGCGGGTGTATACTGTGCATTACTAAGCAGAATAAATAATAATAGGTAACATGTGTATACTGTGCATTACTAAGCAGAATAAATAATAATAGGTAACATGTGTATACTGTGCATTACTAAGCAGAATAAATAATAATAGGTAACATGTGTATACTGTGCATTACTAAGCAGAATGGGTTTTATTAAAGTTTACGCCTTCACCGTTGGATACAAAATATTTTCAAAAAACCCTTTGTCTAAAATGTACCATGAGGGCTACTCCAATTTTCCAATTGAATAAAAACAATAACACATGTATGTTGGAGCGCCATACAGTCACAATTACTTATACCATCTGCTGCAGCGATGTTTGTGTGACATAGACAAAATATTATCTCTTTCAATAAATATGGACCAGGCGGGACTACTGTGTACTGTACGTGACTTGTGAGGTTAACTGAGAGTTAATACTATATTGATACTAACTCATTTTCTAAACGGTTGTATAATAGCTTAATTTTATCGAGCTCGTTTTCTGAAATCGATTCGGCGAAAATACACAATTCCATAGACAAATCATGAGAGAGTTATCGCTATATTCGTTAAAATTTGTCGAATATCACGATCGTCCTGATATTCGCTTAAAAATCGACAAAACATGTTTTCACGATATTAAATGTCAAATGAGAGGATCGTGGAGAGCGATCGTGAAAGGTTACGTACCTACTTGCACTGTCGTTTTGTAATGATAAAAAGTATTGAATGGCGCCGCGATGGTACTGAGCTGTGCCATCCGGCATCGCTCGGTCTACGTAATGGATTATCATCGACACTCTTCTCGTGGACGGGACGGGACGGGACGGGACGGGACGGGACGGGACGGGACGGGACGGGACGGGGAGGGACGGGACGGGACGGGGAGGGACGGGACGGGACGGGACGCCCGACGTTGAGACCGCGAATGGATAATTGTGCATCAATTTAGTCAAAGATGCTTTCTAATTATCCGTGCAATTATCGTATTACGTGCAGGGTATTTCTGGTCACAAGTAAAAATGACCTTATTGTATGAATAAATAAGGTATAATATACGCGTAAATATGTAATATTTTAGCTAGTCAATGAGTTGTGGCATTTATTATTGTATTTTCGCACAAGTGTGAATACTTTGCACGAATCAATTATATATAATACTTGTTTAATGTTTAAGTGTAGCACAAAGCGTTGATCTCATTTATTAAATATATATTGATATATTGCAATTTGTTTAGTATTCCAGAGTATGATGTATTCCTAATAATTCCTATATTATATTGTACGGATGAACTTTCATCATTGTGTGATCATTAGCTTATTGATGTTTATATATATATCTTACGAGTTATACATAATACATTACATATTACATTATAGTCATTATATAAATATATCACGCCAACCCGCGACCAACCTTCTATATTATTTGGACATTTTGGAATGTGCGTCAATCTGTGAACAATTACTGAACAATTGATGTTTTCTGTGTTTCTTAAAATAAAATTTATACATAAATTATCGTTTTCTTGTCGTTATTCAAAACCCTTTTTTGGTAATATGATTAAGGAGCGGATTTAAATTAATATCAGTAGATAGTCGATCAAGTTCTGTCTAGCGCTTGCCTATATCGTGTGTATGAACATGTCTGTTTGACCTGTGTCTGGGTGTGTACATGGATATAAGTATACTATATCTGTCATCAGGTTACCATAGCACAGGCTCTGCCTAGTTTGGGACCTGAAGACCTTGTGTGAATGTTGATAAATAAAATATATATTAAAAAAAAAAAAAAATACCCCTAAGATTGTTGCCGCTTTTCCATCTCGGGCGCATGGCGGTGCGGGGTGCGGGGTGCGGGGTGCGCGGTGCGCGGTGGTATCGTTCGTGCGAAATACAGAATTATAGTTGTCGGTTCGAAAAGATCCATGTTGTGTGGAGTCTGAACGTGAATGGCAGGGTTGGAAAAGGAAGGCCTAGACAGAAGTTCTAAGAAAGGGCCCTGATGAGCGTCGAAGTGTGTCGGGATCCTAGCTGTTGGAAGGCTGTGGTTTCTGCCTACCCCTGCGGATAAATAATCATAGTAGGTATAGTACGTGGGAATGTTAAATGATAACTGAGTCAGTCTCGCCGTTGTGGCGGAGCGAGGGAGCTCCCCCAAGGTCCTGTCAGGTGTTGAACATGGTATTTCGAGAAATCCTTTCGTATGATAATGTACCATGGACACTACTAGCTACCAGTCGCCGCTAGCTATTCTTATGAGTTATGTTTCTAATAATATTGTCATGTCATAGTGTGGCTGATCATTCGTTATTCATCTAATTCTTAAGTAAACCCATACGCAGTTTTAAAGAAAAACAAATAAATTAGGCAAGTTTAATATGTGAATGTTCGAACCCCAGTTTCTGTAGGGGTCGTGACCTCGGTACGATCTCCCGAGCTGCGACCGCCCGGCCCCCGGCCCCCGGCCCCCTACACGTGTGACGCGCGCGCCTGCGGTATCGTCTGATACAATCATCGGACTCTAAACCGTATCGTCTTCGCTTAAAGTTACAAATGACTAGAACATAATTGATAAGCTGCACTGAAGGGCGATAATGCCCTCTAGACTCTGTCGTGAGGGCCGAGCGTTCAAACTGGCCCTACACTGCACGGACGCATAGAGCGCAGGCGCGGAACAGTAGGATCGCCGCGTCCTTGTTTTTGTACTCTTTCTTTTCTTTCTTTCCTTTCGACATTATTTACATTTAAATGTAGACAGGTATACGATATTTTTATATCACTTGTTTAAATGAGAGTTATAAAAATAGACTTCAAAGGCGGCAATAGAGTGGGACCGTTCAATCGCGGCTAGCTTCATCTCGTACGGGTGGTTTGTTTATGTATCGTAAAGACAACAGATCGGGTGCGAGCATTCCGCGCGCCGCACCGCCGCCGCGCCGCCGCCGCACCGCCGCCGCGCCGCCGCCGCGCCGCCGGCTACAACTCGCTGTGATTTCAGTAAGACTCTAGTCATTCAATGAGACGACTGAAATATAGGCCATTTTCTCAGTGAGTTCTCTCTCGGGGTAGCGCAGTGAGCTACACGCGGGCGTGTGTCGGCACAGTGGACACGGAACATCCGCGCGTTTAACGGTGCAGTGTTCACTAACGAACAGATAATCGCCGATTAATAACTATTATAGTATTTTATACTTATACTTTCGTTGTGCTCAAACACATTCTCGGTAAGTCTATGACATTTATTTATAATTATTTTAACTCGATACAGAAATAATAATATTGGTTGTCATGTTTACGCGCAATGTGTACAAAGTGTCAAAAATATGAATTTAAGGTAAGTACCTATCTTACGTTCCCGAAATTGTGGGATAAGAGAACGGATCGTAGACAACTCATGTTCCCACTAAACAGGGAAATTACAAACAACTCGCTAAGGTTGCCGAGACGAGACCTACGTCTCACGATTGGTCTCATCACTGGTCACTGTGACCTCAACTATCACCTGCACAGTACCGGGGCCGCAGACAGCCCGTTGTGCCGGGGCTGTATGCGGGAGGAGGAAACTGTGGAGCATGTACTTTTGCATTGTAGTGCACACAGAAGAAATAAGACGTAAAAACATACCACACAATGATTTAGACGTCAGCTCACATTCAACAGAACGGGTCCATGCACTCAAGAACATGTAATGTGACACTGGAGCAGCCGCGCCGTCGACCGCGAGCCATACTCCGATATATAGAGGAGCTTGGAGGGCCGGGGGAGATGGCGGGGGAAATGCACAATACACCCCGAGCGGGACGTGAGTGCGGGCCGTATCGCCCCCATATAACTTAGAATTTATCATAGGTACGTTCGCTAGTTCTGTAGCCCTTAAATGTTGTAAAACTTATGGATTATAATTATTAGGTAGGTAGGTATATTTTGTTAGGAACATTAAGCAGGTTTAGTACCTATATACGCCCACATTGTCATCAGTGCATTTAAATCTTCCTAGAAAATGTGAAAGATAACATTTAAATCGCTTTACATTCAATGATATTGGTACCGATTCTGTTAATGCAAAACTAGCTAAACTAAACTACAATTTAGTTTTAGTGCGCCCGAACCACTCACCTATTCTAACAAAGACAGAATAAACTAAATCTTAATTTGACATCACTAAAGTAGTTTTAGTTACTCAATTTAGTGTTTTGCTATTCTGCTGTGGCTCACTAACGCCATATTTGTCATAAATTTAGAGACGTCACACTAAATTTAGTCTTCATCTAAATTATGGCGATTAAAAATAAAATTTAGTTCTTATTTTCAAATTGGATGAGTACATAGGTGTGAAAAAGAATGCGTAATAAAGAGCTATAACAAAATATTCCTACAATTACCCGATTTACGCAATACCAGTGTTTGCTTGTGGTTTCCTAAGTATTGTTACAAATTCTTAAGGATTTACATACAATCATACAAAGCTCTGTTGTAGCTCTGAGAAACAAGAGAGATGTGGTAAACAGCCGTGGTGCGTACTAATGCATCTGGTCTAAAGCAGCCTGGATGCGAGTTTGTGACCTTAGTCGAACTTTCCGTGCGACGGCTTCACTTCTCCAGATTTTCACAAACACAACAGTGCTTGTTTGTAAATATACCAGCTGTAAGGTTAATTTCGTAAACGATGGCATATCATTTCACATGTTAGTACTACTTAAAATATAAAGTCGTTTCTCTAAAAACAGAGAAACATATTTTGTGACGTAGAATATGCATTAATGTACTCAGATAGTTTCTTTTATGACGAAAACGAAACTGCTTGCTTAGTACAAATCCATCAGTAAATCGGCTAGTCGACTGGCACAATAATTATAAGTTTATTTACCGATACTCTCACTAACACAATAGATTATTTCTCCATTAGTCGATTATCAATAAGGTTTTGAAGGTTTTTAATTAGTCTTAACAATTCACCTTACCGCTACATTACTTATTGAGATCGTGACAAGTCAGTTAACGTAACATTTTTGTTTCGATAATTATATGTACATAAATATCATCAACATAAACAACTCAAAATATTGCCTTGCTATCCGACCTCGAAATTGCCTTGCTATCCGACCTCGAAATTGCCTTGCTATCCGACCTCGAAATTGCCTTGCTATCCGACCTCGAAATTGCCTTGCTATCCGACCTCGAAATTGCCTTGCTATAAGACCTCGAAATTGCCTTGCTATCCGACCTCGATATCCGACCTCGAAATTGGACATTATCCGGAGGAAAAAGGCGAAAATGTCGTACAAGCTGTCACTATCTTGGCGGCGAAGCTAGGGGTCTCCCTGGATCATCCACCTGGATTGGAATCGTACTAGCGGCGGTGCTGGTGGTGAGGTTGGTGCGGGAGTGCGAAGCCGTTCGCGTCGCATTGTAGTGCGGCTAACACGTCGCCATCTACGCGACGACATACTGCAAACCGCGCGCGTGCGCCGAAGTCTTTCTACCGCTGAGATCGGCTTAGCAGGACCGCCACTCAGGTTGTATGTCAATGAGCGGCTGACCAAAACTAACCGCCTACTGTTCTATCGTGTTCGTGAAGAATGTCGCAAAAGGCAATGGCGGTACTCTTGGACCAAGAGAGGTCGGATCTTCGTTCGGCAGTCAGACGGAAAACAAGTACATACTGTGCGCTCAGAGGCTGATATCAGCCGTGTTTTTGAGGCTAGTACTGTTTGAAAAGCTAAAACTTCATAATGTTTTTTATGCTACTTTTGTAATAAATTGTATGAAAGAAATAGAGTAGGCGTGGCGACATCGGATCGTTTTACTACTAAGTTTGTAAACCAACTGCAGATATGTGAGTCATTGGTACATTTGAATTTCATTTTATATGAATTCGCTTTCCCGCCTTGTGTTTCATATTACCGCCGACACAGTCAATCGACCATTGCTCATATTTTTTTATCTGTTAAATCTAATATTCATATGAATGGGAAAGCGCATGCTGGTCGTTATATTTCATTAAGAAGGATGCAGTCTATAATTACCTACATACAATTATTGTGTAGATATTACAAACATATCTGTTTTAAGAATATAGTATGTTGTCTTCTTAAAATTTGGGTATTTTTATACAATTACAATGATTAATAAACTCTTAAAAATAGGTTTGTATAACGCAGGTTCCCTCGGCACAAATCATGACAATTTCATTGCTGCGGTTAGTCGGATCGATGTTGATATATTAGCAATAAATGAAACCTGGCTCAAAACAGGCGAAGAGGACCGAGCTCCGACACCTTCTGGCTATCGACTTTGTCACCTAGCTCGTAACAGAGAGTACCTATCGTTCACGAGGGGGCGGTGTTGGTTTTTACATAAAGCGAAATTTAAAAATACGCACCTGGGCTCATCCAGTCGACCCGCTACACAAGTGCGTTGAACAAATGTGGCTCGTTTTGAGCCTTAACGGTAAGAAGCTTGTAATCGGTACGGCATACCGTCCTCGTTGGGTAGATACTGAGCTATTTTTTGATGCAATCACGGATTCCATCACATCTTTTTCAGATTTCGACAACATTATCTTGTTAGGCGATTTTAATATAAATTTATTAGATAAAAATGACAATAAAACAATAAAAATGCTTACATTTTTGTCATCGCTAAATTTGTTACAGCTGGTAGATGAACCTACTCATTTTACTGATACCAGTCAGACTCTGATCGATGTCATATGCACTAATATGAAAATTAAAAAAATAACTTTAGACCATGTAGGTTCACTATTAGGACACTGCTTTGTAGTTTGTGAACTCAATGTTAAACGTGAGAAAGTCACACCTTATTCTATTACCTATAGACCGCTGAAAAATATTGCTATAGATCATTTTAATAGTGACTTGACTACCTACTGTACAGTGGGATTTAATATTAAAACTCGATAACGTAATCGAAATGGTACATTTCTTTAATAACGCTCTCATTACAATTTTTGATCGTCACGCGCCTGTAAAGTCAATTGTAATCAGAAATAGTCGCTATCCCTGGATTACTGACACAATCAGATTCATGATGGGGTTACGTGACGAGGCCTCTGCAGCTTACCACAAAACAAAATTGGAAAGCAAGGAGAGAGATCGATTTTCGAGAAATCTGCTTACTTCAAACAAAATATAAATCGTAAATTTCATGATCCGAAAATGTTATGGAAAAATCTTAGGAATACATTATTGCCTAGAAATATGCATGATCTACCTCAAATATTTAATGACCCACACGTCATTAACTATCATTTTTAAATATACTGCGACCTTCAGAGATTACTATTTCACAGCTAACATTTTTTGAGTTTCATAAATTTAGTGACGCCATATTTAACATTGAACCAGTCAGCTTAGACTCGATGGTCAAAATAATCTCAGGTTTGAAATCAAATGCGGTAGGTTCCGATAACATAACTTTAAATATGCTTTTAATGTCATTCCCTTACACAATTGAGTCACTCAGATGTCTAATAAATACATCTATAGACACATGTGTGTTTCCTGACATATGGAAATGTGCAATTGTGAGACCATTACCTAAAATTACAAACCCTGTGAACTTTAAAGGTTTAAGACCAATCAGCATACTGCCATGCATCTCGAAAATTATGGAAAAAGCTGTTTGTACACAAGTGGCTTGGCTTTGGCAATGGCTTTCCTTGAGAATAATCATATTTTACCGGAGGTACTGTCTGGGTTTAGAGGGGGTCGCAGTACGGTGACCGCCTTACTCGATGTAACTGATAACATACTCTGTTCCCTAGATGAAGTATGTGCACGCTACTGGTTCTACTCGATTTTTCCAGGGCTTTCGATTCTATTAATACAACCTTGCTCGTGTCTAAGTTAAATTATTATGGTTTTGGGGAGAAAGCTTTGCGATGGTTTAACAGTTACCTTAGTCATCGTTATAAGTACGTAAAACTTAGTGGAAATGTCACTACACCCTTAAAGTCTAATAAAGTACCTGTCATGAGAGGAGTACCTCAAAGGTCTATTTTGGGGCCACTCTTATTTATTTTATATACAGCTGATATTAAAAGCTATATTAAACACTGCAAATTTCACTTATATGCGGATGATATACAATTATACATATCCTGTAAGCCGTCAGATATTGACAGTGCGATAACTAAATTAAATGATGATTTGTTAAGTATAGCTACATGGTCTACAAAAAATTGTCTACTTCTTAATCCCGATAAAACTAAATACTTATTATTCGGTTCTAAACATAAAGTAACGGGCGTAAGCCCATCAGTTAGAGTCACAGTTATGGGTGAACCGATTGAGCGAGTATACGAAGCATGCAATTTGGGTTTGCATATGGACTGTGACTTACGTTTTAAAAAGCATATCGGCACTTCAGTTAGTAATTGTTTTTATAAATTGAAAGTCTTATACAAAATAAGGCCATTCATATCTGAAGATTTACGAATTCAACTAGTCGAATCATTGATTTGTCAAAATTAAATTATATGGATGTAGTTTTTGGCCCTCGTCTGTTGAAAGGGACTCATAAACTCATTCAGCGGGTTCAAAATGCTTGTGCACGGTTTTGTTTTGACACGCCGTATAGGGATCACGTTACTCCATACTTGAACAAACACTTTGTTCTTAAAATGTTACATCGTCGTAAACTACATTTGGCTTCTCTGCTTTTTGGATTCTTAAAATTCAACGCACCAACATATCTATATGAAAAATTATCCTGGGTTTCGAGTCGGAGGTCTTTTGGATCGCGGCAATGCGGAAGGCAGCTCTCGACACATCGGCACAGTTCTGCTGCGTTTAGGGGTAGCTTCCGCTAGGCCGCGTCCAAATGTTGGAATAACATTCCACCTCCAATAAGAAATGCTCAAAATATTACCAGTTTTCGATCTAAACTAAAAAAAAATTTATACTTTCACCAAAAACAACAGGAACTCCAGAAGCATGACACTAGCGCTATATAAGGGTAATGTTGTATTAAGGATGCACATCGCCTCGCCTTTTTTGCGTTATTTCTGTTAACAAGTGCCTGCCTGCTTTTGTAAAATAACTGTCAATTTGTATCTCTGTGGACTGTAGAATAAAATCCTTCTTAAAATAATATTAGATTTCATAACTTAGTATTTCAGCTTACCTATCCTAGGCCGTCTCTGGTGGTACATAGGTGTGTTTTTGCTTATGTTTGTTATTTTACTTTTTTATACTTATAAATATACATATATACCTTTTTTTACATTATATTGCATATTAATATCGTCTAAATGGTATTATATTGATTGATATGCCGTGGTGGTACCGGCCTAGAATAGTACTCCCCCATCTCTTCCCGCGGGTGCCGTAAGAGTCGGCTAAGGGATCACGTACCAGAAGGTGGGCAAGCAGCGCCTTCTGAGGATTGGAAATCATACTGCGCTCGCCAACCCGCCTGCCAAGCGTGGCGAGAATTGGCAAATCCCCCCTATATGGGGGAGGCATATGTCCAGCAGTGGACGCACATGGCTGAGAGAAGAAGAAGAAGGTATTATATTGTGTTAGTTTATATTTCATCTACTGCTGTCGAAAATAAAATTTGTTCTGTGTTTTACACAAACCGGCTCCAGCGGAAGACCAGCACTGGCTTCACAACCAGTAGTATGCTGAGCTGGGGCCGATTTGCGATTATTACATTACTATTTTATTACTTTCTTTTCTTACGTTAAGTATAATGTGTCCGTATATGTTAAGTAATATATTATCTTTTGTGTTCTAATATTTTATAAAAATCGTAAATAAATGTATTTCTTTCTTTCCTTCTTTCTTTTCTTTCAAAATCGCTTTTATTCATATAATTTTAGTGCTTTAATGCCATTTCGTACCTACTAATTCAAATGCTCGACTTAAAATCGAATTATGCTGTAATATCCCATATCATATCAATTGGGAACTCGACTCTCAAAGTTGTTGACCATTACGTCTACCTAGGACATACAGTCCAATTAGGTAAGTCCAACTTTGAGAAAGAGGCCAATCGTCGAATTCAACTCGGCTGGGCAGCGATCGGGAAGCTACGAGACGTCTTTTCGTCCAAAATACCGCAGTGCCTGAAAACGAAGGTCTTCGAACAGTGTGTGTTACCAGTGATGACTTACGGAACCGAAACGTGGTCTCTGACTATGGGCCTTCTGAGCAGGCTCAGAGTCGCACAACGAGCTATGGAGAGGGCTATGCTCGGGGTTTCTCTACGTGGTCGAATCAGATATGAGGGGATCCGTAGAAGAACAAAAGCCACCGACATAGCCCAGCGGATTAGCAAGTTGAAGTGGCAGTGGGCAGGGCACATAGGTCGAAGAACTGAGCCGTTGGGGTCGAAAAGTTTCTCGAATGGAAACCACGGACTCGCAAGCGCAGCATAGAACGGCCACCGACCAGGTGCACAGACGACCTCACTAGGATGGCAGGTAAGGGCTGGATGCGGGCTGCTTCCAACCGGTCCTTGTAGAAATCAATGGGAGAGGTCTTTGTGGACGTCCCATGGAGATGATGATGAATATTGTCGATGTGTCTATTACCCGGAGGATATAGGTATATTCTAATATAGATAATTGCGTTTTAAATAAATCTTTAATATTTAACCGAGCTCCGAGTTGCACAGCGAGCGGTGGAGAGAGAGAGAGAGAGAGAGGTGGCTGTGCTCGGGCTTCCTCTAACTACTCGAAACCGAAGCACTGAAACTTGCAAAATAAAAGATATAGGTACGAATATATTAATAGTACTTAGCAAAATATCTTTATAAAGCATGGTATTATTTTGCTGGTGTTATTTAAGATCGCTGTTGATCGTAGAATCTTTATTTTTTACATTTAGCCAGTTACATAAAACAAAAGTGTTGTGCGCTTTGTTTAAAACATCCATCGTCTTCAATATGACAATAAACAAATTGAGATATATCGGGCGCTTCCCGCCGCTCTCACGGACTAACATAAACAGTTTACGTTGCAAAAATTGGGATAAGGTTATATCTGACACGAAATGTCTGTATCTGCGTCCACTGCGGTGCGGCTTCCGACGCCGCGCCGCCGCCGCCGCCGCCGCCGCCGCCGCCGGCCGCCGTCTTTCGCCAAACGTTTTAAAAGTTTCGTAATCGAGTTAAACTGCGGCAGGCTCGGCGGGCATCACGCCACGCGCCGACTTGTGCCTGCTCTGGTCATGTCCGGGGTGCTCCGGCTGGTGTGGATAATAGCAGATTGTGTCCGTCACTCACCATTATACATTGTCATTATGCCATTTGGCTAGTTTCTCCATTGTAAAGGTAATTAATATATAATTAGGTACATTCCTACGTAAAGCTTTGAAGAAAATACTAGTATCTACACATACCCTGCCCTATCTCAGACATTGAACCAGTTTGCTTCTTTTCCTTTGTGTTCATAAACATCTATTACTGTCGTGGTAAATTATTTGCTACAAAATCGTATGTTGGAATGTCATTTCTGACGTTATTATTTCAGGAGTCTCTTAAAGGATCGGTCAGTTAACATATAAATTAACTGCGTCATAATTTCGGCAACAAGGAGCTCGTCAATCGACGGTGCTTTTTAACCAAAAGGAGGTTACTCACTTCGACCATATATACCTTTATGCCGGGTGTGTTAGATATTGTAATAGGATAGATGGCGTTAACTATAATGTAATAGTGTGGTTTATTTTTCGGAGTATTTGAATACAGTGCACACAGTGGATACGCCCGGTTTAAAATTGTATTCACCGATATAACGTTATATACACGCTACCAAAAATAAACCGCAAATTGTACGCTTTTGTGTGCTAATGTCAGAGAAATCAGTTGATTCTAAATTTTTGCTAAGTATAAGTATTTTGATGAAGTTTAAAATCGTGATATATGTTTAAATCGCTAAGTGCAACTTAGCAAAACATTGTGTAACTATCTATTCCCTGAACAATAAAGGTTAGAAATGTTGTTTTGATACACCACCGTCAAATGGCGAATTTCAATTGGTCAACCAAGTGAATGAAATACTACCGGGATTGGTCCATAGAATGTGACGTTAGCACACACGCCGCATTACCTCGTTTTCATGTACATCGTATTCATGCTACAAATGACGTCACACCACAGACATGTACGGAGATTGTCGTATTTTGAACCGACTTGTAGCCTGAATAATTCAAATAAAGTGAATAATCTGAATTTTAAACCATAGCATAAAGGTGTTGCTAGTATCTGACAAATACTTATGATAGATGGCGTTGTCAAAGCGTTTTAGATGTTTAAAGTAGATGGCGCTAAATTTAAAGATTTAGCTAGTACTTGATTGGTTAACTAAGGCTGCGTTTCAATTTGGGCTCGCAGTGCACACGTTCGTACGTAAGGATTTAGCTGTTCCGAGATGAATTTAGTACTGACAGTGCTGGCGCTCGTAAGCAAATCGGAACGGTTTTTTGTGTATGAATGCGCGCGAATTCTTTAAATGTCAGTTCCCATTAAATTCATATCAAATCATTCACTTCTGTACTTCATGGGCACTAAATGGGTCATTTTTTTCAGATATATAAAATTACGTTTTTAATTTTTTGTGGACGGACTACCAATTTTTCGACAGATTCTCTTAATGAGTCAGATGTTTGACTCTCAGTGCATAGTTACTTATCTATGTCTTTGACAGCGCTCACACTGCTCTACGTCGTACTCGTGAGCGTTCTAAGCGCAGGATGATGACGTCATGGATGACGTGATATAAATTTTGTGTGCAGCTTTCAGTGCATTTTGGAATGACTTTAAGCATGCTCTCTGTGCTCAAAGCTCATTATGAAACACACCCTAAGTGCAGGTAGGAAGCACAAACAGGTATTCTATTCGGCCAATAAGAGGTTAGTTCGTGAATAGAGTTGAGTTTATAAGAACCTCGGTCCCAGCGAACAGTCTAGTCGTGGAAGCCGTACCGAACGGACGTTTAAGTAGTACCAAGGGTACCTGTGCTAATAGTGAAGTAAAGTGAAGCTGGTTTCGCTATCCAACGGGAGTCTCTGGTCGCCATACTGAGAGACGACGGGTGGACGCGCGCATCCAGTAATCGTGAGTAATCTTGTGTGATATCTTGTAACTGTTGGATCTCTCTATCTCTCTCTGTGCTTTAACTCGAGGAACTTAAGAACCGGAAGTGAGAGTGAATGTTTTCATGATGTAAGAAGGCCCTTCAGTCACACAAGTCCCAGGGCTCCTGAGTTCGCTCCTTTATCAACCGTCTCTGTCGTTTGTGAACCGATTTTGATGATTCTGAAGCCGACCGACATTTGAACCAAATAGACGTTTACTTTTTGCTCTCAGAGAATTAATAACGAAACATGTTAAAAGTTATTTCTTGTGCGGTTTAAATGCTAATAGTTCAAAGAAGAGTGTGCAAGTGTTATAATAGTGATATTTTCTAATCGATATTCAACTTCTATAAAAAAATATAAGCAAAACAATATTGACTACGTAACTGATTTCGGCCAACATACTGACACTGTGTCGCCTGTGTCTGCAGTTGGAAAGAGCTGTGTGCGGTATCGCTCTGTGACAGCCCGCGAACGCAGAAGTCTGCATTACTGTTACATCAACTGTGGCAGCAAACGCGATTAGCTAGAGTACTCTTGCGTATTCTGTGATATTGTCGGTAAGCAGACAAATTGGCGGTTTAAAGTTCTACTAATTTTATGCAACAAATAATATTCAGTATTATTTGTTAAGGATGGAGAATAACTACGTGACGACCCGAAGACCTTTGCGTCCTTGTAGTTCCATGACGGATCTATCCAATGATACGTCGTTGTTTAATTCGACGATTATGAGCCTGCCCAATACACCCATAAGTGAAAATGATACAATTATTGCATTAAAAGATAAAGTAAATAAGCTTACAGTAAATTTAGAAAGTGCAAATGCTGAAATAGAAAATTTAAACAGCGAAATGTGTATATTAAAGTCGGAATTAGACAAAAGCAATAAAACTATAGAGCTTTACAAAAAAATTGGGCAATATGATTGTCAAGCAGAGTCGAATACTCGCCGAGTAACACCAAAATCGGGCAATAAAAAAACACGCAGAAAATGTTTAATGTCTACTCCTTCAAGAGCAGTTGAGCCGAAATTGAGTACAGAATCTGATAGAAGTGTTAGTCAAGGGGTTGAACGCTCTATTCAACATTCAATTCCTGTGGCTAAAATTGTAAGTGATGAAACTAATGATGATGAACCTAAGTCGGATCGATGTATAAATAATAATATACAGAACTTAACTACGACTAAATCAAATATAGAGGAACGGGAAAAAGAAAAGCGCAAAGTTATCATATTGGCAGACCAGCGTGGAGTTGGACTGAGAAAAGCGCTGCAACGCCTTATAGGAGACGAGTATGCAGTCACTTCATTCTGGAAATCAGATGCTACTATTGGAGACATTTTCAGCTCTGCTAAAGATGACTTAATTAGATTAACAAAAAGAGATTATGTAATTATTTTAGGTGGCATGAATGACTATAATCCGTCTGAGTTTAAATTCATATTAAGTAGTTTTTTAAATTATTGTAGCTTTTCAAATATAATTATAACTGAGATTCCTTTCAATAGATCTCTTAATGAAAAAAAATTAAACCATGAATTAAAATTTATCTGCACTAGATACAAAAGTCATGTCACTTTCATAGACATGGGTTATAGTAGATATATTCCTAACAAATATAAAATATGTACAGAAATATGTAGATCAGTTATAAGAGAAATACTTCAAATTGATTATAAATGTAAATTAAGAGATCTAAAGAAAAGACAAGTAGAGAGCCCAAAAAAGGTAACCGCAGTTAATACAAGTACGCAAACTGAGCCTATGATTGATAGCAATGTCAATATTAATAGAGAAGACCCAGATTCACCGCCCCCTACACAAACATTTTTTCGTCCATAATTATATTAATTTGTTGCATCAGAATATTAATGGATTAATGAACAAAGCAGATAAACTAACAGTGAATCTTGAGGTATTAAAACAGAAAAATAAATTAGTCGACATAATATGCATAACGGAACATAACATGATTAACAGCGATATTACACTTCTGAGTGTACCAAACTTTAACCTTGCCGCGTGTTATTGTAGGAAAAAACGCAATGGTGGTTCATGTATATTAGTAAATAATACACATAGGTTTAGAGAAATAACTGATGTTAAAGATTTAAGTTGTGTTAATATAATCGAATGCAGTGCAGTGGAACTGACAGAGCATAATGTTATTATAATATGTATATATAGACCACCTGTAAATAAGAGAAATAACTTAGATATATTTTTTAAAAACTTGGAATCTATTCTAGAAAGATTTTGCTACAAAAAGAAAAAGGTTTTAGTGTGTGGGGATTTAAATATCGATATTCTGAAAAACAATAAGAATACAACGGTATTAAAAAACATTATTAAGAGTTATAACTTAAAGATATCAAGTCATGAACCTACTAGATTAGTAAAAAACACATGTATCGACATTTTTTTCCATAATGTGCGTGGTTCCTCATATGAAATAATTGAACTGGCTTTATCGGATCATACATCCCAATATTTTAAGTGTCCTGTGAAGGAATACTATTCCTTCAGGTATTGGTATTCATTTAAACGAGATTACTGTAAAATGAATTTAGAAAAATTTAAGGACAATTTGAGTAGAGTTAGTTTCAGTGAAGAATTAAATAACTCTGACCCAAATGTAGTGTTCAGTCAGTTTCATGATACCTTTAAGCTGCTCTATGATCTATGTTTTCCACTAAATAAAAAGAAAAATTCGTTATGTAAAAAAGTTAAAAAAAGGGAATAAAACTGTGCACAAAAAGAAAACGACAGATGTTATGGGCGTACAGGAAAAGCCCTAAAATGGTAAACTATATACATTTTAAGAATTACTCAAAGCGACTGAAAAATATTCTAAAGCTAACACAAAAAGCAAGAAATAATCACGCTATAAAAATGGCCTCAAATAAAACAAAAGCAACATGGAATATCATAAATAGTTCAAAAAATAGGCTCCCTAATATATACATTGACAAAATAAAATATAACAACAAAATATTAAAAAATCCAGAAGACATAGCTAGGGCATTTAACTATTTTTACATAAATCAAGTTAAGACAAACAATATTAGTAATCATAGTAATAATTCTTATTTTTTGAAGTGGCATAATCCAAATTCTATGTTTATGAGACCTTCTACTCCTAAAGATGTATTTAACATCATACAATCCTTAAAAAATACCGGAAGTACAGGATACGATGGAATAAGCACCAAAGTAATAAAATATGTTGCTGATATCATATCTCCTATCCTTTGCTTTATTATAAACCTATGTATTGATTGTGGTGTTTTCCCTGACAAGCTAAAGGTAACAATAATAAAACCGTTATTCAAAAAGCAAAACAGAGAAAGCATGACTAACTATAGACCAGTTGCGTTTATACCAGTTTTTTCAAAGATATTTGAAAAATTCATGCATAGTACTTTATATGAGTACTTTGATAAATATAATATTCTGATTGAAGAACAAATAGGTTTTCGTAAAAATAAATCGGTAAATTTAGCTATTTATAATCTTCTCAATATAGTCATGTCTAGTTGCGATAAGAAGTTATTTGTATCTTCTATGTTTATGGATTTAACGAAGGCCTTCGACTATGTTGATCATAGTTTACTACTTTATAAGCTGGAAACTTATGGAGTAAGGGGTAATGCCCTATGTCTAATACAATCGTATCTTGAGAAAAGATCGCAATTCACTCAAATTACTAAACTCTGTCCAATTACAAAAATTGAAAAGACATATTCTTCTGATGCTGCTATGGTAAAATATGGTGTTCCTCAAGGAAGCGTTCTTGGTCCTTTGCTTTTTATAATTTATATAAATGATCTCTCAAGCGCTACTGATCATCCAATGGTACTCTTTGCTGATGATAGCACTATCACTTTTGTGGGTGATAAACAGACATCTCTTGAACTGGAAATGTACACTACTTTAAATAATGTAATAAATTGGTTGACATGTAATAATCTTTTAATAAATCTTGAAAAAACTCAAATTATGACATTTAATAACAATAAAAAAATTAAATTTAATATTAATAATGATAATACACAAATTAAAGACATTGATGTAACGAAATTTTTAGGCCTACAAATAAACTCGGACCTTAAATGGAAAACGCAAGCTGAGATGGTATGTGCTAAATTAAGTAGCTATTCGTATGCTTTATACATGTTGTCCAAAATTGTAGATCAATCAGCAGTGCTGACATCTTACCACGCATATGTGACCTCAACACTGCGCTATGGAGTCATATTCTGGGGCAATTGTACAGAAAGGGAGACAATTTTTAGAGCACAAAAAAAGTGCCTAAGATCAGTTTGTCATCTACGAACAATAGACTCTTGTAAGCCGTATTTTAAGGAACTTAATATTTTGACATTTCCATGCTTATATCTGTATGAAATTATTTTATTTACGAGAAACAACTTAAATCTATTTACAACTATGAAAAGCAAACGTAATAAAAATATAATATGTGTACAAAAACATAAAACTGCACTGTTCAATAAGAGTGTCTTTGTTATGGCCCCAAGACTATATAGTCACCTACCCAAATACATATTAGACTCAGATTGCGTACATATATTCAAGAAAAAACTACATGAATTCCTAATCAATAAAAGATATTATTCAATTAATGAATACCTTAGCGATAAGTTTGCCTGAATCGTTAATTGTATAAAATTAGTTAGTTAGGGAGGCTCAGCCGCATAGTTTTTAGATTTATTATTTTATTATAATTTTAGCATGCCTGAAAAGGCAAAACATGGAGAACCTACAACCGTTTTTAACTAACTATTATTGTACCTGTGTTTATGCTAATAAATGAATTTGAATTTGAATTTGAATTTGAATTCTTTTTTTGTTTGATAGAATATACTTCGTGGTGGTTCATCAAAATCGGACAATCGGTTTTTGAGTTACACACCAATAACTGTAAAGTGCTATGCATACCTCGACGATATTATAGTTGCGGGTGAAGACATCCGAAAACATACACAATGACAATTTGATCCAGTGAGTAGCAAAGGTCACTGAAAAGGGTAAAAAAGTTTTTACCAAAAAATGAAACCGACTTCAACACTCAAAAGTGTGGAATAACTTGTCGAAGTCGGTTCTATGGGCACTATATTGTGATGATAGTTACTTTTGTGAGATATCATGGTACCGAGTTCAACAAGTTATTTCACACTTTTGAGTGCAGAAGTCGGTTCCATTTTTTCCAAAAAATCCGTATAGGTAGCGTCGGTGACCAACACCGAGGGAAAATTGCCTTTCAAATTGAAATGTAGAAAGAAATCGTGATGAACCGGGTTCCCGTAGGACGGCGTTACGATCTGGCGATGACGTCGGCAACTGTCCGGCCTTATCTGATCTAGCTGGCCGAACCCTTCTCACTGCCACTTTCAAAGGCCTATTGTATAGAAGTACCTACTGGTCCCCGCTGGTCCGACGGCTATCGCTGCTCGCCTCCACGCGGTCGGCGACATGACACGGGCTCCTTGCTCGATAGCACTCATTGTTCATGTCACATAAGTACATCAAATGGCATATAAAAGCTGTATTATTTTGGCCTTTGAGCTGTGATTTCTAAAATTTGTTAATAATTTCTCGGTTTTATTAACGAAATAAGTATAATTTATGTTTTGGAAACTTTTTATTTACGTATTAATTAGCATCTCGAATGACGGAGAACTACGCAGCGAGAGAAAGTTGTCACGGGATAGTTCCAGCGATCAGTATTCTCGTCACACCTAACAAGTAAGTATTTCTTGAGGGTTTGAAGGGTGAGCACATTCTCTCGATCGATCAGCTGTGGTCTTTCCGGAGAACATGCTGACTGTCGTATTTATTTGTAATTGCGGTCAGACAAGAATTATCCTACTAATATTATAAATGCGAAAGTTTGTGTGTGCGTATCTGTTACCACTTCTCGCTCAGTATCGGTGTAGCCGACACCGGTGCCAATGATATTTGGTATGGAGATAGCTTATACCCTGGATTAACACATAGGATTATTTTCATCATCACCATCATCACCGTTTTTCATCATCACGCGGGTACGACCGCGGGGCGCAGCTAGTTAATTATATGCACGATATGTAGCCTAGTTAAAAAAAAACATTCCAACCTTTTGTTACACAGTAAAATTATTTGTTTAAGAATACGTGTTCCATATATTAGCTCAGCGCCTAATTCCGTTCAATTTAAGTGTTCATAACTGTTTTATGACTATAACGTAATCTATGACGTAATCATGATGTCATGACACACCGAAGTCACAATGTTCCTAATTCGATGCATTATTTATAGTAAACGGTAAGTTAGTGAGCCATCTGAAACCTCTTTATGAAGATGGCGCAAGCAACGTCCAAAGCAATGTTTTATTTGTCGGATACACCGACGCGACGCGACGAGCGGTCGTCGGGAGCTTAGGGCGACATCTACCATCGATAGTTCTGAGTTACACTCTTCATTGTGTCGCTACGTCATTGAATACGACACATCTGTTGTGGAATGTGCCTTTAGATGTCGACAGCTGACCGGCGGGCCCCCGACTTGCCACCCCCCTACTTTTGGTATTTGGAATACTCCAGCTCGCGCTTACGAACGTTTTCTGTAGGTCGCCACTACCTATATGCTTATTTGATTTGTTCTCTTATCTTTCAGTACCTAGTCCACAACGGTTAATGTCGTTACACAAAAGCAATTAAGTTTTTTTTATACTGTATAGATCTAGCGTTTGACCACTATCTCACTTGATGGTCAGTGACGATGTGGTCGAAAATGTTATCACGCTAGCCTTAGAATGCTTATTGGCTCTCAAGGACTGCTGCCTGAACACACTATGTGTTTGGTGACAAGTTTTACAAACTTGAGGGTGGTAGCTAGCCAGGCGGGTACCTACTCAAAAGTACCCTACCACCATGGTGGGAATTTAATAACGGTTTTACCTTTCCCGGAAGCTCAAGCTGTTGTTGAGGATCGAACCAGTGTCCGTCAGTTTGACAGTCGACGCTCCTCCCGCTGAGCTATCATCGCTTCAAAAGTATCTACTCACAAAAACTGAGAACTGCCGGCGCCGGCGCCGGCGTGCTGGTATCTGCTCCGCCGCGCCGGCGTGCTTGTTTCTCGGTAAACTACGTGTCCGAAGCACGCTTGCGAATTTCTTTTATTTTTTTTGCGATTTTTCTTTCTTCAAGTCGCGAGTGAATAGGTACCTTCTAGGTTTGCATGCTAAATCCTAGACAACGTCATCACTTAACATCAGGTGAGACAGTTGTCAAACGCAAACTTATAATATGTAAAAACAAAAAAAAAAAAGAATTTGCCGCAGCCATTTATTCTCAGTGAGTGCTTTAGGTACAAGTCACTAACACCGACGAGGTACACTTATAAAGTACATACTGAATACTGAATTATTTCCAAAATCGTCGATCCCAGTTGTCGACTACGGTATGTAGTAGCCTGAAGTGCCCAAGTATCTGTATCCGAAGGGTTTCTCATCCAACCATACGATAGAGTGATCCCTTTTGATGGTCGTCTCTCCTTACGGTTCCATCGCTCGCTTTCACACGGGAGACCTTTTCGTTATCAGAGACCTCTGTGTTTCGGTGCGGTCTCCTGGTATTTACGGTTTATTCATATATGTTTGGAAAAGAAGTCTAACAAAATGCCACCTAATTTAGTCGTAAACTTCATAATATGTCGACCTTTGACCTCTTTCGGTCGTTATCGTTGTGTAACTTGAGGATCTTTGTAGACCTGTTTGAGTTTTGTTCTCGTGTTGGCTCGTGTTCTTTGTTTTGTTCGTAAAGGATCATGATCTTTCGGTGACGTTGGTAGGGTTTGTACCTCAAGTTTTTTTTGTATTTTTCGGAGCATATAAAAAACTTCTTCCATGGTTCCAACGGTATTTTTTAAGATTTACCAAAAATATACTTTTATTTTGGTACATAGATTGCCCTCTATGGGTTTGGTTTGGTACTAGCGCGCGGAACGATGACTCGGTCGGTGTAGGTATGACGAGCTAAACGATTTTCAGTGAATCCTCTAGATGGCGTCGTTTCCTTTATCGATATTGATATGTGCTTCGGGTATTATTGCAGTCATATATAAAGGTTAGGATTATTTTTTCCACTTTAATCCCACTGATATTATAAATGTGAAAGTTTGGATGGATGGATGGATGTTTGTAACTCAATCACGCTCAAACGGTTGGACGGATTTGGATGAAATTTGGTATGTAGATACTTCAGGTCATGGAATAACACATAGGCTGTGTACATCATAATCGTCAGCAATCATCACCACGCGGGTAAAACCGCGGGGCGCAGCTAGTGTTGTATATTGTCACTTTCAAAAATTATATCCAATAGGTATAATTTTTTGTAGAATGTTGCGAGCAAATTTTTGTGCGGAGAAAAGTCACTGATAGTCTGGGAATGCCGTTATTTCCCTTAACTGTTTTACATGTATTTAGATGTCCACTAATGATTGACTATCCACTAATTTGGGTATTTTGTCCACAATATATATTTGTTAAGTCATGTCACTAATGATATTAGCAGCGACACCCCGCGTGTCGTGGGGTGTGTCACACGCGAGTCACTTGAACATTGTCCATTTAGTCTTGCAATAAATTCTGCCCAGAGCACACGTTTGTTTCCTTCAAAAAACCCAACACAAGCTAAAGTCATCCTTATCACCCCAACAATATTAATAGTAATTTATTTATGATTCCACTGCACTTATTTTTATATTGAATAGCACATGTTTCTCTTGTATAATCCACAATGAGCACGGAGCTGATACGTATCGTGCGTGGCTCCCCGCGCCCGCGCCCGCGCCCGCGCCCGCGCCCGCGCCCGTACCAGCGCCCGCGCCCGCGCCCTTCGTCTCAAATAAGGAACTGGGTATCATATCAGTAAAATATGCATTTAGTGGCGTGACAGCGGTAACTCCGCTGGCAGCTAATGACCGAGCATCCGCCAGCGCTACGTTTGTGCGCTGACGCTGGACTCGGACGAGACCCGGACGGGACGGACTGACACATGGAAATACGTAGCATCGGTAAATTGTAGGCCCGTTCTATGTGCAAAGTTATAAACAAATCAATAAGTACTCTATATATAATAATATATATGTAAAGGATACTTTATCTATTACCTAAGATTAACAATTACCTACGCTACGAATGTCATTATTTTTTTAAAAAAGTATTAAGTTTGTCGATGCCATCGGTACCTGCTGCCACGAGTGCGGTCTTCTTCTAATAGCATGGCAGCCATCGGTAGGTGCGTGCGAGTGCGGCTGCGCACGCGCCCCGCGCCGCGCTCTGCGCGCGCAACGACACCCTGAGGCACGCGGCGGCGTGCTGCGCGCGCGCGCGTGCTGTCTCCGTGTAGTTCACCCATCATAGACCACATGTGTAAAATGGTTTCTTTTTTACTAGAATACTTAATAATTATTGTTAGGAAAAAATGCTTATAACTTACTATAATAACTTACCCAATATATCTTACCACAAACCTAGAATGGGCACTATTTGTTGAGCTAAATTAATTACTAATTGTTTTCCACGCGATCAAGTCCCGAGCGATTCGTTAACAATAATATGTTCTCGAACAGAGGAACTCTCTAAACTACATATTATAATAGATGTGTGTGTCTGTTCACTCTAGGTGTGCTACGGAAATATAAACCCATTCAAAATACTCGCTATTGTACATGGGCCGATCTCTTTATTAAAATTAAATACTAATAACTTATTACAATAGGTACTACAGTTACTACAAAAACATTTGAACAATCCACTAACTATTGCCAGCCTATAAATATCTCAAATGCTCTAACCCGCTACCAGTTGGCAGCGTGCCCGGAATGCTAGAAGCATTGCCACGTTCAATTGCAATGCTGATCCGTTGAGTCAAATATGTGTCAGTATTTTGGTCACGCGTCGCGTCGATCAAACGCTCTGTTTAGTTTTGGAAAATGCTCACTTAAATTTAAAATAGCTATAAAAAAGCCTCCATTTTGAAATTTTAGAATAGTATAAGGGCTTTTGGATGTGTGCGTTACAGGCCAAAAACTTCAAAACTTCTTTTACTTCATGTATGTCATCACTCCTCAAGGTCGGCTGTAATCTCTCCAAGTGTAAACATCAGAAGAGTAGAAACTCTCCTCATCCCTGTCCACTGTCCACTGTCCATCGTGGGATGTTCCTCCTCTACACTCACCTTATCCGCATCCTAAGCTCGTGCCGTTCACGGTACCTTCCCAGTTCAGCGCAAACTTAACGTAAACTCTAGCGATGTACATGTACTGACCGGACAATTTAATTTGAAAACCGCCGAAAATGTTCAGAACTCGAAGGTTCAGTAGGGTTGTCCGGGCTGGCCCTCGTTATAGGCCATAGGTGCTGGGGGTAACAGCGCGATAAATAACTTGTGACTCAGTAGGAACATTGACGGACATTTGACGGAGAACGTAAAGGCCAGCTTGTGTACGATGTGTACGCGGTAATGGCTCGGCCGAGATTCGGGTCGATGCGATCCCATTATGTAAGTCGTCGCACGCAATACCGATGCACGGTGTAAATGTAAACATAGCTCGAGTCACTCCCGTTTCCGTCGATTACGACATGGGTTGTGTGGGAGTGCGCACGCCTCAGGCTACGGCCTCTGCTTGACATTGCCCGGTGTTCGACAACCAAAGAGTTTGGTTAATACTTACTGGTAAATAAATGCGATATTTATTTATTGTTCACTATAGAAAGCCAACTACAGGTTTTCACGGATAGTTGCACTATGAGTAATGTAACATGTGAAAACAATAAAACAGATACACAGGTGTTTCCTGCGAACCGTGCAGCGATGAACAGTTCCTTATCAGGATTTTGTTGGTAACGTACTATAGCGTTAGCCTTCTACCATGAAGAACTCCCTGCTCAGCCGTCGCCTCGCCGCGGACGCGCTGGTACAATAAAGGTCAAGATCGATGCGCCTGCTTATAGTGTTGAAGTTGTTGCTTGCTCGCCATAAGTACGAGTTCTGATGATAGTTAGTTGAAACTATAGGGATATGTGAGGGTGCGTTGAGTCTGGTTAATATAACTGGAACGTTTAGTGCAATCCTATTTACCAGTTCTGGACAGTCTATGACACCAGCTGTAATATTGAAGAGGAATACGAGATCTGCGATATCACGTCGGTCAGAAGGGGTGTTAGCAAATGAAATTGCTTACAGAGAGAATTATAGTTGACTGAGGAATAAGGGACTCGAACATGATAGCGTAGATTTTTTAGAAATGACATTTGAATTCGCTAAACTCTTGAAATATAGTCTTGATATCGGGGATTCGACAGTGCCGAAAAATATTTCGGAACAATTCTTCATTGTTTTTAAACGACTTCAAAAATAACTTCGTCGTTTAAGAACCGATTTCGATGATTCTATTTTTGTTTGATAGAGTATACTTCCGTGGTGGTTCCATTTACATTTCATCAAAATTGGACAAGCGGTTTTTGAGTTACACGCCAAAAAACTGATAAGTGCTACGCATACCTCGACGATATTATGGTTGCGGGTGAAGACATCGGAGAACATACACAATGACAATTGATCCCGTGAGTAGCAAGGGTCACTGAAAATGGTGAAAAAAAAATGTATCTATAAATGGAACCGAATTCAAACTTTAATAACATTATGAAATATGAGTAACCAAATGGTTAAAGGTAGTATATACACTACTTGTATAGGTACAGGTAATAGACAGTTAGATGTCATCATCGATTGCGCGCTGGTTCTGCCGCGCGCCGCCAAGCTTTAATTAAAACCGCGATTATGTAATTGGAGTGTTCCATGTTCAAATAAATTGGAACGACAATTTAATCTTTCGAAATAAGCTATGTACGTAACTTCTGGGCTGTGATTTAATCTCATTTTTGGTGAAGAGTTAATGACGGATTCTAATTTAAGACTGTTAATATATTAATTGGTGCGGTACAAGGTACGCACTAGGAGAACGAGTAGAGAACGAACGGGTAGGGTTTCGGTTCGGCGAGATGCCTATGTGTCGTCAGACATTGTAAAATCGTTTGCTTACGTTTGTCAAACACTAACGAATAATCGGAGCATCAAATCAACGGAACAAAAGTAAAGATAAATACGAACCTATGGAAGAGAAAAACGTTTGTATATGGAAACGTTTTGACTTATGTGTCATAAAAGTCTAAAATGGAAATTGTCGAAGAACGGTAAAATATTGTATGATATCACGCGGTAGGTATATAACCCGAAACTTGTGAGCGAGGGATAAGCGTGTGCTTGTGGTGTGGTGTACCTACCCCGCCGCGCACCTATCTGTACGCCATGGGAACAAAGGCGCAGGTATTATATAATGTACAGGTGTTTTACTAATTAATTAATACATATATATACAGTTCGTGGGTTCAGGTCACAACAAATTAAAAAGAGATTCATACATATTCCAGTTTCGATCGACCTTCGGTGCTGATGTAACGGTGCATCACGGCCTCATAATAATTCCGTAGCGCTGCCCGCCGACCTCGCCGACCTCGCCGACCCCGCCGACCTCGCCAGCCTCGCCGGCTCTCCGCGATATTACTCTTAGTTAACGATGACTTTACCTTACTAGTTGCGCTTCAAATATTGATGTCATTTGTTACAACTTCGCATTGTTGTTGGGTGTTTACAAACTAACTCGTTCCAACGGGCAAAAGTTTGGAATGGTATAAAGTCGTGCTCGTGTAGGTATAGGCGGCCCTAACTCCTTATACATATATGTATTTGTACAGTTGGAAGCGTGTAATGTTACGAGACCGATTACTGTTACAATAAACTACGTTTCAAATATTTGATCTGGCGTTTGACGAACTATAAAAAAAAAAAAAACTATAAATATTGTTTGAAGGAGCGGAAGAGTCGCCATTGTATACATTTGGATATTAATCGAAGTGATTGTTGTCTGGGATTATGCGTCGCGTCGCGTCGCGTCGCGTCGGTACTCGGGACGCGTGGTTAAATCTGTGTCGATAGCGTATGTTTATATATATTGTGTCCAACGTTAGCGTGTGTTATATTAAATACAGGTCATTGTAATCCCACTAATATTATGAAGGCGAAAGTTTGTGTGTTTGTTTGCTACGCCTTCACGTTCCCATGGCAGCACCGATTTAGATGAAATTGAGTATGGAGATAGGTTAGTGGATGAACACAGCTACTTTTCATCCCGAAAATAATTTCTGTTCCCGTGAGATAAGCAAATAATTAGAAAAAAACACTGTTACGCTTCTCTCGCTCAAACGGCTGTAACGATTTCGATGAAATTTAGCATGGAAATATATGGTCTGACCCTGACATAACACATAGGCTACTTTTATCCCGGAAAAAGTACGATTCCAGCGGGATAATTGAAGCAGCGGGAAAACCGTAATCCACGCGCTACTAGTTAATTTATAAAATAGGAAAGTCAAACTACCTACATTCTCAATATATTGTGACGGTATACTAATCTCAAAAATATCGCATTCTCTTTCGCATATCGGTAATGATCGATATCTACTAAATAGAGCTCAAATACGGAGACATCTCGTAACGGTCGTTGTTGGAACAGTACCCATGTAACGGTCGGTGTTAAAACAGTACCTATGTAACGGTCGTTGTTGGAACAGTACCTATGTAACGGTCGTTGTTGGAACAGTACCTATGTAACGGTCGTTGTTGGAACAGTACCCATGTAACAGTCGGTGTTGGAACAGTACCCATGTAACGGTCGTTGTTGGAACAGTACCTATGTAACGGTCGTTGTTGGAACAGTACCTATGTAACGGTCGTTGTTGGAACAGTACCTATGTAACGGTCGTTGTTGGAACAGTACCCATGTAACAGTCGGTGTTGGAACAGTACCCATGTAACGGTCGTTGTTGGAACAGTACCTATGTAACAGTCGTTGTTGGAACAGTACCTATGTAACGGTCGTTGTTGGAACAGTACCCATGTAACAGTCGGTGTTGGAACAGTACCCATGTAACGGTCGTTGTTGGAACAGTACCTATGTAACGGTCGTTGTTGGAACAGTACCTATGTAACGGTCGTTGTTGGAACAGTACCCATGTAACAGTCGGTGTTGGAACAGTACCCATGTAACGGTCGTTGTTGGAATAGTACCTATGAAACGGTCGTTGTTGGAACAGTACCTATGAAACGGTCGTTGTTGGAACAGTACCTATGTAACGGTCGTTGTTGGAACAGTACCTATGTAACGGTCGTTGTTGGAACAGTACCTATGTAACGGTCGTTGTTGGAACAGTACCTATGTAACGGTCGTTGTTGGAACAGTACCCATGTAACAGTCGGTGTTGGAACAGTACCCATGTAACGGTCGTTGTTGGAACAGTACCTATGTAACGGTCGTTGTTGGAACAGTACCTATGTAACGGTCGTTGTTGGAACAGTACCCATGTAACAGTCGGTGTTGGAACAGTACCCATGTAACGGTCGTTGTTGGAACAGTACCTATGAAACGGTCGTTGTTGGAACAGTACCTATGTAACGGTCGTTGTTGGAACAGTACCTATGTAACGGTCGTTGTTGGAACAGTACCTATGAAACGGTCGTTGTTGGAACAGTACCTATGAAACGGTCGTTGTTGGAACAGTACCTATGTAACGGTCGTTGTTGGAACAGTACCTATGTAACGGTCGTTGTTGGAACAGTACCCATGTAACAGTCGGTGTTGGAACAGTACCCATGTAACGGTCGGTGTTGGAACAGTAGATACCTGTGTGATATTGCAGAAGTTGAGACTCGTGTGAAGTGTGTAGAACAACTGTTTAACATAAGTTTAGTAAGGTATCATATAACTAAATCATAAGTTTGAAGGAAAACTCCTCTACCTAGATCAAACATGAACATGGGATTCTTCAAACGGAGAGTTACCGGCGGTTACCCGGAACACAGTCCTTTAAACACTTTTAAAGCATTCTGTTCAAATTCCCCTTTCCTAACCCCACCCCGGTACCAATTTTTATTAATTAATTATAAATTAATTTTTCCTCCTCGCAACTTGATGATTCGTTTAAAAAAACGATCACGGGCCGACAGTAAAACTAAATATACATATTGTAATAGAGTTAACCGGGCGAGCGGGCGCGGGCGTGTGACCGACCTGCACTTATCACTATTGGAGCACACACGTAGGCCAACCGTCTGAAGCACAATGTCGAGATAATTAAGTGATTAAGTAGCGCGACAACACCTGTCTCCGTCTCCCTCTGTTACAATACAATCGAGCGATCTAGTCGCAGATGTCCGCAGTACTAACGACTTGTCATCAAACCGACGTTCTGGTTTATTACGCCCGGTTTATAGCCCGTCGTCGTTCAAAAGTAATTGTTGTTTGTTACAGAAGCCGCGGTGGCCGGGACGATATTGTGATATACGAAATGACGAGCTTCCACTTTTCGGTTTAATAGGGAGCGAACAGCTAGATTAGTAGAGTTTACGTGAGAGTCGGGTTGATGTGGGCGTGTGGGCGGTCTGCGGGAGCGCTGATGGAGTGAGGGGGGGAGATGAGGGCGCGGGAGGTGGAGTTGAGCGGCGGCGCCGATCTCAACCAGCCGCTCAGGATATCCAGGGTATGATTCCTTCTACTGCATTTCCTAATATGTACTTAGTCTACTAGCCAGCGTATACCCAGGCGTTGAGTGCGATTACATTTACCTTTTAAAAAAATTGAATTATCATTTAATAGAATATGCCGAACCGATTTAAATGTAGCTGTACCGAAATGCGCAGCGCACACCTACATCGGAGTTTCGCTATAGTACAGGCGCCTTCCATGCGACGTGTTACAAATATCCCGTAAACATATAATAAATGATGAAAGCCAAACAAGAGCTCGACGAGACATCGCATGAAAATAGCAGTGAAATTAGGTTCAAGGAGTGTAGGTAGTTGCAAAATAATAAGAATTTAGTTAGATCTAAATAAACTTGAAATAAAAAGATTACTTTCGCAAAACTTCATAACGTGCATAATTCAGAAATACTAAATGAGATTTATACAATAACTTTCCGACAACACACATAATTTACATCATACCGTCCAAATGACAATCAGGCCCGGCACGAATAGACGACGGACAATGGCGGAGAAGGGAAATAAAGATATAGGAGAACTGAGGACCGAGCCAAACGTCGCTGGGGAAATAAAAGCGCACAGGCTGGGGGCTGGGGGCTGGGGGCTGGGCGCGGGAAGCTGGGCCACCTAGGGAGAAGGAAGGATGATCGTGCAGTGGAGCGAGTGCGTGTGGAACGGGCGTTCCGTGCAGCTGACAGCTGGCAGCGCTCGCACTGGAGACCGGATAAAGTAGAGAGAGTTGTGTGAAGTGCAGGTTACCAGTGGCAGCCATAACGCCATATTAAACGCGTCGAGTACAATGCTCGTCGTTTGGAACGATTGTTTTTTTTTTTTTTACTATTATAAGTTTGCGTTTGACAACTGTCTCACCTGATGTTAAGTGATGACGCTGTCTAGGATTTAGCACGCAAACCTAGAAGGTACCCATTCACTCGCGACTTGAAGACTCCAGGATTGTACATATCGGGAAACACAGACTCGGGCAACGAGTTCCATTCCTTGGCAGTACGCATTAAGAAAGTGGAAGCAAAACGCTTCGTGCGTATAGGTGGTATATCTACCATATAGCGATGGCGAATTGCCGTACGTCGAGTCGACCGATGATAGAAAGGTGATGGTGGAATCAGATTATGCAATTCCAGGGCACATTCTCCGAAATGCACCCGATAGAAAACCGATAGGCTTGCTACTCTACGCCGGTGTTCAGGGCTCTGAAGCCTATGTTCCACCAAAGAGTTGCTGCCGATGATTCTTTTGGCTCGCCTCTCGATTGACTCTAGAGCTTCTAGCTGGTATTTGGCTGACCCATCCCAAAGGTGGGAACAGTACTCCATGCACGACCGGACTTGTGCTTGATACAGATTAAGCAACTGCCCCGGCGTGAAGTACTGTCTGACCTTAGCAAGAATACCCAACTTTTTGGCAGCCAATTGAGCTTTGGACTCAATGTAGCTCCCGAAGTTCAACGTGGGTGTCAGTGTGACGCCAAGAAGCTCCAGAGTGTCGGTAATGGTAACGGGTTCATCTCGGAAAGTCGGGCACCGTTCGATTTCACTCCGTTTGGCAGAGAATAGACACGCCTGGGTCTTAATAGCGTTGAACTTGACTAGATTGGCATCGCCCCAGTCGGAAACTGCCTTCAAAGCCAAGTTCATACGGTCGACCATGGCCTCTCTGAGTGACTGGACCTGTGCATGACTAGCCCGCGCGCTGGATGTGTAACTCTCTACAACAGTGCTGACGTCTGCATACCCATAGGTACCGGGTTTCAGCAGATCGTTAATATGCAGCAAAAAGAGAGTTGCAGAAAGAACGGACCCTTGAGGAACCCCGGCATTAATAGCCAATTGATCAGAGGAGCAGCCATCAATGACTACTCGGATTGATCGATTTCTCAAGAAATCCGATATCCAGACTCGTAGTCCTTCATGAAAGCCATAAGACGGAAGCTTACCAATGAGACTGTCATGCCAAACCCTATCGAAGGCCTTAGAGATATCAAGAGAAACGGCGAGCGCTTCTCCATACTTCTCTATGGCCTCGCTCCAGATGTGAGTGGCATACACTAGAAGGTCTCCAGTAGACCGGTTTCGACAAAAGCCGTATTGCCGATTGCCTGTTTATTAATAATGAGTACGAAATACAACGCATTTTGTATTAACTAGATATCTTATTGCATGGAAATATTTAGTGCTAATGACCACCGCGATCGACATACAAATGGAGATAAAGTAAGTTTTAACTTTAATACGAGCGGGTTCGAACCCTGATCTGAGAACAAGATTGAATAAAATATATGATTGGAGTTTTTCTTGTCTGCGAAATCGATGGGTTGATTCCTGAAAAAGATATGTGTGCCTTATAGTTGCAGACTTACACATCTACTGTCCATATAAATGGCCGACCCTGCATAAATAAACCTGCACGATATACAAATTATTATTGTCTATGGCTATTTTTGGTCACAGTGGGTATTTTAATCGATCATAATACTACTGACTTTATCACCCAATTTCTTTCTTTACGACCTGTCTGTTTAAATTAATCACCGGGTTTTCTTTCTGAAATATCTGGTCTCGATAGCTTGCCCGCATTAATTATTAGATAAAGAAAAGATGCCCGACTCTAAGACTCCTTTTGTATTTTCGGAGAATCGATGTAGCTCACGGCTCGAAAGGAGAAGATAAATAATCCTCTTTCCCTAATGTGAAAAGGTACAACAATCTTTTGTTAAATAATAATGAACGATTGGACTAAGTAGCTCCGATTATCGCGGAAACACTTGTGTTTTATACCTAATGTGTTCCTCGTGAGTCGATTCATCTATAAACCTGTTTCGAAAAACAAAGCGACAATTTCTATAAAACTATCTCAGATATTGCACGGAAGAGCATATCGTACTATTATTCTTATATCATAGCTCTATATTATTATGTCATCATCATCTCAGCCATAGGACGTCCACTGCTGGACATAGGCCTCCCCCATTGATTTCCACAAGGACCTGTTGGAAGCGGCCCGCATCCAGCCCTTGCCTGCGATCTTAGTCATTATATTATAATGTATAATATAATATATTTTATATTAAAATTCAGCATTTTAACATCATTTTAGTAACATAATTGATAGATTGATTGTAACATTAGTAGTATCACTAATAGGTGAGTTTGATTCCAGTCTATAAAGTTGGAAGTCAGCAGTGAGGCATCAATACACATAGGTACACGCTCGTAGGTCTGTCTGTGCCGTTTGGCCGCATACACTCGACCTCACGTCACAATGACGTACAAGCCCTCGTTTAGAAACTCGTCACGTGCGCCGTCAGCACGATTACGTCACGCCGCCGCCGCCGCGCCGCGCGCCGAAGCGCTTGGCAAGCTTTTTTAGGGTTCCGTACTCCTAAGGAAAAAACGGAACCTTTATAGGATCACTTTGTTGTCTGTCTTTCTGTCTATCTGTCTGTCTGTCAAGACACTTTTTCTCAGGAACGCGTGAAGGTATCAAGCTGATATTCATATCAAATACTCAGGACGATTATTCCTCTGAGCTGTAAAAAAATCAAACTTCTAATCCAACGCAAACAAAAGATACAGCTTTTAATGCTGTAAATATTCGACACTCACAAGGGAATCGAACCTACCTACAGGGTACTTCCCGTGAACTCAGAATCTTGAAATTTTGTACGAAGCAACTTCTCGCAAAGTCTTATAGCACAGATAAAGGAAAAATTCGAAAAGTATAAATTATTAGTTACATCTTATAATAAAAATATTGTCAATAATTGTAAAACTTGGTCACCCTTTCCTCATGAACGCGTCGAGGTAGGGGTTGGTACGGAACCCTCGGTGCGCGAGTCCGACTCGCGCTTGGCCGGTTTAAATTTTTTTTATTCGGTGTTTAGTATGAATGACAACTGACACGTTTTAATAAACTTTTGTAACTGCGGCTTCCTGAGGTCTAGCAAATAAATCCAATAATGTGTTTTCCGATATTTTTATAGATTATAATTATATTCCTGGAATTTGCTAGGAAATGATAACTAAGTAAATCTAAATGAGAACAAGAACTACTCATGTTGTATCCTCGCAGTTGCAATCTGTATTTCGGCTCGCAATTATAAATATCCAATTGTAACTAAAGTCCAATCATTGACGTAGCCAGTGGGTAGCGTCGTCCTAGTGCGCCCGAGGGGGGCGCGCAGCGCTCGTCGATAGCCACTATCTCTGTGTCGAGGGGTCACCCTCGGTGCCACTCCTAAACCTATTACTACCTAAACAATATTATCTCCTCTGCGTTCAATTTCGATTCGACACCGACACCGACACCGACACCGACACCGACACCGACACCGACACCGACACCGACACCGACACCGACACCGACGCCGACACCGACGCCGACGCCGACGCCGACGCCGACGCCGACGCCGACGCCGACGCTGACGCCGACGCCGACGCCGACGCCGACGCCGACGCCGACGCCGACGCCGACGCCGACGCCGACGCCGACGCCGACGCCGACGCCGACGCCGACGCCGACGCCGACACCGACACGGACACGGACACCGACACCGACACCGACACCGACACCGACACCGACACCGACACCGACACCGACACCGACACCGACACCGACACCGACACCGACACCGACACCGACACCGACACCGACACCGCATCTGCTGCTTCAAATTAGAGTTTAGAAAATTAGAGAGAGAGTACGGATTTGCAGGTATAGTAATCTAATATTATTATCATTTTATGTGAAGGTTCGTTGTCCCATCGATGTCCGTCGAGCCAAGTCGCCCGGCGAGTCGATGCCTCGGCTCACCTCGACAACATTAATATTCTCGCCGGGCGATCGTCCCGACACGTACCTAACAATGAGCGCGTGTCTTCCCTCACGGCGGCTCAAGGCGGCGAGCGGCGTGAGCGGCGCGAGCGGCGCGAGCGGCGCATATATTTTCGAATAATGCCCATATAATGTTTCGATGAAATTGGCTGCTAAGTCGCGTGCTCACCGTTTGCGGTTCAGTCTTGTCCGTGGCTTTCTCGTGGCGAACGCGACAGCGCCCCCTCTCGGTGAAAACAACGCAAAAGATATTCCCGCGCGTGTCTTCATTGCGCCGTTCGTAATCGGGTGTCGTGTGTTTTTGCGTCGTCAGCTCTGTATAATCTGTGTAATCATACTTACGTTTGTTCCTCCGAAATGACATCGTAATCGACCTTCGATAGCGATGATCTTTCTCAAAGTCGTGTGCGTACTCGTAGATGAACACTTATAGGGTTCGCGTGTAAGGTCGGTGGTGTGGGGGTGTGTGGGGTGTGTGGGGGGCGCGCTTCAGGAAGGAAACATGTTGAAGTTCTGTTCACCGGCGGCGAGGCGTCGGGACTCTGGCGCGGTTTGTAACTACTAGTTCCCGCGTGCGTCGTGTACCTACCTACCGCGCCGTGCGCGCGCTCGCCGATGTATTCGTAACATGAGCTTTTAAATAAATTGTTCGCTTATTTAATTTTCTGTATACCTTCAATATTTTCGATGAAATGAGATTTGTTTTGAATAAGTAATGCTTTATCCTCTCATATCGTATCATACCTTATTACATTACCTTAAATACTATACCTAATGTAGTATGTATACGAGTAGTTACGCGGGCGGCCGGCGACAGGTCATTACCAGGTATTTAATTTCTTAAAATGATAATGTCTCGTTCGTCTCTATGCTTAGGCTTAGCCGACTTTATAAACAAGATGGAACACTTATGTACCCACTTATGTTTGACTACTAACTAAGTAAGCTCACAAACTTAATTACTTATATTCGTAATTAGCCCATTTTCAGCCTTTACCTTGTCTAGTCACTTTTTTTTTTTTTTTTTTTTACATATTATAAGTTTGCGTTTGACAACTGTCTCACCTGATGTTAAGTGATGACGTTGTCTAGGATTTAGCACACAAACCTAGAAGGTACCTATTCACTCGCGACTTGAAGACTCCAGGATTGTACATATCGGGAAACACAGACTCGGGCAACGAGTTCCATTCCTTGGCAGTACGCATTAAGAAAGTGGAAGCATAACGCTTCGTGCGTATAGGTGGTATATCTACCATATAGCGATGGCGAATTGCCGTACGTCGAGTCGACCGATGATAGAAAGGGGATGGTGGAATCAGATTGTGTAATTCCAGTGCACATTCTCCGAAATGCACCCGATAGAAAACCGATAGGCTTGCTACTCTACGCCGGTGTTCAGGGCTCTGAAGCCTACGTTCGACCAGAGAGTTACAGCCGATGATTCTTTTGGCTCGCCTCTCGATTGACTTCTAGTTGGTATTTGGCTGACCCATCCCAAAGGTGGGAACAGTACTCCGTGCACGACCGGACTTGTGCTTGATACAGATTAAGCAACTGCCCCGGCGTGAAGTACTGTCTGACCTTAGCAAGAATACCCAACTTTTTGGCAGCCAATTCAGCTTTGGACTCAATGTAGCTCCCGAAATTCAACGTGGGCGTCAGTGTGACGCCAAGAAACTCCAGAGTGTCGGTAATGGTAACGGGTTCATCCCGGAAAGTGGGGCACCGTTCGAATTCACTCCGTTTGGCAGAGAATAGACACGCCTGGGTCTTAGTAGCGTTGAACTTGACCAGATTGGCATCGCCCCAGTCGGAAACTGCCTTCAGAGCCAAGTTCATACGGTCGACCATGGCCTCTCTGAGTGACTGGACCTGTGCATGGTTAGCCCGCGCGCTGGACATGTAACTTTCTACAACAGTGCTGTCGTCTGCATACCCATAGGTACCGGGTTTCAGCAGATCGTTAATATGCAGCAAAAAAAGAGTTGCAGAAAGAACCGACCCTTGAGGAACCCCGGCATTAATAGCCAATTGATCGGAAGAGCAGCCATCAATGACTACTCGAATCGATCGATTCCTCAAGAAGTCCGATATCCAGACTCGTAGTCTCTCATGCAAGCCATAAGAGGGAAGCTTACCAATGAGACTGTCATGCCAAACCCTATCGAAGGCCTCACGTGTTCCTCTGCGTTGTCTCCGTGTTATCTGCTCATTCATAGATTTTGTTGCTCTACCTATATCACCAACAAAATGATGAGAAGTGAGCGTGTAATGCCTTCGACTGCGTTTGTGAACACTGTCAACTAAGATCATTCAAAATCAAAATAAAATATGGAAATTAAAATCGTTTTTATCTTTTCAGTTGCTCAATTCATTTAATAAAGATGGCAGATATTGACGCAGTCGGGTTTTTTGTTTTTTGACGTGATAACGTTTTATAAATTGATGAATGAATACCAGCAACACGCATGAAAAATAGTAACGTTCCGCGTAACGTTCCACCTGAGTTTTGTATTATATAAAATAATCAAAGTCAAAGTCATAAATGATTGTGACGTTATCACGTAAATCTATCGCCCGTAAACCGACTTTACAGACAACCAATTTTTTTGACGTGATAACGTTTTATAAATTGATGAATGCCAAAATGAAAAATAGTAACGTTCCGCGTAACGTTCCACCTGAGTTTTGTATTACATAAAATAATCAAAGTCAAAGTCAAAGTCAAAGTCAAAGTCAATGTTAATGTCAATGTCAATGTCAATGTCAATGTCAATGTCAATGTCAATGTCAATGTCAATGTCAAAGTCAAAGTCAAAGTCAAAGTCAAAGTCAAAGTCAAAGTCAAAGTCAATGTCAATGTCAAAGTCAAAGTTTTTTTTTCTACCCGCTAGGACACCACGGACTCTCCTGCCAGAGAAGTGCAGGCCGCTTCTCGAGACATGCCGCCCTCAACGACATCCTCCGCCGGTCTCTTGCATCCGTAAACGTGCCAGCCCTTCTGGAGCCAAGTGGCGTTTTCAGAAACGACGGCAAGAGACCGGACGGTATGTCTCTCATACCGTGGGCCATGGGTCGGATACTGGTATGGGATGCGACTTGTGTAGACACACTAGCCCCTTCACATGTCCACCGAACCTCCACGAGGCCAGAAACGGCGGCAGAATCGGCCGAAAAGGCAAAAGTAGCTAAATACAGCGGTCTCGGCGCGGAATACAATTTTGTTCCTTTCGGTGTTGAGACCCTTGGCCCGTGGGGTCCTAGCGCGCTCAACTTCTTCAAGGAAATCTCCAAGAGACTGGTTGACGTCTCAGGAGACCGAAGAGCTGGCAGCTTCCTCGCTCAACGTATTAGCCTAGCAATACAAAGAGGAAACGCTGCCAGCATCTTGGGTACAATGCCGCAGGGGCCCGTTTTAGATTTATTTTAGTTTTTATTAAATGTTTAAGGTTTTTATTTTAAGTTAGATTATTTTATTGCTATTCTAAATTATTTTTAAATTATGTCAATGTCAATGTCAATGTCAATGTCAATGTCAATGTCAATGTCAATGTCAATGTCAATGTCAATGTCAATGTCAATGTCAATGTCAATGTCAATGTCAATGTCAATGTCAATGTCAATGTCAATGTCAATGTCAATGTCAATGTCAATGTCAATGTCAATGTCAATGTCAATGTCAATGTCAATGTCAATGTCAATGTCAATGTCAATGTCAATGTCAATGTCAATGTCAATGTCAATGTCAATGTCAAAGTCAGTCAAAGTCAAAATGTCAAAGTGTCAAATTATGTCGTTATCACGTAAATCTATCGTCCGTAAACCGACTTTACAGACAACCAATTTTTTTTTAAAATAATAATTTTGTTTCATTCTTTTTAGTTTTCAAGTACCTTTAAAATCAAATGATTAAATTTCAATTTATTTATTCAACCTTAAAGTAGGTATATAGTTAATTAGCGGCTCTAGCCACCAAACTGGGCGTGCAAACACCCGTGTCTTGGCAGTTACTCATAATGTGTCTCTATGTTAATCATCACTATATGTATGTTGTCATGAACTTCAAAATTCAAAGCAAAGATAGTTATAATATTTTCAACAATAAATACGTCAAACAATCAAATTTTCATATTATAGCTACTTTTTATTTATTTGTTATATTTAAATACTTACGACATAAATACATAAATTAAGGAGTTATCTTAATGCACATATCTGATTATCAAAAAGATTATATCAATCATTCATTATTGCTATTCTTCACATCATCATCATCTCTCTTCAGCTTAGTCATCTGGCTTTGCTCAGACCTGTCTCTTCCAAATAACTTGGAGCCTTTTTCTCCGTTCGATCGTATCTTTAATACGATTTATATTAAAGGTACAGATGTCGTATCGCAAGTACTTCCATATTCGTCTATGGATCTAACTATATGACGCAATGTCATTGGATGATTGCAACGAGCGTCTTTCAGCCATGAGGTCGACGGCGGAGCTCAAGAGTTTTTCAGGTCTATTTGTACGGCGGGGTTTGAAGAACTTAGACCCCACTGCGTGAACAGTTTCTACAAACCTGTTGTTGGTCTCGTCCACCGACGCAAAGTTCTCAAGGCAAGCAAAGCGATTGGATAGCTCAAGTTGAAAGTTCTCGAGGTTCTGAATATTGACATTTTGAGGCTGCCGTTTGGATTTCATCAAACGGGACCTCTAAAATTTAGCATTAATATTCAATGTGCCTCTTACCATGCGGTGATCACTACCGGTTTTTCCTTCCCGGTAGTAGAGTAGGTAAGTTAAGTACCGGATTCAAGAGTTATTGTGTCCTCACCCTCTCTATGTATTTCACATAACTTAATCATAATTATTCAGCCAGGGTTGCAGGAAGATGCTTAATTTTAACCGGTCGAAGCGGAGCGTGCCTATCATAGAGATTTATTAAAGCATTGTTTAACCTACTTACTTTCTCATCAATGGTAGCTGCACTAGTTACGTTAGACCAATCTATTTCATTGGCATCATTTTTCAAGCGATTGCTATCAATATAACCAAAACAGCGCTGGAGAAGGACTTTTTTCGCGCTTAGCTTTGCGCGGGCGAACTTTGTAAGAAAGGAATAACAAATCAAAATCAAACCATACATAGAAGAAGATGACGAGTTACAGATACTTTATACCTATGTATACCTATTGTTCCATGGGGCTCACTTAACATGCTTTGTGTGCATCAGCCAGTTTTGATAAGACCACAATTGAGTTCCTATATAGAAGATTAGGTATATATTTCGAGGTAATGACTGTATTGGTATCTTATGGTAACGTTAACATGAGATGATGATGATGATGAGGAGTTTATAAACAACACCATGCTGGGAATTTAATAGCGATGCTACCGTCACCGGAAGCTTAAGCCGTGGATGGGCATCGAACCAGCGCAGCATCCGTCAGCGTGACAGTCGACTCTTAGCTATCAACGCTTGAAATATTCTCATGGGGTTGAGCGCCCACTGTAGGTACTCGTTATGATTAGAACCTGGGTTTCCTACTCATCGTTGACAACATTTCAATGAAGTATTTTGTAGTGCGTATTGTATTGCAACAGCTACTCGTATGGTGAAGCTTTACCAATGAGCTTCGCCGAATAATGTTATTACAAGGAGTGACGTGTACGAGCATTACCCATTACCTCTGTTATGTTATGTATATAAGAAGCTAACATGTATATGACCGCTCCAGGTGAACCCCGGGCGCGAGACGTCGCTGTGCGGCGTGCGGGAGGGGGACGTGATATCGCGCATCGACGCGCGTCCGACCCGCAGCGTCACCAACGCCGACGCGCACGCGCCGCTCAGAGCCGCCGGCCCGGTGCTGAGGCTCGGCTTGAACCTGTGAGTCCATTTATTCATTCATTCATCGCAGCAATAGGACATATGCCTCCATCTAGGGGAGTGCTATTCTAATCCTCCTTCTTTTGAAGTCGGTTAAAAAGTTAAAGATTCGGCTTTCGTATACATATAAGTGTAGGGTTTTCTAATCTAATCCACGTTAGGTCGAATCGTAGCCCATACTTCTTGTATTCACATAGACTATATTATTATTTAAATCCCTTTGTCGTAGAATACTGTGAAAGGCTTAAGTTCGGTGAGAGTAGTGCGGTAGGCGCCCAAACCGTCCCGATTATGTAGAGAGGCGTTGGACCACTTACCGATCGCACGCGCGCTCAGTGCTGCGACCGCGTCTGGTCTGGGCGCCGGTGCCGGGGCGGCGCGCAGCCGGCTGGGCCGGAGCTCGCTGTAACCGGCACTAACCGGTAACGTGTGCTATCTGGCTACACAGACGAACGGACAATATATTTCATGCGTCGAGCGAGAACAGCTCGCTCTACCACACAACAACGGCGGGACTCCACTCGTATACATGTTACATATAATAATGAAAGTCAATTTCTCTGTGTTCCTTGCGCCATGGTCCGAGTTATAACCGCGTCGGGCTCCGTCGGCTCACAGCCGTGACCTGCGTGCACGACTCGCGCGCGTCGAGCGGCACTCCGAACTAGCCGAGTACGTCACCTCGAGCGAAACATGATGTTTAGGGAGGGTAGCGTAACAAGTGCCTTTCTGAAAATCGTGTCGACGAGGCTTTGTGTCTATACATGTATTTATTGGAATAAATGTTAAGTGATATGACTCCTCGCGTGTCGTAGATCATTGGAGCAATTTTTTTTTTGTATATTATTATAAGTTTGCGTTTGACAACTGTCTCACCTGATGTTAAGTGATGACGTTGTCTAGGATGTAGCACGCAAACCTTGAAGGTACCTATTCACTCGCGACTTGAAGACTCCATCGCAGACTGTTCAGGCCCGCGGGGGCGCCGCGCCGAGGCATTCTTCGACGACGCTGTTGCTCGGAGGCGGAGGCCCGCGAGCTTCGCTAGACATCACACCCGGGTGTACCCGTCAAGGCTACACGTCATACTCGGCTCGCACACCTGCTGTATATTAACATATGTACATCTTCACGATTGCGTATTTTTCAAGCATTGAGATACATAATGTATACGAGTATATATTATGTAATGCGTCGAAATCGAACCGAATGCAATAGATAAAAATATACACAAGATCACTTAGTCTATATATTAATAATATTATCTGTCGAGAACAGCTGCGAAAGCGCCGTATCTTTCGTGGCAGATTTTAACAATTATCGCTTTTGGACGCCGTGAAAGATAACGGCGAGATATTATCTCCTCTTATCCGTCGGTTATATTATCATTATACATAGTAAGGGTGGCTAGTTCCGCGAGGCCGGCTAATAGTTTTATTTTCAAGTTATAATGTAATTTTGCAAGTTGCTCGTTTGCCCCGATCGCGTTGTCTAATCTAAGTTTTGTTGTCGCCAGAGACCGGGAGATGTCACCTCGAACAAGATCTATTGGAAAAGGCAGCGACTTGAAAAGTAAGTGTTGTACCTATGTATCGTATAGCTTCGTTTATAAACTGTCTTCTTACCTGTACTTTATATACCGGTGATAGTTAGTAAGGTAGGCGAATACTGGTGTTTTGGTAGATGTGTAGACCGTTGCTCTTAATATTACATTTCTTATAAACGGAGGTCTCCTTCAAATTATTATTTAATTTTGTTCAACCTTTCATTATCATTTTGTTTTTCATTATGAAACTGACGCAGTTATTATTCTTTGTGAAATGAGTGCAAACATGTACTTGACAGTCTCTGACACAGACGACAGTGACGGTTATACAGTGTGCACGTTCGCCTTTTGGTTCTAAAACATAGTATCAACATGGTTACACTGTTCCATGACAATCACACAATATATGACACTGTAAGTGGCGGCAGCACTCGCGACGCGAACGGGCTGCATCACTGCTGCAGAGACGAGACGAGACCAAAGCGAGTGTTCGATCATGTTAAAGTTGAAGGCGCGGGAGCCGACGAAGAGATCCCATTCAATTTGATTAGTACACATTCAAACTGGATTGTCTCGTGTTACGTTCTCAGTATTGTCTAGGCTAGTAGTAGTACTGGGCTAGTAGTAGTGCTAGGCTAGTAGTAGTACTGGGCTAGTAGTAGTACTAGGCTAGTAGTAGTACTGGGCTAGTAGTAGTGCTAGGCTAGTAGTAGTACTGGGCTAGTAGTAGTGCTAGGCTAGTAGTAGTACTGGGCTAGTAGTAGTGCTAGGCTAGTAGTAGTACTGGGCTAGTAGTAGTGCTAGGCTAGTAGTAGTACTAGGCTAGTAGTAGTACTGGGCTAGTAGTAGTGCTAGGCTAGTAGTAGTACTGGGCTAGTAGTAGTGCTAGGCTAGTAGTAGTACTGGGCTAGTAGTAGTGCTAGGCTAGTAGTAGTACTGGGCTTCGTGAGGAGTATTTGGCATATGTTGTTACTCGTGCATGGTTCACAGTGCTTCTCAGTTTTCGATACGAAGGGGTCGCTTTTCATTGAAAATGGCAATACAGTATGATTATGCTTTTCTAGTTATTATATTATACTTATTATTTATTATACTACTGATTTATTATCATCCATTACAGTGCAATGTTTACCCATCTAATCCAGGCGCGATGGGCTTGCTCTTCACGTTCCTATGTTTGATACATGGCCCTCCTTCTCAGAGTCTAGGGGCCGTCCATTGATTAAGTAACACGAATTTCGTGCCTTTTTGACCCCTCACCCCTCCTAGCCAGCGCCGCGGATTCGCAGGTTGAAATGACAGTGGGCAGGGCAGAAGCTCGAAGAACCGACGGCTGTTGGGGTCGAAAGGTTGTCGCATGAAGCCGCGTAAAATTTTTTTGGTCGAGTACGAGAGTCACCGAAACGTAAAGGTTTTAATCGTGATTTGCTCTGTTTCAGGACCGTCACAACTGTTCGCCGAATCGGCGAGCGATCGAGCGACTCTCCAAGCCCCCGTGTACGCCACAATAAGGGCGCCCCGACCCGCGCACGCCCGGCCATCGCCATCGGTCAGGCCCTCCCCGGGCTCTCTTCCCGCCGGCGCCGTTCTGACCTCCGCGCCACTCGTCAACTCTGTCGCCGACCACGTAGGACCGCTCCGGTTTCATCCGACGAACCCCTTCTATACGACTCTACCGTCGAATCACTCGAGCGCCCCCGGGCCGCCGCCGGTGCCGAACGGTAGACCGTCCTTCTCCACTTTAGATAGGAATAGACGCGGAGACTCGTTCAGCGATCGCGGCACCGACTCGAAATCGCGTTCGTTTCTCACGGAGACGCTCGACTCCGGCCCCGCGAGTCTTCCACCCCGTCCCGACGGCGCCGACGACACTACTAACGGCTACGGGTCCTTCGCTGAACCGAGCGGTGGACGCGATCGCGCGCACAGTACACGATTCGACCGATATCGGAGCGTTCCAGACGACGATAACATTAAAAATCCTTTTGACACGAAACGAAACAGCGATCCCTTCGAGAAGTATCTGCGGACCGAGAGCGGAACGAACGGCACGTGCGGTCACGGTGACAGTGACAGTGACAGGGTCAGGGTCGGGCCCGTGCCGAGCTCCGCGAGCGATGGTGACTTCCGCAGTAAAGAGGAAACGGTTCAATGTTCCACGATCGCTGAGCGTGAGACGAGCGAAGTGGAAGAGGTGAAGACGATTAAGAGAACAGTATGGAACGTGCGCGAAGAGTCGAGCGAAGGATCGAACGAGACATTGTCACGATCGCGTGAGAGCGACGTGGACGTGGACGTGGACGATATCACTCGGCACGATCTCTACTCGAATCGACGATCCCCGCGCACGGAACCTATCCCCATAAACTCGAGCCGACATCGGAACGAACCTTTCAGTGGGTCGTGCGATCGAAAAGAACGGGACGAAAAAACGCTCACCTGTGCGAGCGCTCCACCCCGAGCGACGCGAGAGGGTTCCCTCCCATATTCAGGTGAGTCGTTTTCCTTTTCCTAATCGAAACTACGTTGTCGTTAACGGTTTTGCGGAACTGCGCAATCATACTGCATTTGTATCGCTTCCGTATAAAGGTTTCCAATAAGGCTCGGAGTTAAGTGTCGCTTTGCTGTGAAATATAACGCCTACGAGCGGAGGTACACAGTCATTAAAGTTGTTCAGTTTGTTCATAATATGCTCAAGCAATATTAGACCTCGCCTCATCGACTCACAGTTCGTTTCAGCCGCGCCACGTAAAGGTGCTTATAGTTAAATAGGAGAGATCGTTATAAGGGGACTCAATTCCGATACGAAACAATTCATGCCTAAGTTTTTTTTTGTGGTCGGAACAATTGGTGAACATTACGAGTTGCCAAAAGAAATCAAAAATACAACGAAGAGAATGGAAGAGAAAAACGTGTTGCGCTGACCCACCTAGTGTGGGATAAGTACGCGCCGACGAACAAGGAGAAGGAGAATGGCCCCTTGACACCTCTCTACCTCTACCTCTAGCGCTAGCTATATGGAGGAGGAAATGTAGGTTTGATTTGGAAAATTAATGTCACGCTTGTAGGTAGGTATTGGGCTTCACTCGGCGATTCGTTTTAACACATAATTGTCATCGTGTAGGTACATGTTCATTTAAACATTTAGAACCGCTTCGAAATAGCTTGGCAACATATACCTACAGACTCGCTTTTTTATTATAAAAAGTGTGTCATCCCTGAAAAAACCTATTAAAACCGACTTCAAAAAAGGTTGGATCTCAAATAGTTGCGATCATTAGTAATTATTTTTAACCGACTTCAAAAAAAGGAGGAGGTTTCAATTCGTCTGTAGGTATTTTGTGTTTTAATGTTTGTTCCCAAATTACACAAAGAGTTGTTTATAATTTTACCCTTGTCCCTTGTCCCTTGTCCCGCGGCCTGGCGATATCAGCTGATAACATACTGAAGGAAACGAAGGAACTTGTCAAATGTTAACAAATGGCACACTTAGTGTGATTCGCACGGGTATTTTTTCAATCTTTATATATCTTGTATATAATTTTACTGTACGTTTGTATGTCATTGAACTCCTCCTAAACGGCTGGACCGATTTGACCTTTTCTTTGCTCTCTCTTTTTTTGTTTGCGTTGGTGTGGCGCCCTGGACGGTTTATATTCACAAATAATCCCGGCAGATGGCGCTATACGTACATGATGGCGTGTAGTTCCTTAAAATGTTCAATATTACAACTGTTTAGCCCGTGCGAAGCCGGGGGGCCGCTAGTAAAGTACTAATTTATGACTTTTAAATTATTTCATACGTTCAAATTATTTGGGTGGTTTTGGTTAATACTCAATAGTTTATTGCATTCATATGGTTATTCGGGTCAAGTCCCACTACTCCTAGCAGCCGAGTTTTTCCTTCAAATCATTGGAACGTATATTCCGGCCAGCATGTTGTTAGTGCAATAAACCATAAAACTCTTATTATAACTAATACCAACATATTTATTATTGCAACATTTCACCGCTGTCTCACCCGATGTTCGTAGACAAGACATTTAGAAGGAGCCTATTCACCCGCGACTCGAAGACTTCGGGGTGGTACCCATCGGGAAACACAGACTCAGGCAGTGAGTTCCACTCCCTGGCAGTACGCATAAGCGTGGAAGCAAAACGCTTCGTGCGTAACCGTGGTATATGTACCATCTTCGCTACCTATTTGGGATTGGTTATATTATAAGCGCGTTCGTGTTCACACACGACGGGCGCGCGCCCGCGCCCGCGCCCGCGCCCGCGCCCGCGCCCGCGCCCGCGCCCGCGCCCGCGCCCGCGCCCGCGCCCGCGCCCGCGCCCGCGCCCGCGCCCGCGCCCGCGCCCGCGCCCGCGCCCGCGCCCGCGCCCGCGCCCGCGCCAGGCCAAACATCGTCGCGGTGCTGTAATAGGTACCTAACGCAATAACAAGGCACCGTAACAAACGAATAAATAAAATTAAATTGTTGATTCCTAATTGTCGTCAAAATGTCGTCGTAATTCCTAACGTGTCGCTTATAACAATACCTTTAGGCACTTGATGGGGCTAAAGCGCTATTGTAGTGCTTCTGAACTGTTCACTCAGGCCCGTGACTCCTGTAACGCTATCCAACGGAAACGTATATCGTCCTTTATGTCCAGAGTTGACAGGTGTAGCGATGCTATAGTTATATATAGGTCTGGCCGAGCGACTAACGCTGACTGCGACCTACAGACGGTGGGTGGAGATTGTCACCTCACCGAGGACTAAAGTATAAATGACTTTTAATTTTTTTTTTTTTTTTACATATTATAAGTTTGCGTTTCACAACTGTCTCACTTATACATATACTTTAGTAAATTTGAAATTTACCTTAAATTATTAATTATGTGTTAATTTTATTATTATTATTTTAGTTATATACAACATGGATCTTGTGTCTGAAATAAAGTGCTATTATTATTATAATAATAATGAAATGTCTTATATGAATATTTACTGTTACTTATACTAGTTCTGAGGTACCTCAATACTTATTTTAAATGTATTTGTAACGAGAGAGTCACATACATACGACGGTCGCCGTGGCGCAGTGGTCAGTGTCAGTGACATGACTTCTGTGTCTCCGGGACCCTGGGTTCGAATCCCGGCAGGGACAAACATGTGTGCGATGAGAGTAGATGTTTGTCCCGGGTCTAGGGTGTTTGTGTGCTATGATTGTGTGTGTCCATACCTTCCGCGACACAGGGGATCCTAGTGTGGGGGTCTGAGTGTGATAAAAAAAAGTCAGCAGGTACTTATGACATGGGGTGGAAGAGCGTGGACTCGGGCAACGCATTCCGCTCGTTAGCTGTATCCAACATACGCGTGGAAGCTGTTTAGAGCGCTTCGTGCAGAAACTTGGTATCTCAACTGTGTGCGTCCGGGGCGGGGCGGGGCGCGGCGCGGCGGGGCGGGAAAGAGGAATTTAAATGATGTATTGGAATTGTAATTTGGAAACAACATTATAGTGTAGAAGTGTAGTCCGTCCCCCGCGGAGGCGAGGGGCGCGAGTCGCGGGCGATGATAGTTCTCACAGCTGTAGGTTCGAGCGCTCCCTTTCGTTCCGGCTCATGTTCGTGCGTAATATAATTGTGTAATATTATACCGTAATTAATGATACACGTTTCGACTCGAGGGCCGCGTTCCTTTCTGCCGGGAGTGAGGAGCGGGGAGTGGACGAGCCCCAACGGTTATGACCAAGCTCGTGCGAATTCACCGAGCGCTCGTCATCGCTAAAGTGTGCATATATAAGAATAAAGATAAGAAAAAATAGTAGTAGGTACCGCGATCCGTGCCTTAGTTTACCCTAAAATTAGCTGAATGTTGGTGTAAAGCCTCACTTAGGCTGGCTCACCGCCTGGCCAGCTACCACCCTCAAGTTTGAAAAACTCACCAAAACATAGTGTCCTCAGGCAGCAGTCCTCCAGAGCCAGTGAGCATTCTAGGTCTAGTCTAGGTCAAGCGAGATAGTGATCAAACGCTAGATCTAAAAAGTATAAAAAAACGTGGGGGTAGTTTGACAACTACTAACCGACTTCTAACTACTTTTCCGTAGCATACCTACCTTCATACAGTAGAGTACGTGTTTTTCCATTTTATTGAAAATAAGAAAAAAACAAAACCGAGTGAGTAGCGAGTTCTATGGAACCTATTTGATATTATATTTAAGTAAAAGGTACTATAAAAAAAAATTCAAGTCGTTCATTAATGAAGAATTTTCGACTGATACAATCAATTAATGCGTTTTGTAGATTGTTTAGTAAGAGGTAGCTTTTCGTCGACTCTATTACCATCTATGGAATAATCTGTGTTAGGTACTCGACTGAACGCAGATCATTTGAACGATAGAACATTATCCCAACAATCGCTGGTCCAGATCTTCATTTAGCCATTGAATAGTCCACATAGTCTGATTCCGGTTAATTACAGTCACAAATCTTAACCGCACAGCCAAGGTCGCCGGGGCTCGTCCTGAGGCGCGCCTCCACGCGCCGCTGCCCCCCTGGTGCATCATCTCTGATCTTAGCCAGTGCCGGCGCCACCCTCCTCCTGGCCCGCCGCGGGGACAGACGTTAGTTAACTCGACGAATACGACTAAACAGTTTATTGTCTGACTTACGGGGCGGGCCGCAGTGCTGTATACGGCTGAGTGTTGTGCTCTAAGATGAATCCGCCCTGTTTCGCGTCCAGCCCGTACATATTTCATCCGGTACCGTCCGGTACTTCGGCGTCGGAATCGGACGACAGCGCGGACTCGGGCCGAGACAAGCGTGTCGGCGACGGCGGTAGCCGAACGAGAAAGTACTCCGATCCGAAATCGAGAACTATTAACAAAGTCAGCAAGAAGATTCTGAGGGCTATTGAGAGACTAACGTGTAATATCACTCGAAGTGCGAGCAGGAAGGTAAAGAAGATCATAGAGCCTGCGCCGGCGCCAGCGCGAGCGCCTGCGCCTGCGCCAGCGCCAGCGCGAGCGGTACAGAAGGGTTAGTGCCGTTTGTTTAGCTTGTGCTGCAATACGACAACCTATAGTAGCCACTCTGAATACCATTTGTCTTTTCCTTTGCCTCTCGATTTTCGGATTGCGATAACAAACGGAACGTCGCACACGTGCCCGACACGCACGATACAATATACAACGTCGCACACGTGCCCGACACGCACTAAACAATGTCCACCAAAAACGGAACACTGCATTATACATTATTTTAATAAATGTTTTTTACAGGGCGACCTCTCTGAGTGGACATATTTTTTGTATAATCTTTATATCATTTCTTATACGAGTGATTATTGAGTAGGTACACTAGTACCTACTACACCAAATACACTAGTATTTGCCCCTCGGTTGCGTGTCGATTGACATATTTAGATAAAAGCTTTCATATATAGGCACTAAATTATATCTACTTAATTATTTTTTCATAAGTTCACTAACAGACTGATATGTACAGTTTATCGTAAATATAAATCACATTTTATATATTGGCTGCGTATCTGTGGTGGGTGTAAATGTTGTCGGGTTCGAAGGCGTGCGTCGGAGTCGCCGCACTGAAATGGTCTTACATCGTAAATCATCAAAGCCAGGCGTGCACTAGAAAGAGCCCGACATACCGTGTTGTGGATTCCACCACCATATCTATATCGGGACATCAAGTGCAAGGTGGGATTTCAACCGAATACCGGGTGATTAGCGGCCGACAGTCTCTAAGTACCTATGTTATCGTCGCTCGTTTCAGAATCATTGGGCATAAATATGTATAGGTACCTCGTGACCCCACATTCTCGGTTCACGAGGTACTTATATCTAATAATGACGCAAGTGTTTTCGACACAAACACGTAGTTATGTTTCTGAAGGAGAATGTTCTATATACCTATGTACAGTACATATAATTATGTATGTTGTAAAGTGTGTTCGAGTATTTGTTAAAACTATCAAAAATCATTTATCTGGAAGTAATAATTACCGCCCTTTGAAATGTTACTTCTCCTTGAATTACTTTTCTCCATAAAAGAACTGGACGCCATAAGTCGCTGACACGTCGGTGCCTGATATATAAAGGCCCGCCTAAACGTAAATAATGAAAACAAAACACATTCTCAGAAAGTGTCGGCAAAAAGTGTCAAACAGACGCTCGACGAACGGCAAATATGGTTTACACTCATGTTCGGTATTACGTCGTACTTAATATAAGATATAATGTGAGATAGCATGCTCCGAGCGGGACGACGCCCTTCACCGCGTCCTACGTACACTCACATCGTCACCGCGGAGAGCGCGGGGTGGTCGCGATCGCTCGTCGGCGTCGCCCGCGCGAGAGCGACAGTCGCCGACGAGCTCGGTGGATCGGCGAGCTGGCGGTGGGCCGGGCACGCGGTATCTACACCAATGATACCTATTATATGTTAGGAAAACATCATTGATCTACTACACAGAGCCGAATGGCCGCCGCCGCCGCCGCCGCCGCCGCGCCGGTGCCGTGCTGTCCAAATATTATAGTTGAGACATATTTTTTTCAAAATAAGTCCTCACCGTGGATGTCACGGCCGGACAGTATTCCGAAGCTCACCCGTCCAATTTCCCGCCTAATCGTCGACCCTCAATTGATTTCCTTCATTAGTTGTGGTTCTTAGAAACTGAGCTCTCGGTTATTCGAAACCATCCGAATTCTCCGTATTTTGGAACTTGATTTGTTTGGGATCGGGACCCTATTATAAGTTAGTAAGAGTCCGCGGTCCGTCGGTCCGTCTGTCCGCCTGCCGCCAGGCTGTATCTCATGAACCGTGATAAACAGACAGGTGGAATTTTCATAGATGAAGTATTTAAAAAAATACTAAAAAACTAAATAAAATAAATATTTAAGTATACAACAAACGTGTCTTTTTCGAGCTTACGCGCAGTTATGAAACTGTTTTAGGCCATACTTTAAATAAATTTATAAACATGGAGCTTAACTATTTCCATATATTTTCTTTAAATTTTAGTTTCACCTTAATTTAATAATTAAATTAATAACCTACCACGAGCTGAATACGCAGAAGATATGCAAAGCTCAAACTATATAAATAGGAATCGTTAGTAGTTGTCGTGTCGGGTACCATCAGCCCGAAGGCCCGAACCCATCTCCGTACACATGTGAACACGGGGACATGGTTATGCGCTGGGCCGGCGCCTGCGCGGTGCAGGCGGAGCCCGCGCACCCCGCAGGCTCAGTCGGAGACAGGAGCGGTGGGCGGATGGCGCGCAGAACTCGCGCCTCTCATGTCGTCTCTATATATATATATATTCCGTACTACGCGGCACGATAACACAGCCCCCCACCTCCCCTGTAAGCATGTGAATGTCGTGGTTCGTGCGATCTGTGACGTGTCATTATCTCATATATCCTCACACCACAACGAGACCTTACATTTCTATAATCATTAATATGATTAGTCTTTTCAGGCGGTTCGTTGTCGGCCTCATCTATTATAATGTATCTAGGCCTAATATAATAACAATCCGATCGAACTGATTGACACTGGCCTGCACCCCTGCTCGTAGGTAGATATCACACAAACGCACAACAAATTCGTCATAACTTATAGAAAGACCACATCGGATTAGCGAGTTCAACAGCAGGTCACATATCTCGTTCAAAAATACCATCCTTCTATATATTTTAACTTGGTGATAGTAGGTAGGTCAAGATCGCAAGAAGCGAGTGGATGCAAGCCGCTGCGGACCGACTTTTGTGGAGATGAATGGGCGAGACGCATGTCCAGCGGTGGACTTCGTACAATGATGGAGTTATAAATCATGAAACATTATGATGCTTAATGATATTAGTATGCAGAAGTTTTTGAAGCTATTACAGCCAAACACCAGCTTATAAGAATAACAGATGTTCACATCTGTCGTTACTGGAACAGTTCGAAACCCAACACACCCAAAAGATTAGTGCAGTCTGTTCGTTCGCGGCGCTCGCGCATCTAAATGTATGTAGGTATTCACATTTCACACGCAGGTACTCTACTCGAATACGTGTAACTGAGATATTCGGGCTGGGCATTGTACTTGCAGATAATACTGAATGCAATCCGTAAGTGGTGCGATTGTCAACTAGAAAATGACTGCAAACAGTGAAATACGGCTCGATTCATTGATTAATACCCTTACGAGCCGACACACCGCGCGCGGCGCGCCGGGTGCGGCACGACACAACACAATCATAGCTTTTCCACTATCTAAAGGGTGCGCCTACGCATTGCGTTATTCGGACGAGCACAGTTCCGCCGATTCGATTGGTTCGGCTCGCGTCACGCGCCAACGAGCACGTGTGTCGGCGTGTTACGGTCTTGCGTAATCAGCCATTGATCACGTTTCCCGCGCAAATAACAATAACCAGCCTAAAAGGCCGATGCATTTCTAAAGGTTCATTATGTGAAACCGTGCGATGGGGCTCACGTTACGCCGGGGCCGGTCGACCCTCGCGTCGGGAGGAACCACAGGGCGCACCGGACGCGCTGTCGTCTATCGGACTGTTGTTGTGAAGTAATTATACGTGATCGCTGTCGACTTTAGGGTGGCTTGAGAAAATCTTTAAGTAATAGCAATGAATTCACTCAAAAGTTTACACTATTGTTAGATAGCGTAAGATATAATGGTTGGTGTGGCAATAAGCTTCTTCTTCTTGTCCTTATCCCACACTAGGTAGGTTCGGCACAGCATATTTCTTTTTCCATTCTCTTCTATCATTAGTCGTCTCAGTGCTCACACCTTTCTTAAATATATCATTCCTCACACAGTCCATCCATACCTTCTTCGGCCTTCCTATACCTCTATATCCATCCAAACTCATTTTGTTATATGTTTTTCATCCCTCCTTATGACATGCCCATATCAAGCCAATCTATTTATACATTTTAACTTATCATTTTTGGTGCAACTTTCAAGCTTCCTCTGATATATATACTCATTCCTTATTTTATCCATTCTAGTCACACCGCATATCCATCTCAACATTCGCATTTCTGCCGCATGCACTTTTTTTCATCCACCTTTTTTGCTGCCCAACATTCAGATCCATACATTGCAACAGATCTAACTATGGTCTTATAAATTTTGCCCTGGAGTTTCAAGGGCGTTCGCGGATCGCATATGGTCCCTGAGACCTGTCCCCATTTCATCCAACCTGCGTTTATCCTGTTCCTTACGTCTCGGTCAATATTGCCGTCGTTTTGGATCAATAAACCGAGGTACCTTAAATCGGAGCAGACCCGTCGAGATACAACATTTAAGGCTATATGAGAAGTATTAGATGATCCGCCGAAGTCGCAAGATAGGTGTTCAGTTTTGCTTCTACTGATCTTCAATCCGGCACTCTCCAATTTTTCTCGCCATTTTCCCAGTCGGTGTAGCAATACGCAATGAATTAAATGTTAAAATGACAAATTATCATGTCCTACATTGAGTCGGTTTGTAGAACGTCTGCGACTATACTGTGACACGGGACAGGGTGATGGATGCTTCAAACCTAACTTATTTGGTCTCGCACAATTAACCTGACATTCCGCCACCGCACCTCGCGCGCCTTTTGGGCGATATATTGTGTGTCAATCAGCGGTCGCACGCACGGAACTACGCATTAACGCCGCCGCCGCCGCCGCCGCGCCGGTCGAATACGCCCTGTTTAGTTATATCTTCATACAAGTAACCAGCACAGGCACTCATCACGGGGTGTCTAGTTCTACGAGCGAGTTTGTTTCGTAGTCTATCGATATGTTAAAACGGCGAGGCGTATTGCGAGTTATGTTGGCTGGACCCGATTTGCGCGATCGTTCTCAGAGTATACGTATCAACATGTGAATGTGAAAAGGGATCTACTAGTTTGTAGTTTGCTCTCTAGTAGTCCGTCGAAGAAGGGTGCAATTTCATTAAAACATCGCTTCCCTCACTATACCGGATCTCTTGTGTTTGTAAGTTGCGTTGGGAATCGGGATTAATGAAAACTTTTTGCGCCCATCTCTGCGAATGTACGCCGATATGTTCATTCTGTAGTTAGTTCGATACATTTAACGATGGGGGATCGTCGACTGCTACTGCTAAACTGCTAAACTACTGCTACTGCTAAATTAGACCTGTTCCACGTGACGCATAAAGTTAACTTTCGCTCATCTGTACACAAACCGTATGGAGCCGGGACGGGCCGAGGTTTAGTCGAGCGTGTCGCGACGACCACACAGCGGTGTTATTGTGCTGCACATACAGAAGGTGAGCATTGTGAGCCCTCGCCCTGTCACAGTCGCCCTCCGGCCTCCGCCGGCCAGCGCCCGCGCCGCCGCCGCCCTCGCCTGACCCGCGTCGCGTTTGTAACGTTCATCTATTAGTGAAGTGAACTCACCGCCGTCCGCGTCGCCGCTCGACGCGAGATCTCTCTCTCTCTTTACACCGACTGATTTCAATTTCAATTCTAGTACGTGAATAAGTTCGAAATCTAAGATTTAATTAATATATTTGCGGCTTATACATATACTAACATCGAACTACTCGAGATCATCTCTCCTGAACTATGGTTTAATACGTCGTCATTAAAGTAAGTATGTGATTTCAAAGATGAGCCTTAATCAGTGAGTGTGTCCTGGATTGTTGTAAATTCGAATTGAAAACTCAGGTCTTTTTTCTAGCAAGAAGTTAATTAAGTTTTTGAACCGTTTTTCTATAGAAAACTGTAGCCAAATTAGAGTGGAGGTGGACACTGGTTATATTAAATTTCCCATGATCGCAAAATGCAATATTTAGTGGCCGCCTGCCCTGACGAGAGTTCACGGAAACCGAGATCTTCAGATATTCATTGAAGGAGATTTGTGCGACGGCCGGGTGTATTGAGGAATGACGGCTGCAAACATCGCCCGATGATCTGCTTATTAGAAGAAAGTGTATCCGTTCCGACGTCAACTGCTTTGTTTGAAAATGTTCTCGGGCAGCGTCTAGCCAGAGCCTGGAGCACCTGGAGCACCTGGAGCAGGACTAGTGCCGGCTCGCTCGGCGCTCGAATTAATATTCATTACGATTTGTTTAGCGTCATCGAATTATTCAATGTTATTACAATTTCCTTCAATATTTTATTGGATTCGTGTACGATATGGACAGACGAATCGTTTTGTACAATCACTGATGAAATAATGCTTGTGGATGGATAGGCAATTGGCCGTGGTGGTACCGGCCTAGAATAGCACTCTCCCATCTCATCCCGCGGGTGCCGTAAGAGCCGGCTAAGGGATCAAGTACCAGGAGATGGACAGCAGCGCCTTCTGAGGATAGGAAAACATACTGCGCTCGCCAACCCGCCTGCCAAGCGTGGCGAGTATTGGTAAATCCCCCCTACGTATACCCCTTGACGCAAGCTTATCGTGCCGTGAGCATGGCCACAGTGTCTCTGTGAGCATGGCCACAGTGTCTCTGTGAGCATGGCCACAGTGTCTCTGTGAGCATGGCCACAGTGTCTCTGTGAGCATGGCCACAGTGTCTCTGTGAGCATGGCCACAGTGTCTCTGTGAGCATGGCCACAGTGTCTCTGTGAGCATGGCCACAGTGTCTCTGTGAGCATGGCCACAGTGTCTCTGTGAGCATGGCCACAGTGTCTCTGTGAGCATGGCCACAGTGTCTCTGTGAGCATGGCCACAGTGTCTCTGTGAGCATGGCCACAGTGTCTCTGTGAGCAACTAAAACGTAAAAATAAAACACTCGAAATCAATTAAAAATGTCACAATTTTTAAACGACTTCAAAATAAAAAGAAAGTTCGACCGTATATTTTATTTTACACGATTATGTGTTCGCGGATATCTTCGTCGTTTATGGACCGATTCTCAAAACTCTTTATTTGTTTGATAGAATATACTTCCGAGGAATCCGAGGTGGTTCCATTTCCTCAAAATCGGTCGAACGGTATTTGAGTTACACACCAATAAGTAAAAAGTGCTACGTCTATCTGGATGATTCCCTTATTGAGGGTGAATGACAATCGACCCCGTGAGTAACGAAGGTCAGAAAACAGGAAAACGGTGAAAAAATATTTTTTTACCAAAACATGGAACTGGTGTGGAAGCGAGTACCTACATGTCGTACCTACTTATGTTGTTACTATCTAATTACGTATTGTAATAGATTCGAATCGTGTGTTGAAAACATTACTGTTTGCACGTTGTATACCTTCGGAAGGTGAGTTCTTTGATCGTCACACGGGGTAGCGTCCGTCCTTCCACCCCATTACCCACGTAATTAATATATTCCCTTGCGGGCGTTTCCGAAGCGCACTGTTTACAATACCACTAGCTGTTGCCCACCCGAGCTGTGAGTGAGGAGGACGCTGTTTCACCGAGTGTAAAATATTCCGATAACATTACGGTTATTTTCTCGTTTCGTATATAAAACATCATTTATCGCAGCTATAACAAAAATATGCAATGTATATTTTCGAAGGCCGTGGTGGTACCGGCCTAGAATAGTACTCCCCATCTCTTCCCGCGGGTGTCGTAAGAGTCGGCTAAGGGATCAAGCACCACGAGGTGGACCGCTGCGCCCACTCACTCCTGAGGATTGGAAATCATCCTGCGCTCGCCAACCCGCCTGCCAAGCGTAGCGAGTTTTGGCAACTCGTTTTCAGAATGTGGTTCAATAGGAAAAAATAAACGTTTCCCAAATATACAAATAAATTAAGTAATTCTTCATGCATTCTCTTTCCAAATACAAATTACTTAATTTAACGATTTGTCGCGGCGGGAGCGGGAGGGACGTGATTGAAACACCGAGCTTGCAATTACACTGTATTTTATTAATTAAGAGGTTGAATACCAATGATACACAGATACGATAATAGTTTCTATAGGTACTACAGATTAAAATAAGTCGGTATCATTGAAGTAGTTATTCGTGGTTTACGTTGAGTTTTGGCGGGACGCGGACGCGGCCGCGGACCGGTGCCTGCGCCTGTGTTTGTTGTGTTGTATGTTTTATGTTTAGTTGGCGGATTGAATAAATGTATGTATTTTTCAGCAGCTGAGACGCCGAGCGAGGTGGTAGCGGTCAAGCCGCCATTGAAGTCGCCGAGCACGCCCACGTCGCCGTCGCCGTCGGTCGCCCAGAGTCCCACACAGAAACGTAAGTATACATTACACAACACAATGCTCTGATGATTACAGTAAGTTGCACACAATCGTTGGTTCGGATGTGTTTTGGTTAGAATAAGCTGTGTGCTGCACACAGTTCACGCGCCCGAGGCATGCACATCGGAGCTCCCGGTACATAGGGCATTATTATTTTGTTGTATAGGTATGTCAGTGGAAACAATAGTTTGTGCTATGCACTATACTATCGTAGGTACCTACATACAATATACATATAACACCATAATATAATATAGGATGCGCACAGTTCACGCGGCAGTTACACAGTCCGACACCGAGCTCGACGGCGAGCTCGAGGCAAAAACATCCTGGTTAGATTCTCTCCAAATAGTCAAAGAGCAAACATCCTTAGGGCCCACTTACGGACCACTTTGGTACCGGGGCAAGTCGACCCGATAACTCCCTGTCCTGGCGACAGCTCAAGCCGAGGTCCGAACCTCAGTGGTGCCCTTGAGCTAGTCGCCTCGCCCTCTCCTAGTGGCACAGCGCCGTCAGCGCTAGCCTAACTAGGCGGTGCGCCTTCTGCGCCCGCACAAATACCGGGCTGAGCATCATCTGTGCTCGCCCCCCCTCCGGTGAAGCTGTAAATGCCGGTAGAGGCAAACAGCATTAGTACGTTAGAAAAAAAAAAAAAAAAAATTACTCGGCAGTTCGTGTTGTGGCTCCCACACAAACTGAAGCCTTTGTTCTGAGATTGTTAAGTAACTCGACACCTGTGTTCGTTTGGAACATAACATTTTGTTAAACTTGATTCTGTAAGTATATACCTACCTAGGTGCGTACGTATTTTCTAACTATCCATGAATTCATACATGTACATACATTCGCATGGTGGCAGGATATTTATGAGTACCCGCCTGGCTAGCTACCACCCTCAACTTTGAAAAACTGTCACCGAACACATAGTGTGTTCAGACAGCAGTCCTCGAGTTCTCGACATCTCGACCAAATAGTCACTGACCATCAAGTGAGATAGTGGTCAAACGCTAAAGATCCATAAAGTACGCTGTCAATCGTACAACTGTCAGTCAATCAGATCCTCTGTGTGGGAGGCGTGAGGTTAGGTTGTCGTTTAGAACGCTTTATAAAAACATTGGAGAACAGTTTTCTAGTAGGAGTCGTGACTGGATTATGGAACTAAAACATGCGGTCGACCAGTCTTTCTTCGAAACCTTTATGTATATTTTACTGCGAGGTTAACCCTGAACGCCCTCGTGATAGGGCTCATTGCGCATTTTAAACAACACAAAAATAGCTTCATGCATCCAATCGACACATTCACCTTATAACCCTCTGACTGCGCGCCAAACGTCGGCGTCTCACAGCGACCGGTCGCGCCGGTGCGCCGGCGGACCGGCGCACCGGCGCGGCGCGGGCGGACGCAGCGTCACCGTTGGCACAGTGGCCCGGATCTATCCAGCGATTATGTCATGCATAGAGATTTCCAATTCGTTTGTTGTTCCCCGCTCGGTTCCCTGCAAACAAACATCAAAATGGCGTCTTATTATTGCGAAGAAAGCGCGACTGTGTGAGGGTGGGTGGGATATTTGCGGAAGGTCACCCGCGTGCAGCGCGCCGGTGCCGGCGCCCGCCGGTGTGCCGCCTGCGGGACGTTCTGGTTTACAACTTTCAATTTGTTCATTACAAAGAGCCGCGGGACACGGCTAATAAAAATATTATAATGATGGTATGTAATTTAGGTTTTTTTGTATGTAACATTTGAAATATTTTTCTATTCATTTATATTAATTGCCATGCCCTTATATACACACATCACCAAATATAATTTAAAATACATTAATTATCTAGAAAAGTATAAAATAAATTGTTATGACAGTAAATGAAAGAATTAAAGAGATTTGAATGGCTGAGTAATAAACATTGACATCACGATGCTATTTTGTATATAGCTTATTAAAAGTGTTAAGTTACTTAAGCCATATAAAGTAATACAATTAATCACTTACAATATTCCGCTGCTACTCTGCTCTTAATAATATTAAGAGCAAGCAATTGGAAACTCTATGTGACAAGGCACCTCTTGGACGACGAGAGCGTCCATTCGGTTCTGCTTCCACGACTAGACTGTGCGCAGGCAACGGTTGCCACAGCTTATATACCACCTCTTATCTCATACTACCCTTACTTATTGGCACAAGTCGAATAACAAGTGCTACCTACCTTCACTTAGTTAGCAACTCTACTACCAGCAAATCTTACTGTCAAATCCTTACTTAGATTTAGCGCCATCTACTTTAAATAACTGAAACTGTGTGACAACGCCCTCTATCATGGTTGTCTAACACTAGCGACACCTATACAATACACTTGGCGCCATCTATTCTATTTCAATATCTAACACACTCCGACACATTTTATAAATCGGCATTTTTAATAAATGTGTTATCAAATATGTGTTGTGTGTTGTTGTGTTGTGTTATGTTTCAAAAGTTGTTGTTCTGTGGTCAAGTTGGGCGGGAAATCCCTCAACGCTCTCCGCTGTAACGTGTCCGAGGCGTGCTCGGCGACTGTCAGTGTGCACTGTGCAGTGTGCACTGTGCAGTGTGCACTGTGCAGTGTGCTGGTCAATACAATACCTACCTGAATATCGGGTTCTCTAAAGGCGGCCGCCACCAGCCGCGTCGGGAACGTGCATTTGTCATGCGTCACATGCATGAGCTGAAACCCTTGCCCATTTCGGGCTCTGAGCAGAACAGTAACGCGTTCCACTGTCTCCTCACTGTATCTATAGGCAGTAATGCCGTTAATAAAGTAATCCAAATGAGTTGAGTCCGTCCGCGCCGGTCGGTAGACCTGCCCACACCATGATCGGTGAGAGTGGCCCTCTTGTGGACGGAGAAGGCTAACTCTGGCTGGAGTTCTCGCAGCGTGTGTGCGTCGCGAACATATGTTATCTGCTTGTACAGGTTCATATATTGTTGCAGGAGTATGTACGCCTACTAAACCAATCTAAATGAGCACTGAAAATAAACGTAGCTTCTGAACGAGCCAGATGTGAACGCGCTAAACACAAGATATAAAGACTTGACCTATTTGTTCGCGTACGTTCATATGCGTTCCATATACTTACCTATAGGTGTATTGACGACTAACATTTGGCGAATTCAAGTAAAGCGAATATGTCGTTAGGAGTAGCTAGATATTTTTTTTTCGTTGAAAAATCTCTAAATGTAATGTATACCTAATCGATTCGTCGCGCTCCGCACACGGCTCCGTATTCAACACCCGTTATTGATAGTTGAAAGAAGGAGAACATTTGCATATGTTTCTATAATATAACCTTATACAGTAGCGTTTCACTCGTTTAGACTAATCGATCACGCCATGAGTTGAGTTGGACAGTTCGGACTGAGTTGTCGGCTGTCAATCGCTGGACAGTTCGGACTGAGTTGTCGGCTGTCAATCGCTAGCTTTATTCATCGATTTCGGTGAGCAAAATGCTATTTTATTCACAAGTGAGTAAAACATGTTTGCAAAATTCGAGCGCTTCCAAAAGGAGTTTAAACGCAAAAATCACGTTCTGAAACGTGATTTGACCTTAGAATGTCCGATTGTTTATTTTATTGTTATCCTTAACATTTACTATTGAATGAATAACATTACTGTATTCTCAGATTAATTAGTTAATATTTTAATTGACAAATCTTATACATACAGCAATAGGCAGTATAACTAAAATGCTTTTTTAATGAAAATACGATGATTGGCCAAATTTGACCGACGTACTCTACGTTGGTCAAATTTGGCCAATCATCGTATTTTTATATTTTATATACTTACACACATACTTAAAAATGATAACAAGCGCAGCCGAACGGCGCTACCTAAGATGAGTAACTGTTAACACCCTTATCAATAAGATAAGGGTGTGAAAACAGGACATATTATGGTTGCGGGCCGCTTCCAACCGGTTCTTGTGGAAGTCAATGGGGGAGGCATATATCCAGCAGTGGACGTCCTATGGCTGAGATGATATTGTTAGGTATATAGTTTAACACCTGCATCACTGTAATGTGCCACTCTCTATTACTATCCATCCACGCGTTTGCTTCTCCTCATGACATGCGCAGTGCACACGCCGCGCCGATCTGATATAGTATGTTAATCAATTATTATTTTTAACCGACTTCAAAAAAGGAGGTTACTCAATCGACCGTAAATATATATTTATATATATATTGTGTGTGTTCGCGGATAACTTCGTCGTTTATTCGGTACTTCGGTAATTTTAAAAAATAATGAAATGTTCGTTACGCAACTATTTCAGTTAGATATAATGTACCTATTTCAGGGTTGTAAAGAATTATGGTTCCGTTTGTATCCCGGCCCGGCTCCTCCTCAGTCAGTCCATGAATGTAACGGAGGCGCCTCGTCCCATCATCGTGTGCAACATGCGTCGGTGTGTGTAAAACAATGTATAGAAAATCGGCCATCTCCTTTATTTTGGGGAAAAACAACACAATAATCAAATAAAGTTAGTAACGCACGGATCGATCCGATACACCTACGTAACGCCCGCGCCCGCGCCCGCGCCTTCGCCTGCGCCCGCGCCCGCGCCTTCGCCTGCGCCCGCGCCCGCGCCCGCTCCTGCGCACGCGCCTGCGCCGTGCCTAGCATATACTTACTTGAACACAAATGGCTGGAACAAATTCGAGACCGTCGCGAATTTGTACTAAAAGAAACAACAGCCAGGAAGTTTGGTTTATATTTAGATATTATTGGTCGGGTACTAATGTTGAGAGATTTAAAGTTAGTGAACATTTCTTGAGATTATTTTATGCAACGATAAACGCAGAGCGATGGCCGGTTCGAGATAACATCAAATATAATTTACATAATGATTGTTCGCGCGCGCTACAAACATCTGTTGCAAGTAAATAAGGTTATCTCTATCAGTGTTCGCTCTCTGCACCTGACCCTGTGTTACAGCATACGTACATAGTACACAGGCACATAGGTGCCAGTACAATGTACCGGCTCTCGGTCGAGCACAACGAGGTGCGCCGGCGCCGCGCCAGTGGAAGTGGTCAATCAGCCTAGATGTCTACTCTAGCTGCCCACTGGGTACCCTGGGCCTGGGCTATTTAGTTCACCTCCAGCACACCCACGATGTCGCTCGTGTCTGATATAACCCGGTGTATATGAGGCGGGGACCTATTCTTTGCTTCTTCTATATAAGCTAAGATATTTACGACTTGTGATACTTCTCTTTAATAAATACATGTAACGATGGACATTATGTTTACATACATACATATGGACCGGATCTCTTTTATTCTCTCACTACTTTAGTAAAGCTAAGCCAAGCTAAGCCGGCCAGCACATTAGACCAATTATTTGTGACTTATATTAAGTTTCCATTCATAGAAACTGACCAAAGTGACATTAACTGACCGCGAAGGGTTAAGGGCTCACCTACTACTGTACTGACCCGGAACCTGTTTGATTTATGCCACAGAATATATTTAAAAAATTGATGTGAGCCCTCGATCTACACCGACATACCAACTAGCAGTATTTTTCTTTTAAATGTTTATAGTAAAGAGTAATTTAGTATAGCGGTAAAATTTACATAAAGTTACATAATATTTTTATATCGCTTCAAGGCAATAAAAAGATAAATAGATATCCTTATCGACCCAGATATCACTTTGTATCGGCGGCGCACGATTATTCTGCTCGGTTTTATTCAGAATTAATTATTTATATAAGACAGTGAAACGTATTATACGATTACATCATTGATATGGGATATGACTACGGATAGAGGGAAGAGCGGACGCCTTCGGTGTGCGTTATTGTGGTCTTATCTTGGGTTTGTGGGGCTCGTGTGTTATATTCGAATATCGTCACTATAATACAAACGCACGTTCAAACTCAAATATAGCTACAATATTATATATTTGATGAATATCAAATATATATTTCATTAGTTATACGTTTCATGTTTCATCAAAAGCTACACACGTATTATGTGCATGCTTTGTTTGCTTACTATTGAACAGAGAATATTAAATGTTGTGTGTTGTCGCGGAACGCCTAATATGTATCAGAACCTATTATATTATATTATCGCCCTCCTTCCCGTTAGTTCACTCTCAAATGGATATAGGGACCGTGTGTGCAATATTAATTAGCGATGATGACCCGGGCGGGCTCGGGGCGCGGCGCGGCGAGCGGCGCGGCGAGCGGCGCGGGCGCAGGCGTCCGCGCCGCGCCGCCGCGCGCTCCCTCCGTAGACGCGCGCGCACCACTCGCATACACGTCTCCGCGTAAAAATAAAGTCGACAGTGTTCGCCCGCGTACTTCGACCATTTATAATTATCAGTAAATCGGCGCGCTACCGCACGACTGCCGCGACCGGCGTCCGCTCGCTGAAAAATAACAATTTGTGATCGCTAACCTCGAACTCGACTGTGACGTGCCCGTATCGCCGGCCCTTAACCACGAACGCCACGAAAAGCCCTAGCGCCGACGCACGCGTGTACGCACCGACCCCGGGTCGACACTCCTACGCACTAGATGCCGGTGTCGTGACACGCATACGCTTAGTTTTCAATGGATGTGTGTTTGTAATAATGATTATGTTGTATCGGTGATAACAGTGTAGTGGTTTTAAAAAAAAAATTAAATATGCCCGAACGACCGAAACGCCGTAAGAACAAAAATAAACGGAAAAATAAAAATAACCGCGCTGATGTAAACAAAAATAATAGTGATGTGATAGAAAAGGAAAGTGAAGCATCGTGTAGCACACCGATCTATAATGATGGGACGTTGCAGAGATGTGAAGATAAATGTTCTCTTGCTCTCGAAAGTTTGAACCGAGATGAATCTGTCCCTGAGATTACGTGCAATAATACTGTATCCGTAAATGAAGATTTTAATAACGATAGTGACGCGCGTGCTCAAGAAAATGTAATAGATCCTTTAATGGCATTTCCGAAAGTAGAATATGTAATTGCAGAATCACAATGTGAAAGATACATAGTGGAATCTCCTGAACAGTCCATAAAAAGTAATCCTAAGTTGAATACTACAGTGAAAAGCAAAAGCTTAGATAATGATGATGTTCCAAAAATAATTGATATAACAGAAGATGCAGACTCTATGCATGAAGACGAAAATGCTGTAACTGTACTAGACACAACAAACGTTTTAGTGTCTGATGTTGATTCTGACGTAGAGTGGGAAAAAGCTGATGACCTACAAAGTGCACAAAATTCTTCATTGGATGACGCAGTTATTGGTATCTGCTCAGTTACAACAGCCCCGCTCAGTGTAGCTCAGTGTCGAGAAATAAACATTTCTATGACATCTGACGTTGAAACTTCTCTAAGAAATTACTTGCGAACTTTAGATTTATCAACTAACCCAGAAAATGCGAATTCTCTTGAAATAAAAGCAGAAATTGAGCAAATTATTAATCGTGAAGTAAGACACAGATTACGGAAAAAGGGGTTGGCTGACGATTTTGGACTGCAAAGACTTGGTCAACCTCGAACTTTAGATGTTATTGATGAAGAAGGAAGTGGTGAATCATCGAAATCATCACGTCGTCAATCATATTTGAATGACAAAAAAAGTGACATCGAGGACTTGGAAGATGATGTTTTTGAAGATAAGTGTAAAATAAAAGAGAAAATGGCAAAAAGGACTGAAACCACCTGTCCTAAAAATATATTTGGACGATTAGTTCCTCAACAGTGCATGCTAGTCGGAGCGAAAATAAAAGAACCGGATGTCACTGAAGCAAGAGGTGATTGGACTGTGCAAACAGTTGAGAAATTGACTGGTGCTGAACTTGTGTATTTAACGGATTCTTCTAGTAGTACCAGTTCTATTCATGATTGTGGAGATGAAACTGATGACGGGATGGAAACTGATGTTTCAGTACGTATGATAACACCTACCATTGAAGTTACAGACACAGAAAATCTTCTAAAAAATACATTTATAGCCAATATTGACGAAGGAAATATAATACAAAACATTGAGCAAATGAAAAATAATCAACATATCGTTGAAATTAATGATATCAATAATCATAAAGATCAGAAACCTACAGATTCTTCTCAAATATCTCACGAAATAATTGTTCTTTCAACGGATGATATTCAAACTAATTTATATGTTAAAGATGTTGAGCGATCAGAAACAAATAATGACAGTTCTCCTAAAATGTACGAGAATATATTCTACAATATTCCAAATAGTCATTCTAAAGAAAACGTTGACAAAGAAGACATCAAATACGACTTAGAAATAAAAGTCCTAAAATGTGAATTAAATGACGCAATAAATAATTTAATTAAAGAAGTTTCAGATACGGCACCAACTGAAAGTAGTAACGATACGTTTCTTCGACAAGATTCCTCTAGTAGTGTTAGCTCTTCTCAATGCACTGCAAAGTATAATCCTACTTCTTTGTCCTTGAATGATGTGTCTAATATTTTGTATGATGATAGCTCTGAAAATATCAAATTAAATACAGAAAACATCGTACCAGCATCTCCTTGCAGTCATGTAAAGGACGTTGTTGATCATATAATAGGGGATACAACTAACGGTGTTAATGTACATATAAACACTGAAAAGCCTTTACATCTACGAGACCTATGTGTAAAAAGAATAGCTTCATTTCCTTATGGCGACAAAATTCTGGAGGAACTTGCGTCAGTTTCAGAACGCTTACAAAATATAACTGGGGCATACACGAAAGATACATTATCTGAAAAGAGCAATAGTAAAAACAAACAGTCTACAAAAGATAACATGCTCTTTTACCCATCGCCTCATGTGTCACCCATTGAAAATCCTTATCCGCATGCAAAAACTAAAGATACCGTACCGCCACCACTTCAACCTCGCAACTCTTCATTAAAAAAAAGATCGAAGGAAGAAGAAGTTTGCAATCGGGAACCTACAAAAGTTGAATCAGCATATATTTGTTTATCTCCGTCACAAAAAATGTTAATGGAGAAAACACAAACTGTTATTACTAAAGACAATTTTGGTGACCCTAAAGATATGCATAAACAATACGGTGATCGTAGAAGCCACACTGATCAATACTCTAATAAAAATCAAAAAGATTTGACGGGTCAGCATGTTGCCCCTAATTTTGCTTTGAAATCTCAAACTGGAAGTCGCTTGCTAGCCCTTATACGGGACCCCACAGTTAATAACAATGTCAATACGTATGACCACGATGGTACTTCAGACCAATGCTTAGAGAAATGTGAAAGAAAAGAAACTCCATCATTAAATCATTACAATAAAATTGAGAATGTATGCACCGCGAGTGCATTCAAACCTATACCACCACCAAGACCTAAAAAAATAGCATCATCATTTTATGAAAGCGATGAAAGTTCTGATTTTACTGATAGTTCAATGCGAACAATGAAAAGTGAACGAAAGTTTTTTCATTTTTCCACCGGAAATTTAAATAAAGAAATTGAGGATGATATATCGTCAATACAAAATATGCATCGGTATTATACGAAAACTCGAGATAGCATAAATGATTGTCCTCGAAGACCATCATTGCCTAAAGATTTATGCGATCAGCAAATGGAATATATCCGACAAAAGGAGAAAGAAGTGGAAGCTGAAATTCAACGACTCGAATCTTTGAAAAACACTACTCCTTCTTCGTCACAGAAAATAGGTCCTCGTGCTCCTTTTCTTTGTGAAAAGAAAGTCATCGACAAAAAAATCCAAGATTCGGATAATTATTTTGTCTCAAAGAGAAGAGATTATTTTTCCAGTCTAAGTACGCCAGAAAAAAGAGAAAAATATGATTTCAATATTAATCAAAGTAATGACAAAGGGAAACTTTCGAAATTATTTTCCCGTAGTGAAGAAGAATTACTACGTGAAAAAATGTATTCCGAATACGTGACTCAAATGGCTCAACGCGAAGAGAGGAAACACCATAAAATTATCAAAATTACAAATACTCCGTCCGCGACTAGCAGTAAAATATCGAAAAGTATGCCGTCGATAGATATGCTAGACTCGAAGGGAAACAACCGCATAGAAGAAGAATTCATTAGCAGGGCTCGACAACGGTGGGACAAACTGGGAATTAAAGATCCCGAAACTGAAGAGGAAAAAGATACAGGAATCGTGTATAGGGAACCAACAGTGATCGAGCATAAAATAAAAGTGATCGACGGAGACCAAGAAAAGGATGTCGGAAATTTACCATCGCATTTGCAAGATTTCGTTCGTTTCACTGCCAAAGATAAGGAAAGCGGAAAGACCGGTGAGTCAGACAGTGGACCGGCTTCCCCGCACGCGATGGTGTGGTGTGCTGTCATTGTAATAGTTCTAGCTGTCGGGAAATACTTCCTGCGTTTGCTAACAAATAACCGAGACTAACTCTGCCTGTGTTTGTATGTTGTAATAGTGTGTGAAGCGAAGTGCGCCGCTGCATGTTTATATTAGTTAGCTTAATAAAGAGACTAGTGTTATATGTTATACATGTCATTATTATATCCCAGCCTGGACGGGGCTCGAACCAGCACCGAGTTGGCCGAATTCACAACATCATTATACATTTGAAAGGTAAGTTAGTGAAATTTTACTCAGTTTTATACATAACCGAAATATGTATCCCATCCTCGCTATGCGTCAAACATCAACATTACCTGAATGTACGAATCGATATCGCTTTAGAAACATAGATGTGATGATATATCTATACATATCTCTATATTCCGTCCGATGTTGGATACGATCATCGGGTAGGTATGATGGAGAGGTTTTGATAGGTTTTGTACTAATATAATTTATTACAGTTAGGATACATGAATGAGATCAGAGCTACTGACGCACTCAACGTAAATATCTACGCGTGGATTACCCCGCAACAGCACGGGGGAGATCGTTCGTGCATTAACTAGATTAAGGTGATGTAGATTTTACATTCCGGTCAAACACTCCCTCCCCCCAATTTAAATGAAAACATTTAATGTCGGTAGCTACTATTCTCGTAGTGTAAGTAGAATTTGAAATGATTTACATAAGTAATTACGGACTGGTATTCATATGCCAGTATGTGTCTAGTAGATGAACTTATGTAATACATATTTTGTATGTATGTATGTGTTATTGGATGTACATATGTATGTACGCCCATGACGTTGACAGCACGACATGAGTGTTGTTACGTCATCGTTACGGTGATCGTGTGATTGACACATAGGTAGGTACCTACGATAGTTGAGTTGCTTGATAGGTATGTCCGTTGCTAACATTAATGTTATACATCATTATATAGTTGAATCTTTTGTGAAGCACCACGTAGATACGTCATCGTCGCAAACGCACGCGCGCATACCGAGGTGGTTAGGAGGTTTAACTACGCTAAATGTCGAATTGTGCAAATAATTCAACTGATAACGAACCTACGCATAAATGCGATAACACTGCAGTAAACACGTTTATACACATATGGGTAGGTTCACATACCTAGCGCCCGCCGAGAGCGGCGCGTGCGGCGTCCGGGAAATATTTGGATCGTCTAAATCCGTCTCGAATGGCCTTTGGTGACTCAAAGTCGCGGACGCGTACCTACCATGTCACTTTGCAATACCAATTTTAAGCACACGGGCTATTTTATTATAACGATGTCGCAATACACAAACTGATGCTAATGGATAAACCACACGATGGCGTCGCGCATTAACACTACAAGGGATTGGGTTAAAGTGTTATAAATATATTGGAGTTAGCTAACGCCGCAGCGCGGGCACGGGCGCGGGCGCGGGCGCGGGCGCGGGCGCGGGCGCGGGCGCGGGCGCGGGCGCGGGCGCGGGCGCGGGCGCGGGCGCGGGCGCGGGCGCGGGCGCGGGCGCGGGCGCTCGTGTGTTCTCTGCGGAGCTCGTTCCGGCGAACCTGGTATCCAACAATAATTATATGATGGTTGACGTGTCGAGAGGCGGGAGGGGTCGGTCGCAACCTCTATCTAAATTATCAATCACAGGCAATTAAATTGTCCAAGCTCGGGGCGGGGCGGGACGGGGCGGCGGGGCGGCGGCGATGGTGCACAGCCAATGTTGCTGGCATTTCAATTAACAAATATTGCCTCCTCTGTGATATTGTTCACGATCGAATAATAATTGCGGCCGCCGAACCCTTTGTCTGGAGAATGTTAGACCGGGGAAGTCCCGGACCCTCGCGCCGCGGACGAGACCGACTCGACGTTACTAGTTTGCTATTGTTGATGTAGGTACCTACTGTTACATTTCTATTTCACATTTATTTATTTTCTTTAGGTAAGTATAACTATGTTATACTTATTTTGGTTTATTTGTGACGTGATAACGTTTTATAAATTGATGAATACCAGCAACACTCATGAAAAATAGTAACGTTCCGCGTAACGTTCCACCTGAGTTTTGTATTACATAAAAAAATCAAAGTCAAAGGCAAAGTCAAAGTCAAAGTCAAAGTCAAAGTCAAAGTCAGAGTCAGAGTCAGAGTCAGAGTCAGAGTCAGAGTCAGAGTCAGAGTCAGGAGTCAGAGTCAGAGTGAGAGTCAGAGTCAGAGTCAGAGTCAGAGTCAGAGTCAGTCAGAGTCAGAGTCAGAGTCAGAGTCAAAATCAGAGTCAGAGTCAGAGTCAAAGTCAAAGTCAAAGTCAAAGTCATAAATGATTATGACGTTATCACGTAAATCTATCGTCCGTAAACCGACTTTACAGACAACCAATTTTTTTTTTTTAATGTTACTTTTAATGATTATGTTTTGATTAGACGACATACAACGACCACTTCTGTAATACCTAGTCGGTAACTGTTTGACAGGTTTATGTGGGAACTGGCATTGTAAAGTTAGACGGCCCATCGTGATGGTTTATATATTGTAATAATCACAATTTAAGTAATGATATGTAAACTCTGAGGCTTTCACGGCCGGCGTAGGTTATGTTATGCCGGCGTATGTACGTTTATGTGGTGCTGATCCAGACTTTATCAGAAATGTTATATATAAATATTAAATTAAGTGCTGAATGCTGATCGACCGAACGTCAGCCGACGGACATATCGGCCGACGGTGACGTCACGACCGTGTCGCACCTATGTACATACTACATGTACCTACATAGGTATACTTGAACCAAAATACTAATTAGAAGAAGAAGAAGAAAAATCATTTATTTTGGAAAACACAAATAACAAAAATAAAGAAGAAAAACAGATACAGATTCATAAATTACTAAATAATAATTAAACAATTCTAGAATATACATATATAGATAGTAAAAGTATCATTTCTGCATTGTGTAGTCCAAAAATGGACTTGGCTCAGCAAAATGCTGCCGGATAGTCCCACAGCCCTGACTTTCAGCCGAGACCCGAGTGGCGTGGACAGACTACAGATATAATAAATAGAACAATTATGTGTCAACATTTAAGTTACATTTTATTTGCCAGCTGACAACATGCTTGTACTGCCACTCCTAGCTCATTAACTGATTTAAACCTGGCCGCTACTTGGAACAAAATATTTCGTGGAAATCGTTTATTTAAAATATGCCATGGGTAATATAACAATATGTACTATCGCGAGTCGCCGAACTAATTCATGAGGCGATTCGCTCGCATGTCCATCGACACACATCGCGGTTTCGAGTTTAGACGTTCGAGTGTCGAGTAGGTAGGTACCCAACTGAAAAGTGCTACGTCTATCTGGATGACTTCCTTATCGGGGGTGAATGACCGCGAGTAGCGAAGGTCACTGAAAAGGGTGAAAACAACGTCTTGTCGATGTCGGTACCATGACCACAATATTTTGATAATAACTACTTTTGAACTAGGTATTATTGTTACCGACTTCAACAAGTTGTTTCGCACTTTTGAGTGTTGAACTTGATTCCATTTTTTCCTTTTGAGGTATGGTATCCTTAAAATATATACAGTTAAACTTATAAACTCGTCCTTTTTTGAAGTCGGTTAAAATATATGTTCAGTTTCGCGTGTATGGCTAAATTTCATTCAGGTTGGTAGGTTTTCCTTAGATTGAACGTCTCAAGATGCACAGCTACTGACAAACACAAAAACTTTCCGCGTGGCCGGTCACCTGAGGACGCGCCAGGGCCGCGGGGCCGCGGGGCTGCAGGGCCGCGGGGCCGTGGGGTCGCTAACAATGAGCAACGCCACGGAGCGCGGCGCGGGTGCGGGCAACGATTCGACACCGGAAGTAACGACAAGGGGGGCGCCCGCGCCCGCGCCCGCGCCCGCGCCCGCGCCCGCGCCCGCGCCCGCGCCCGCGCCCGCGCCCGCGCCCGCGCCCGCGCCGCGCGCCGGTCACACACGACTGTCATATTGACTGCGAGTTCAGTGTTATTGACACGTTAATGCGCCAGTGTTTACGGCATCGCAACATTGGAGTAAGCAAGTAACTATCTACTTTCGGTTAATCTATCAATTTTGTATCCGTTCTAGTTGTTGTCAGTGGCGTCCGCAGCGTCGCTCGCGTCGCTCGGCTCAGAGCTGCGGCCGCGAAAAGCGTCCCAATAATAAAATACAAATAAGCTCATTTTCGCTCATTATATGTATGTAAAAGGGAACTTACTAGCTTGCGCCCGCGACTGTACCCGCGTGAAAGCTGGTTGAATGATAACAACTTTCTCAAACAGAAGGTAGACCGTATCTTTATCCAACGCAGGGAATGTTGTTGTCGTGCTCTGTCCCTGTTGTGTATGACCAATACACAATATTACATATTTAATGTATATTATGTATAGGTAGTGTCGTGTGTTGGTGACGTCACCGCACCATTGCGCTCCATTCATTGATAGGCTCATCCCGAAAATAATGTATTCTCCCGTGGGATACGGAAATAATTCAAAAACCTTTGCTACTGCTCACGCTCAAACGGCTGCACCGGTACCGAGGATATTTGATATGGAGATGTTTGATAGGTTACATCCTGGAATAACACACAGGCCACTTATATCCCAGAAAAAGTATAGTTCTCGTGGGATGATTTAGGTAGCGGGAAAACTGTAATCCGGTGGTATGCGAGGGCGAGCCGACATCGTCCAAACCCCGTAGTCAGCTAAGTCATAGCGGCCTGAATCTATGTCGAACCTGCCGTATGCTCGGCCTGTGTCGGTTTTGCACGGAATTGACCAGTCAAATGCTAACAGACTACGAAAAACTACGCCCTGTGTCACTGAATCGAGACTGTTTCATTATTGACGAATTAAAAATAGCAGACTACCAAATCTGTCAAAATCGACCTCTGTGAGCCGAGCACATCGCCATGTTGAATAGTAGAGTTAGGTGAGGGACACACCGTGGACACAGCTACCCTACAACATAATGTATACAACTGATGATTCCTCTGGGATAAGTACCGAGTACAAGACCCTAGCATTATTATATATGTGAAAGTAAGCCTTGTCTGTCTGTTACGTTTCCACGCCTGAACTGTGTAACCGAACTGTCTGGACGAATGGTGGCATAGACTAGAGTGGAGTAGAGATAGATGAAACCCAACCAAAGGCATGGCCATAATATATACGAAAATAAATATGTACAATAACTTACCTAAATCTGCTGATAAATTAAAATACCAAGAGTTCAAACGTAAAATCAAATATTTCTTGACTAGTAACGCATTCTATAAATTAGACGAGTTCATGGATATCGAACTTTCAGAAAAGTCTTTTCAGTGAACTAAAATTATAATAAAAATGCACTCGCTCCTTATCGATTTAATTGAATAATTGACGTCAATATTTCCACTTTCATATGGACCAGTCTTTAAAATATATATGATTAATTAATCAATTTAATATGTAATTATAAACATGTATTGACTTGCCGAAAATAACGAATGTTATTATGGTTAATAAATAATAATAAATAAAAAAAACCTTGGAGAAGACGACTATATACTATCTCGGGACAAGCCGGCGCGGGCGCGGCTGGTGGCTCCCGCGGGCGGGGCACAGGCTGTACTACCTACCTAGTCCACGCGGGTCAAACCGCAGGGTGCAGCTACCTATTCATTCGGAAAATAGCGTTTCTGTGTAATTATTCTGTGGTTGGCACGCGTGTCGATCGATTTATTTAGCTACTCATTTACCATCAAATCCTTTTGTTTGAGTTCGCCTTAATAATAATTGAATCATATAATAAGGTCTGTGTTGGTTCTTTGCTCGTCACGAAGTCTCAGATTTGCATTAAAATGTGTTATGTTGATACTCGAAGTCGAATTATAGGACGCATTATAGGCCGCATAGCACTTAACATCGGGCGAGGTGGTATTTGGAATTTAAAATATTGGCAAGGGCCACGGGAGTGCCGCTATAGTACGAACCGTGCGCGGACGCAGTCGCCGGTGCGATATTATGAACTGAGTGCTGAAACAATAATACCCAGAAAACGTCGCAACCACTGAGGTTCTATTATTACAACATGATTGCTGTTTATCTCAGAACTAATACAGCGCCATCTTTCCACTGCGGAAGTAAACGCTCTAGTTTCTTAGATGCTCCCTAGATGTCTCTAGGCGCGGGGCTAGATAGTCCTCGAAAATGTCAGTTATAAATATTCTGTATTTGGCACGAAGTCACACCAGAACAACATGAGTCAACGATTCACGATTACCAATTAACTAAAACGGAACACAGTGAGTGTGACGAACGACAAGCGTATACGCAAATGTGACAAGTGTCGCCTCGCCCGGCCGCCATCATGACCGTGACGCAACTATGGGCTAATTGACGTAGAGTAGGTAGATGTGGAGTTTCAATTTATTATTTTCATCGGTCAAATGTAAACATATAAAAAGTTAAACACGAGTAAGAACTTAACTTCCTGAACACGTCGGTGGAGCGCCGGCGGCGCGGGGGGCGCGGGGGGCGCGGGGGGCGCCTGACCGCGCGCCGCTGCCAATAATTATTATTAAAATGTTAGATGTCAACCCGTGTGTGCAGAAAGATGAATTGCATAAAATATAATTATCCAAATGTGTCGATCGACACGTGCGCAAGTTGTCATATTTATTGAACGTAGGTATTAGCCAATATGATTAAGTACCAGGTAAATTAATACGGCTATTCACATGCGATTAATAAGAAAATGTATATAATGTTTTTCTATAAACAATTCTGTTTGTGGAGAGCGAGGGGCTCAATTACATTTGAATACATAGGTACAAATATTTTCAGCCTCCTGGCTGCATGTGAATCATTCAGTAGCAATAAGGAGATTCGACCAACGTTCTGATAGAAATATTTATCTAAAATTAATAATTAAAATGTTACGATATTAATTTAACGGATTAGTCGATCTGCGTTAGTTAACTATTCTCTCCTTCGAATCCTTGAAATGGTTTCGTTCGCACAAAGGGCAAATAACTAAGCTCCGGCCCTTAAAACGGTATTTGGTAGTGAGCCGCCTGTACGAGGCCTGTATGTGCCACTCTGTATAGTATAGGTAGGTGTGCAAAGCGAAGCCTTTGCCACACGAAAGTGATTTGTTGATCACTATTAGATTCAGCTCACCACTGATTTAAAATAAATACTTATAAGGGTGCTTGTTGAAGTTCCCTTGTAAAGGTGCAAGTTGTTCAACTACGGCGGCAGGTTACCCAACACTTCTCCTGATAAAATGTGTTTCGCGGTGTACGAGTATATAGTATAGTATAGATATTATATGCGCTAACACGAGACTTACGCTAGTGAACGCATATTATAGTTGATTTATTTAAGCTCGTGCGGTGTCCGTAAGTATTCCGGAAATAGTAGTAGAGGGTCTAGATAGTTACATAAAACCGTGACATTGGGGCGGCTTTTTGATCAATAGTTAAAACGACCATCTTTAAGAAAGCTATTTTCTTACGAATTGCTATTAAATATATTTTGTCAGACCACGGAACAAAGAACTCATTATGAATTATTACCCGGATGGTTGTCCGTAGCTCCATTGTGTGTTTGTGCCTCGGAACTGGAGAGACTTTGTGTCCATGCGACGAAATGTCCATGTCCGGTGCGTCTGAGTAGTCTTTGACCCCTGGTTGGTCAGGAGGTCGGCCCTTCCAGGATGAAGTGTACCTTTCCCCGTGCCAATATTAAGCCACACCCGCCCTTGGCCAGGGCCAGGGTGACAGGTCCAGGGTAATGTGGAGCTAGGTAGATGTGACCGTCACCTCCACCTCCACTGCACCTGCACCTGCACCGCGGCCTCTCTCCAATCTCACGAGCCAATGGGAAGGAAAGAAGTCCATTTATTTGATTGCGACCCGACTGTACATCTAACCGAAATGTCGGAGCTGTGTGCGCCCGCACTTAGCCATATTATATTACTGAAGCCTCTCGGGGGGAGTTACACTCTCACAAGTAATATTCATGGGACACATTATTTCTGACGTTTATTGCATATTATTTTAATGTTAGAATCGTATCTATTTTTATTATATTATGTACAGTCGTAACCACTTAAACTTATCGTTAACTTGAACATATCTATATATTACAATGACTATGAAAGCATGTTGTATGTTGTTGCGCCCGCGACGGCCAGACCCTCGTTATTATATAAGAGCTGAACACTTCCCAGAGCCTGCCCCCGGCACGGGCGGGAGCGCTCGGTGAGTATGGGGGTGGAATCGCGGGGTATAAAATAGTACCTAAATAGTTTTTTATATTTTCATCGTTATAGCGTTAGAAGTGATGTCGTGATTTCCCGGACACCTGGCACGGCGGCAGCCCCTGACGCCCCCCCCCCTGACGCCCCCTACACTTTGATAAATTATGATTATACTTTCGTCATAGTATAACAGCTGGATTTTACTTAATATGTTACCTGGGGACCCATACAATAATGTTACCTCAAAAGCCAGACAGTTTCAATGGTTTTAACATTTTGCACATTGAAAGTCTGCTGTAGGTGAGAGCGTGAAGGCGCTAAATGTTCACTGATTTCTCCCAGATTCGTAGGCCGATTCTAAAAACTCTTTTTTTAGTTTGATAGAGTACCTATACTTCCAAGGTTAATTAAAGTTTCATCAAAATCGGTCAAGCTGTTTCTTAGCTTGACCGATCACGCGCTGTCACTCAAATGACTGAAAAGTGTTACGCCTATATACGTTGATGACTTCAGTGACAGTTTAACTGCGGTTAACAGTTTAAACGAATGTTTAGAATAATAATAAGAATAACGTTGTTTCAGCGGTCACAAAGGTATTAATAAAACAACAATCTTAAACTTTGTACATGAACAAGTGTAACAAATGTATTTACATAATATAAAGAGTTTATCTAATCAAATATAATATAAAGATTAAAAAATCAAAAACAGAAATTGAATGCCAGTCTTTACAGACAACATATCGAAATAAATTTAAAAAGTTAACATTTCGATACAGCTCTTCCATAACAACTGTATCGAAATGTTAACTTTTTCCATTAAGTTACAGCTTCAGCTGGACCAAGGAGGTTGTAATGCAGTTTTTAGATATAATCTGTGGACGCGGCGCAACACGCATGCGCGACCAGCAAATGGATTTTGGCGCTAAACGTTTACAAATAAATGCAAACATTTGCTGTGATTTTACGTACATTTCATTATCTGTTTTATGAGTTTAGATAAAGTAGTGTATGAATAAGCACATAATTTGGTTTCGTGTAATGTTACACTCGTGTTTTAAGAGCCTTTATTATGATACAGGTTCATTATCTACTATTTATGCTCGATTGTATTAACGTCGTGCGGCGGAACTTGCGTTCCAATTATTACTAGAGTCGGGAAGGAATTAATAAAAGTATTGACTATTACAATATAATTAGCTACTGTTGGGACTTGAAGCCATGACGTTCGCGGGTAACTTCGTCGTTCATGAACCGATTTTGATGATACTTTTTGACGTGATAACGTTTTATAAATTGATGAATGCCAAAATGAAAAATAGTAACGTTCCGTGTAGCGTTCCGTTTCCGTCAAAAGTCAAAAGTCAAAAGTCAAGTCAAAAGTCAAAAGTCAAGTCAAAAGTCAAAAGTCAAAAGTCAAAAGTCAGAAGTCAGAAGTCAGAAGTCAGAAGTCGAAGTCGAAGTCATAAATGATTATGACGTTATCAGGTAAATCTATCGTCCGTAAACCGACTTTACAGACAACCAATTTTTTGTTTTTATTGTATATCTAAATCCAGGTGCTCCCATTTAAATTTCATCAAAATGAGTCAAGCTGTTTTCTAGTTACACTCCAATAACTGAAAAGTGTTACATCTATGTGGATGACTTTCTTATTGAGGGTGAACGACAAGATCCCGAGCGTAGCGGAGGTCACTGACGAGGGTGAAAAAAATATATTTGGTAAAGAATGTAGCTTATTAATTTAATAGGTAAGTGCCTGCTCTATACCATTACCATTGAAAGTGATTCTCGGGTAGGACTGAGTGGACTGCTTTTCTGGGCGTAAATAGTTTATTTTATTGCGTAGATTAAATCCTCTAATTCGTGTTCGAATTCATTTTGTTTCTGAAACATGCTATGACATTGTTTACTAGGTTTGTTCTCAATGTACAGGTTTTTGAAAAAAAAACATACCATTAGAGGAATCAATCGATGTTGCATTGTAAACATCAACGCCTGGAATATCAATCGCGGCAGGTACCTTGGTCGTGCTCCTCAGCAGCTGCCCTTCACCTTATCTACTCCATATCATAAATGTTGCGAGTGACACGGTACCAACCGTTCCATTAATTACAAATCACATCTAGTTATAACTTTCGGGCATTAATCACGCCGAATGTCTTCTGTCAACTAATAATTAAGCATCTCAACAGTCGGTGTCGCGTAGGTAAGCCACACTCAAATCTCTCTCGGACGCCCGCGCCGCGTCCCGGAGCCCAGAGCCCGAGGAGCGCGTGGGAAAGATCGCAACGGGCAACATTCATTAGTGTAGTGGTTAGATTAATACCGGGTGGCGCGCACGGCGCACCCCCGCCCGCGCCCGCCCGCCGCAAGGCTTACGGCGGGCGGCGGGCGGCGGGCCGAACTAGACAATACCTCGAGATAATCAAATCATATGAACGCACTGAAGGCGCTCACAGGGTTAGGTCCACAGTTTCCGCGGATCGTCCCAATCTCTGTTGTCTCGCGTTTGTATCGAGAACTTGTACTTTTGGTACATTTGATAACTTTCAATTATTATGCTTATCTCTTTGATTAATTTAGGAAATTGTCCGCTTATTTACCGTAACGCTTAGATATTAAGATAATTGGTAGGGACTCTCTGGTCGCACGAAGGCTTCGGTGCCTTGGACACCGGCGTAGCGTTGCTCGCCTATCGGTTACATTTGGCGAATGTGCACTGGAATTACAATATTATGTTTAGTAAAACGAATAAAGATAAACATAAAATTCTAACAAACTTGTAGTTACTAACGTAGGTATGTAAATTGGGCGAGTCAAACGACACAATAAGTGTATATAACATAAAAACAGTTGATTATTTGCTCTGACCACAATATGTATCAAAAGACCTCTGCTTTCTAAGTAATAAAAGAGCAATAGGAGAGTTTCTACTTCACGGCTTCAGTTCATGTTTCATATCATGTGCCATCAGGCACAATCCATTAATGAATGTTCCGGTAGTTCAGACTAATTACAGGCACAATTCCTATGTATGGAGAGCGAGCAATAACTACAATTTGCTTGTTAAGCGCTTCGACTTAGACCTATTTTGTACAAGTATAGAATCGGCGGGCAGCTGTTGAGCAGAGAGTTCTTTGAGTAAACTGGTTTTGTTTGTACTATTATGCATATACGTGTAAAAGTAATGCTTGCATAATATGTGGTTCACGATATTATTGTAAAAATATAATGTCATTATCCGTGAGGACCTATAATTGGCCTTTAGTTAAATATTAAGTCGTTATATTGTAAATAAGGCCGTTGGTCTTCCATGTAAAAATAAATAAATAAAATTATAAAATGCAGTCTGTAGAGCTTATCTTTTGAAATAACGTTTATTTACATGACTAAAAAACGCGTCACGAAAATCTCAAAAGACATAACGCAAATATAAGTACAGTAATAACACCAATCTAGTGTATGAAACCGTCACCACCGCCGACACACACAAACACACACACACACACACACACACACACACACACACACACACACACACACACACACACACACACTGTCGAGAGAGGGAGCGGAATCATAATTCTTTCGATTACTTAACCATGTGTTTTAGTAATGTATAGAAAGTGTTTTGTGCAAATAAATATATTTGAATTCATAACATAAATCTATAAAGTATTAATAAAAAAAATAAAAAAACAACCAGTTCTTCCGGCACTCGGGAGTGCCGGCAGAAGTGAAAACTTGAACATGATCGATGATGAAAAGTAGCATATGTGCAGCATTCCGGGACCTGAAGTACCTACATACCAAATTTCATCCAAATCCGTTCAGCCGTTCTGGCGTGATTGAATAACAAACATCCATTCATCCATCCAAACTTTCACATTTATAATATTAGTGGAAAACATATAATTGATTTTTGACTGGCCGGTTGGCGCAGTTGGTAGCACTCTGCCTTCTGAGCCGCTGGTCCCGGATTCGATTTCCGGACAGGTCAAACATTTGTGTGTATGAACATGTTTGTTTGACCTGTGTCTGGGTGTGTATATGTATATATATCAGTCATCAGGTTACCATAGTACAGGCTCCGCCTAGTTTGGGACCTGAAGACCTTGTGTCAATATTGTCCCATATATTAAAAAAAAAAAATAATAAGATGACGGTTTTTTTTGAAACAATAAAATCTTTCCTTTTTATAATATCGGCGTTTTGATAACCGAACTCAATAATACTTGTAACAAAACGACTTTACAAATAAAACTACTAACAAATGAAAGTGTTCCTTATTCGTTTTATAGGAGGATGGCAGAACCAGCCTCGCTCCCGAAAAACGAAATGACAACCCGTTCATGTATCCCTTATATATATTAAAATTTAAATTATATTTTTGTGGATTGTGTGAATAATTTGCATTATTTATAAAGTTGGGAATCAGAAGTACTTTTATTTAATTTATGTGGTGCTTGTATTTTTCGAACGCACCCTATAAGTTCTCATTATGTTTGTTGCGTTCGAATACTTACGCTCTGAGCTTAATTGTGAATGTTACTCTATAATCTGTAGTCAGCTGCTCTGTAGACCCGGACTGCGTTCATAAACACACCCATGCCTAGTTTATTCCAGAATATAATAAGTAATCTGTATCTGTAGCGCGATCCATGCAATATTGCTTTCTCTGTCTACGATGCTATAGAATCTATAGCATCGTAGACAGAGAAAGCAATATTGCGTCGGTAACAGCGGTCGGTAATGTTCGTGCTGATCTCGGTTAAATTCGAGCGAGCGAGATAGCAATAGTCCCAAATTCCCGATAGCTCGCGTAGGTAGATACACGAAGCTTCCAGAGTCGGTTTCGAGATTTCTCCAGACAGTTTTCGACTCTATGCGCGTGGTATAAAAGCCACGCTAACCGCAGCGACCGACAGTTCGGTTTTAATTTGAGTAAAGTGTCGTTAGTTCTAGTGTAGATTTTAACTCGACTAGCCGGTGTCATAATTATAATATATTTTGATCCACATTCAACGTAGATTTCCCGTCAAGTGCCGTGTATAATTGTGTTGTGAAATCGTAAGTAAAACTGTTATTAATTTTATCTACATATTTTATCAATTATTTTTGGTAATTAATTAGGAACTGTAATTGGTAGACATGGGCGTTTTCGTTATATCACCAAAACCGTTACACCGCTCTTTAGTAAGAAAGAGAAGAAACGAATATCAATCCATTCAGTTGTGTGCACGGTTTTGCGTTTTGGTTATATCGTTTGCAGTTTTCATAACGTAGGTATTCTCGCGCGTGTTTTGATATCGTCTCGATAATATAGATATCATAGTTTTTGTAATATCGGTTATGTGCAACCGTCATATCGATATGATACGATATGAAACTCATATCGGTTATTAGTTACGTTTTGATATATCGAACTCATGCCTAGTAATTGGTTTTAGGTGCTGTGGTAATCCTAGTCAGGATTAAAACGCAACATGGACATGCCAGGAACTAGTAAAAAACGTAAGGTTAAAGATGAAAATCGGCAGTTTCAAGAAATTTGGACTGAGAAATACTTTTTTGTCTGGTCGCATAACAAAGTCGTTTGTTTAATTTGCAAGAATTCTGTTGCGATTGCAAAGGAATATAATGTAAAAAGGCACTATGAAACGCAGCATCCTACTTTTACGAAGTTTACAGGCGAATTAAGAAAGCAAAAAGTTTTGTCTTTAAAACGGGAGCTTATTGGTCAACAAGCTATGTTTACAAAACCCATTCAAGATACAGAAACAGCTACAGAAGTTAGTTATGAAATTTCTCGAATGATAGCAAAGCGGAGTCGCCCCTTCAATGATGGGGATTTTGTAAAAGAATGCATAGAAATTGCCGCTAAGAAAATGTGTCCAGAAGCAGCAAAAAAGTTTGAGAAAATTCAACTGAATCGTATGACCATCCAAAGACGAATTATGTCTTTGTCAGATAATATTGCGGAACAATTAAATGAAAAAACTAAGATAATTGATTTTTTTTCATTAGCACTCGACGAATCCACTGATATTAGTTCCACAGCTCAACTTCTTATATTCATACGAGGTGTTACTCAAGATTTTGAAGTCTTCGAAGAGTTATTAGGAATGTGTTCATTGAAAGGTCAAACCAGAGGAGTTGATATACTCAATGTACTTTTGGACGAGTGTTCAAAAACTGATTTGGACTTATCGAAATTATCGGGAGTTTCGACTGACGGTGCTCCTTCGATGATTGGTGTCAATTCTGGGCTAGTTACTTTGTTGAAAAAGCATTTGCAAGAAAAAAACTTAAACGCTGAAGATCTCATGCAGTTTCACTGCATTATACACCAAGAAGCCCTCTGTTCTAAAAAAATTGAATTTGAAAATGTCATGAAAGTGGTAGTTTCGACTGTGAATTTCATAAAATCACGAGGACTCAATCACAGGCAATTCAAACAATTCCTTGATGACATTGAATGCGAACATGGAGATTTACTGTATTATACAGAAGTAAGGTGGCTAAGTCGTGGATTGACACTGGAACGATTTTTAAATTTAATAGAAGAAATTGATATTTTTCTGGCGGAAAAGCAAAGGGACGTCCCGGAACTTAAAAGTCCTGATTGGTTGTGTGATTTGGCTTTTTTAGTTGACATTACAAATCATTTGAATGTCTTGAACACACGGCTTCAAGGCAAAAATCAACTGATATCCCAGCTCTACGCACATGTATCATCCTTTCAATGCAAGCTGACACTTTTCAGATCGCAATTGAATTCTGGAAATTACAATCATTTTCCGAATTATAAGAAAATGGCTGAAAAATTCAAAAAAACTGCTATTAATTTCAGTTATGTAAAAAAGCTAGATATTTTGATTCAATCTTTTCAAGACAGATTTTCGGAGTTTAAAACAGTGAAACCTCTGTTGGACATATTTAGCAATCCTTTCACGATTTCAGTTGAAAATGCGCCAGAGTTAATGCAGTTAGAAATTATCGACATTCAGAACGACCAAGATTTACGCAACAAATTCAACGAAGGAGACTTGCTGAACTTTTACCGCTGCATTGATAAAAATACGTACAAAGAGTTGCGCATAAACGCTCTGAAATGTGCAAGCTTATTTGGTTCTACCTATATATGTGAACAAACCTTTTCAATCCTAAATAATAATAAAACAAAAAATCGAAACCGCCTTGCAAATGAAAGTTTGGAAGCAGTTTTACGTGTTGCTACAAGTAAATTTGAGCCAAATATAAAAAAGATTGTAAGCACTATGCAGTGCCACGCTTCAAATTAATAAATTCTTTTTCAATTTGAATACATTATTATCAATTTTTCATTGTCTTTAATTACCTATACTTCTGGTGGCCCACCATCAGTTCATAATTTGCCCGAGTGGCCCCTAGTCTTAATAAGTCTGTGCATCCATGCTATAGATGGATAGCGATGAACGGTTCGCATATGGACGTGTAGTTAGCATACTAATACAGATGATTTTCCGTGATAACTTTTTACTCCCAACTTCTAGGACAATGGTTGAATAATATACAATGTATTTATTGCTCTATCGATACGTATAAGAATCATTCATGAACGCGGCTTCTTTCTTCTAGGCTGCAAATGTATGGGAGTCTGCCATCCTCCTTTCACCGGCGGTCTACTCTCCCTCCATCTTACGATCTGACGATCTGACGCGAGTTCAAAATTGTTTCCTCATACAAAAGTACACAACGCCGCTAAAGCAGTTTTCACTTGAAATATTCCGGAGTCGGTACACACATAGTTAAGAATACCTCGGTTTTGTCTTCAAAAGACGCATTTCGCTTGATTTGGAACCTTGTCGCAGCGAACACTTCGACCATGGAGTCGCCATTGCGATTCTGAGGCGAAGTCAGTACGAGCGGTGACCGCGCCATTTCTCAGTTGATACAACTTCGCACATATTTCGATATTTCTGATCTGTACGCACTCAGTTCATGGACCACATCTCACAACCAGTTGATGACCTTGTCTGTGACATCATGTAATGGACCCGCTCCTAAATACCGCCCATAACAGTCATCCCGCCATTTTATTGATGCAACAAGAAAACTTCGTTGATAGGAATGTTCCTACATTCTGAACACAAACGAGATGTAAACGAAGAGCAGACGTGGCGAAAACCATCTCACTTTAACCCAGTTTGTTTTCTAATCTATCTTCTCATATGTTTTTGAATTGTGGATCTTTTAAAATTGTGGTATTTTTCAAACCAGGATTTGTGTAGCTAATGGAATAACTCGTTCCTCAGTTACGGTTGAAATAGGATCCTTCTTCCAAATATTGTTCTATTTCATCATAAAATATCGTGTAAATATCTGAAATGATACACCATTTGTTATTATTACGCTGCGGTTTTAGTTCTTCCTTGAAAAATAAAATACATTGAATGATGTCCCTGATGAATGGTGGCCGCTGATTGTCAATATTGTCTGCGGGGTCGCGCTATAGCATCAATTTTAAAAAAAAAAAAAATTTATTGCACCAGTCTTTTTGTATATGTTATAACTAGCGATCCGCCCTGACTTTGCGGGGTAAAAAATTTCCTCCCCTTTTGATTCCTATTTAAAAAGTATATAATATAGCCTCTGTCACCCGGGGATAGTGTAGCTTCCCAACAGTGAAACAATTTTTCAAATCGGTTCAGAAGTTTAGGAGCCTAATTGATGCAAACAAACAAACAAATGATCACATCGTTCCTCTTAATAAGTAGTAGAGATCAGTGGAGACTCTTAGTAACAATATATAATCTTGGCTACGACAATAACACTCGCTAGTCTAGTCCCGAGAGTCCTCGAAACTGTTGAATCTTGAGGGTATCTGCAGAAAGCTATCGTTGCGGCAACGTTTTGTTTCATGCAAATCAAAATATCGAGCGGGTGTGCACGTCAAGAGAATCAATTAAATAAATATGATTTTATATATAATTCATGAGTCGAAAGAAAAACTTGGGAAATAGTACTTACCATAAATATTTAATTTTTAAAAAAACTCTGTTCATAGTTAGATAAAGAAGATAAAGTTTTATTTAATTTTCTGTATTATTGGTAATTTTCGAGCAGTTGCATAAGTTTTAGGGGTATTAACAAATATTCCGGGAGCCCTTAATCACAATATTGTTCAATCTAGTATCAGGTCAAACGTATGCGTATTCGTAGTGTATGTGTAATACACCACGACACCTTCGAGAGCGATAACGTTACCCGACGCGGACGCCGCCGAGGGTAAGTAGGTCGGATAGAGAGTGGCCGGTTTGTTTACACATATTTTGTTCTAGTTTATTCCGGGCCCGGGCGGCGCCTGTAGCGACGAGCGACACGGGCGCCACCTATAGCTACTACAGTACGACTCCCCTTCGACTGTAGTAGGTACGCGGGGTAGGTAGGTGCGCACTTCGCTCACCATTCCTCTACTTGTGTTTACCCGCGTCGGCGTCGGCCGAACGTCGAGGGAAATCCGTTTATATACGAACCGACTATGTACACATCAATAATTTGGGCAAACAGTGTTTTAGTTGTAACATTAGTTCCGAGTTCTCTAGGGGAGTAGGAGGGTACCGTCGGAGTGAGCGAGGGTAGTTTGACAAGTGGGTACTGTGAGTAGATAATGGTAACATTGAGCGGGTATCAGTGATTGCTAACGTCGGTACGTCGCCGTTGTGTATTTTCCGTGTGTATTTGTCGTGACTAAACTATTATGTACAGTCAAGTATTGTATTGTACATGTAATTCGTTAGTCAGTTCCCTGCGACGCGCGCGTGCTCTTCGACACGTGTACGATCTCGTAGACCACTTCATTGCTTGGCACTCAACGAGACCCTGACCTGTCGTTCTCCTTAACAAACGTGTATAATAGGATATAATAAGGTGCTAGAGATCGTCTTGATAAGTACCACCCATCCCAAAGACAAATAATGGTAGTCGTTCTGATATTCACTCAAAACTAACTGAATATTTCTACTACTGCGAAAATTCAAATTCAAAACTATTCACAAAGCTATCCCTTATATTATAAACTAGTTTCCGAGTACCGATTTGAATGTCGGCATATTGTATGTAAAAACATTCAAAATGTATAAAGAAGTAATCATTGTAGGATTATCGACAGAATAACGCACGCCACTTTAGTCCTTATTGAACCGCATATCATGTTCTTACTGTTCAGTTTCTTAGCTGGTATGATTGACAACAGAACTTCACCTGACAAATAAAGCAATGAAAATACACAACAATGAGATCTTACTCGAAATGTATAAGAGCTACCGCACAGTGCTACAGTGCCACAAGGCCACAGTACACTTCACAATAATAAATAATAAATAAAAAAAAAACAAAAAAAAAAAACAATGAAGCTTCGGGTGACACTGCAACTGTCACGGGCAGGAGTGGTACTTATAACTTTCATATTGTGATTTGGTAGAATAGCAAATCCTACAGACGGCTAGTGGAGTGCTTATTAGCTCCAATGACAAAGCGACAGGCTGTAGTCGTGGGTTCAAATTCCTCTAGTAGACTATTTTTTCATTATTTTAATATTATAGGTAACAAATGTTTACGAACCACTTTCGAGTAGCACGTTCCTCGATCGTAGATACGCACACAATTTCATGGAAAGATTATTGTTGCGTTGGTATACATTTGATCATTCTTTTTTTATATAAAAAAATTGTATATATCCGTAAACGCAATGAAAAATAAGCACCGCCGCCGCCGCGCCGCCGCCGCCGCGCCGCCGCCGCGCCGCGCCGCCGCGCCGCCGCACCGCCTACTCCAATTAGTTGTAAATCAAGCCCGGTATCATCTCATTACTGTTATCTGTTGAAAATAACCATAACACGTCGCGTTTCCATTGTTTTCCATTTTCCTCCGCGCGGCGTCGCGTCGGTGTTATCACCGCACCGACGCCGGCACCGGCAGCCAGTCCGACGTCGGTCGCCCCGCTCGACGCACGCCCCGCGCCCGAGCGTCGCGTCGCCCTTCCCGCAGTCCGCGCGTTTCCACGACAGTTTCCCGCATCCGTCACGCTCGCCGCTCCCCGCGATCGCGACGGGAAATGTCACCGTGACACACACCACAACACGGTGTATGCAGAGCACAGTGTTTCCACCCCGATGTGTCCGATGGTGTCCGTGGGTGTGTGACGCCTCATCGGTTCGCTAATCTGAGGGATCCTACTGTTCTCTGTTTCGTAGGTAAGTAGGCGCCGCCGTTAGGGTATTGTAATGTAGGTGTCAGGTGAGAGAGCCGCTGGCGGTCTTCGGACGTGGACATGGATATTGGCCTTGATGAAGGACATGAGATGTGGAAGGTCGGATTAATCCTGTAATGTTTATCTTTTTTATCATTACTATTTTGACTGATGTTATCTTTTCCGTACAGATTTTTTTATATTTTAGTAGGTAAATATTTATAAAGCGAATGGAATCATGTACGTTTGTTATCAAGTATAAGTGAGACGTCGTTATAAGCGGTTGATGCTATGTATGGGTAATTATTATCTAGCGTCAGTTAGTTTGTTATTATTACAGCGGGATATGAGCTAACAGCACCTATTACGTAAATCATTCTAACAACAACACATACATACTATGTTCTATACTATACGAACGATTGTGTGCACTAGGTACTCACATAAACATGAACTTTGCTTTGATAGTGATTACTAATTGGGGTTTCTTAAGTAGGTACCATAAAAACACAACAACATAGGTAAATATAATATGTTATTAATATAATACGTAAATACATACATACATACACACATAAATACCTATAAAATATATACCACCATAATACTGATGATGGTACACTATGATATAGGTAATGTGAGGTACTCTTCATTCGAGGACTCGCAATAGCGAAATCGTAGTAGTATATTTTCAATAAATTAATGCTACGAATTCATTGGTTTGCGGTACCGCATAGATTGGACATCCAACACCGATGAATGTTTTTGTCCGAGCGAAACGGAGGTCTACGTAGCACCGTAAGCGGAAGCTAATCATCTGTTAGGCCTCCACTAATAACATCAATAATTCCTATGAAAACTATTATCTAAATGTGGCGATACAGTCGTGTGTTTATGGAAATTGGCAGAGTTGACTCCAACATTAGTTTATGCACACGAAGCTATAGTCGCAATTGAAATACACATGCAATCAATGATATTATATGTGTATATGAAGTAGATGTCGCACAAGCGCGCGGAAAAACTGAGGCGGCAAAATTAAGTCAATTGTAGTAATTTTCACTGCGACGCGTATTTCAAGCGCAAGTCTAAACATATAGCTATCTTTTTCTATATCATTTGTACCGTATTATCTGTCGCAGTAAGCATGTTTATGTCGTAAAGGAACAAAATCTGAGCACCGCGCAGTATGAATATACGTCATCTTTAGTAAAACATCATTGCATGCAATACAGTGAACATTCACTTCATGTTTATGTTCTCGCCTCCCCTGCGATGTGTATATGTCTCGTGATACTATCTCTACCCCCCTCCCCTCCCGACCCCGTGACCTCATATTTGTCACATGTAGGTACATGTGAGGCACTTGGACAGCATTTGGTAACACGTGGCCTTTTTTTTTAAAATACCTACGCGTGTTAATTATCTCAAAAATAAGAGGTTCTCAATACGAATGTTTATTTTTTTATGTATGTTCGGGGCTTCGGCCAAACATCGGTCAAATTGTGAACCAATTAGAAACAAACTCTGTTATTTATAGGAATTTCATTCGATAACATTATGCTCGATCATTGATCCCAGAACATCTCTTGAAATTCGGTTCAACGCTGCAAGAAAATATTGAAAAATGTACAGGGAGAGGATGTTGACTTATCAACATCATCATCATTATCTCAGCCATAGGACGTCCACTGCTGGACATACGCCTCGCACAATGATTTCCACAAGGACCTGTTGGAAGCGGCCCGCCCCCCGTTGACTTATAAATATTTGATTTATATTAATATTAATATTTATATTGATATTAATGAACCGATTTGGAAAATCCTTTTGCCGACAATGCAATCCAATTTTTAAACACTTTAAAAATGTTCCATCTTTTAAGGAGAAGATGCATTAAGTACTTTACATTATAATCTATCTGCTGCCGCGAATAATTGATTACCTCGTGAAAATAGTTTTATGTAAAGTTTGAGGTAGTCCTGCGAGTCTTACGAATCGCACCTTGAAATGTTTATGTTAAAATAACACCTATTCGACTTAAACGGAGAATGAGTAAAGCGACATTCACCCGCTTTACCGAAACCATTGATAATTTGGTTTCCGCTTCAAGGTGAATTAGACATCTGTTTAAACAAAGTATTTTCCTTGAAAATAATACTAATTCTCGTATACATTATTCTGCGAATGGTAACTACTGCGGTGTACCCGGCCCCCTCCCCGCCCCACCCGGGCAGGGGGTAGGTGACCAGGGTAATCTCACGCGAGAGGAGTAGTCTCAGTAGTATCTGGGTGAAATCGATTTGAAAGTTTCAGATTCTGAATATTTTCAATCAAAATCATAGAAAAGTATAGAATATTTATGTATAAGTATAGTATGTATATATAGTATTCGGGAGGGACCTCCGTTTGTCCTAGTCCGCTCGTGCCGAGGGCGCGACGGGACCACGTTTTTGAAGAGTGCGCCCAATCCTAGGAAACATCAGATTTCACTCGGGCGTCTTGTCACCCGCAAACATGGCCAACCGGACGCGCCACGGTTTTAATTAATTATTCAAAATATAAGCTATAAATTAAAAATCTAATCGATTATTCAATTGACACACTTGTCTAGCTATTTTATTCATAAATAATAAATTGGTACGTCGCAGAGAATTCAGAGCATTTGAAAAAAAAAGTTTTTTTTAGTGCGGCACTAGTTGGATTTGAACCCACGACTACAGAATACCGTCCCGTCCCGTACACAGAAACATAAGTTCCGCCTACCATATGGTTAATGGAATAGTTTTTCTAATGTAGCTTGCCACAGTGCTCGTCAGTATTAGTTCACCGATTTGCACGCAGTTCGATCTACACATTCAAATAATGGTTATGTTAGAATGCTTTTGTTTCCGGTATATAAATATTAACACAGAAATAGCTCAAACGTAGTACCTAGTAGACATTAGTATAGTAGTAGGCACTAGGCCACTAGAGTGTGCGATATGAACCAATCGCGAGGGGCGATGGCTTAGACACGTTATTATAACTTTGGAAGCGACGCCGCGGAGCGCTCCTTGGCATACCAATTTCGTAACGTTGAATCGTCGCATACGGGCATTACTTTGGTGTGACGGTAACTCACGTCCAGACTCTAGATACCATTTTAAACTGACATAATTTATAATATAATGAGAGGAGTTTCAGCGGTGGATGTCACAGTTTCTCACATGTGTAATGAAAAGAAAGAGTGTGTGCAAAAGTAATATTGAAATAAAATTCCTTGTCTAATCGCTAAATTATCAGATATATGTATTTATTTGCTAGGTTATCAAATTATTGTAGTTAATATCGTGCAGGAAGAGGCAGGAATGACCGCCGCCTGCGACCCGCCACGGTTGAGGTCACTGAGGGAGGCCGGGTCCAGCAGTGGACGGCCTTTGGCTAAGATGAATGTAATGTAATGTTGTCTAAAACCAATCCCATACCATAGATACTAAGTTTAAGCTATTATGTGACCACCAGGGGGCGGGCTAGCGAATATGGAATAGCACCACGACAGCTCTCGGTCCGCCAAAGCGTTCTAACATCCACGGAAACCTTACTGTGCCGTTTGTCTGTCGGGACGGATATACACCAGATGTACAGGTGCCTTCACAATGTTCACATATCATATACGTATCTATGTTACAGTTTGATTACATAATATTGTAAATAATTACTTAATGTATATTCAATCAATATCTATATCTATAATTGAAAATGATGAGATAAGAAGCTCTATCAACCTGAAGGGCTGAAGAATTATAATTCTCTAAGTTATGTATATAAATTAGAAACGGCAGAGGGAGGGGCGACGAGGGGGGTCGGTGACTGACATAGAGCTGACGCGTCGCAGATGATGGGATCTTGTTTATATATTACATAAGCTTGTAATTGACCACCGTCTCAGCTACCGTTATAACACATAGAATATTTTTTGTAAACACAGTTAATTGTGCTCGTTATCTGATTGACCTTTATCAAAAGTTTAACGCTTTCATATGAGTGTTATAACTTTAGAAGATGTTTTAATATTCGTACCTGTCGTATTCGTGCCTATTTATTGCTCAAAAAGAGATTCGCAAACTCTGTGTCACGTTAGATCTCCCAGTGGCGCCGCCCGCCCGCCGCCCGCCGCCCGCCCGCCGTGACGCGCTCGTAGACAATTGCCCGCGCCCGCGGGCCGCGGGCTCCGCGGGCGCGCTGATCACTTGCAGTAATGTAGCGGAGCTCGGGCCGAGGTTCAACCGCTGTACGACGGAGCGTACTTTGTGCGCACGATCTGTTCGCACTAGACGGCCAGAGCGCTAGCGCTGGTGTTATCCCTGCTTCATTAATCTAGCACAATACGTGTAGGACTTGTCGATACGAACCTACTAGGTACTTATCTCACGGTAAAAACTTCCCTAGAAGCTTTTATTGTTTCTTCGCGTTATCTATCAAGTTGGATAGACGAGCCGAAGGAAGGACTGTTGCAGCCGCGCGTCGTGGTGTAGGTCAGTAGCAGATGTCCGACGATGTCTTACGGCTGGAACGATAGAGTGCACAGATTATAAAACATAATAAAACTCATAAACATAATAAAACATAAACACATCTCATTGCTTTGTGAGGACAACTTGTGTTTCAGAAGTGATTTTAGGAATTTTAGAGGAGGGAGAAAAAGGTTGGAGGGGCGAGTCATTCGTCTACGTTATGCGCCGCTTCTAACCGGTCCTTGTAGAAATCAATGGGGGAGGCTATGTCCAGCTGTGGACGTCCTATGGCTGAGATGATAATGAGGCGTCGTCGTGCCTTCACAGACGCAACAATACCAAACCATATCTAAGCTTTTGTGCTCAATACTCCACTTCTTTAGGCTTAATGTGATTTCCGCTGACGTGAACAATTGATTTCGTGTCACTTTATTTACCGTGTGCCATGGGCGCTATTGCGAGTCGCTGAACTAAGGTAATAACTAAATATGACATATGCATAGTGACTAAGTTGGTTTAGTCTGTGCCTAATTTCGGTAATTAGCGTGCATGTTTGTCATGGCTGACGTTTCATACGCATCGCCATAAACGCGTATGAAATTATTGACAAAATGTTCAATCACAACAGCGAACGCACGGCCGTCAAATATTGGTTAATCAGTATAATTGCCCAATCTGCCAAACAATAGCAATGCCGGTTTGTTATTTGACTATTTCCATTTGGGAAATTAATGTTCATTTGCCGGCAAAGCAACGGCCGTGCCGTCGTCCGAGGGTCACAGGTGAATATTCGAATTAGATACGCGTAAGGCTGCTCTCGCCATCATACCCGCTCTTGGACTTATCGAATCGGATTAGGAAAATCCATTCAAGTACTCAGTCAATCACTGAGTATAATTTGTGTTCCGTTGCATCGTCCATTCTGGCGGCTTTTATCCTCTTACAGCATCTGACTTAGCCAGTTCATGGTTGGCGACGACGGCGATGACATGTGTAATGATCTCTGGTGACATCATGACGAGCGCACACCGTCGGCCGTTCACGAGGACGGCTGCCCGGACATTATATAATTCTTACCAATATGTTCATTCGTTTCTAGTAGTTACCTAGAACCTTAGTTGTTTTCGCTCTTATCCAAATGCTCTACCACTCTCTCGCTTCTTCTAAAACACCCGATGCTGAGTGTTAGAGGTTTATTGTTTATGATTTTTTAAAAGAACTCTGTATGTCACCTTATTTTAACCAAACAGATGAGTTACGTCCCGGCCCGCGCCCCGTGCCCTCGGGCCCTGCTCGCGTGGTCTATAGCCCGCTGCGCGCGTCAGTACTGAGCACAGCGGCAGTACTGAGCTGTATGATCCACGGTTAATAGTTATTATTGCTAATAAGATGTCTTGATTAAATTATCATCAAATTAGTATAAACAGACGCATTTAGCTTTTAGTGAGTGTATCAAGTGTATGTAAATGTAATTCTACCAAACTACTATGAATTTCTTTTTTACAGATTATTCTCAGATTCAACATAATGATCTTACATAATTACTTAGGTAAAATAGTTATTAAAAAACCCGTTCTCACTTCTTAGAGGCGGAACATTTTCAATCTTGTTTCTGTAAATAGAACTGAACCGATTTTGATGATATTTTTTGGGAATAATCTAAAAGCAATTTACCCCTTCAAATATTATATTTTTCCTAATCGCTTCACAAATGACCGAGTCCTGAGGAACCAAACATTAAAAACGACATAATCGTCAACCTCCGCCTTTTTCGAAGTCAGTTAAAAATATTGAGTCGATTCCACTTGAAATGGTTTTAGCCAAATTGATGAAAGCGAGTAGGACTTACTGCAGTGAAATCATTCTATGAGTTTCATAAGTAAGCTACTTAAACGAAATTTGCAATTTTTAGGCAGATTTGGGTTTCCATACGGATTAGATATAGCGATTAAAAAAATCAATGGATATTTTATTATTAATTTACACCAGTTAGTCTAATATAGTTCCATCAATTATTGATATTTACATAATGTATTACATTAATATGTGAAATGATGTATTACATTATTATGTGAAATTATCTATTTAAGAAGTTAATGGTTTGTTTAGCTGATTTATAGCCGACTTCGAAAAAAGAGGAGGTTCTCAATTCAACCAGTATGTTGTTTTTTTATATTTGTTACCTCAGAACTTTCGACTGGGTGAACCGATTTTAACGATTTTTATTTGAAAGCTGGTGGTTCCCGTGTGGTCCCATTTAAGTTTAATCAAAATCGGCCGAGCAATTTTGAGCTACACTAAAATAAATGAAAAGTGTTACGTCTGCTTGGATCACTTCCTTATTGAGGGTGAAGACATCAGTGAACATACACAATGATACATGGTCCCGGGAGTAGCAGAGGTCACTGAAAAGGGTAAAAAAAATGTTTACCGAAAAATGGAGCCGACTTCAACAGTCAAAAGTGTGAAAGAACTTGTCGAAGTCGGTACCATGCTCACAATATTGTGATGATAGTTACTTTTAAACTACCTTGGTACCGACTTCAACAAGTTGTTTCACACTTTTGAGTGTTGAAGTCGGTTCCATATCTTGTTATTTTTTTGTCACTATTAAATTAACAAAGTGAAGTATGTGCGGAACCAGTATAATATTGTGACATGCATCGATTCCATCGCTCGTTTATATTTGGAGAGAATCAACTCGTTTCGATCGTGTTCGTCCGTGTGATGTTCTCGACATAAGGCGCATTGTATAACGGTCACACAAATGTTGAAACCCTCGCCATCTATCGTTTCACGCCAATAAACTCTATTAAACCTCCAACCGGCCGCAGGAGGTCAATCCGACCGACACGCGGCACCGTGTAATCTCCTAATCAATGTTCGCGCGTAGGTACCAACTGTGCACTCACAAATGGACGCACTCGGTTCTTCGAGAATACATGCACGGCGCGGAGCGGTCCGGCATCAACGCTAGTTAGCCTCTGAACTGGACTGGGGTGTGGGCGTGGTCTCGGCAAGATATTGGGTACAGCATGACGTTTGCACACATCTGTTACTAAAATCTGTGTGTATAATGGGGCCCACAAAAAGGAAAACGAATTTGTAAAATAACAACACTGGTACCGATGGTATTGATAAAAAAAAAATAACAAAAAATGCAACCGACTTCAACACTCAAAAGTGTGAAATAACTTGTTGAAGATGTACCATGATAGTTCACACAAAAGTAACTATCATCACAATATTGTGCTCATGGTACAGACTTCGACAAGTTATTTCACACTTTTGAGTGTTGAAGTCGGTTGCATTTTTTGTTAAAATTTTTTTTTTTACCCTTTTCAGTAACCTTCGCTACTCACGGGATCAATTGTTATTGTGGTGTAGGTATGTTCACCGATGTCTTCACCCGCTACTATAATATCGTGTAGTATAAACATGCATTTTTCAGTTTTAGACTTGTAACTCAAAAGTGCTTGTCCGATTTTCATGAAATTTAAATGGGACCACACGGGAAGCATCAGCTTTTAAATAAAAAAAGAACGATCAAAATCGGTTCTCCCAGTCGGAAGTTATGCGGTAACAAACACAAAAAAAAAACCATACGGGTCGAATTGAGAACCTCCTCCTTTTTTTGAAGTCGGTTAAAAAAGAAGACACGGTAATGGTTCGTTGGGCAGTTCTTCATCTGGGAGTTATGATCGTGCCAGGCGGCGAGCGCGAGCCTCAGCACGTTCATAACTCCCTGATGAAGAACTGCAAATAAGTCCGAAACTGGTCGGAGAGTCATTTTCCAGTGTTTAGCACGTGAGTCCTAGTCGGTTTGTTACATTACAATTATGGAAGAAACTCGCGATAGTTTTCAGACCCATTTAAATTTCATCAAAATCGGACGATCACTTTTTGAATTACAAGTCAAAAACTGAAAAATGCGTGCTTATACTACAAGATATTATAGTAGCGGGTGAAGACATCGGTGAACATACCTACACCACAATAACAATTGATCCCATGAGGAACAAAGGTCACTAAAAAGAGTGAAAGAAAAAAATTTTACCAAAAAATGGAACCGACTTCAACACTCAAAAGTATGAAATAACTTATCGAAGTCGGTACCATGAGCACAATATTATGATATCAGTTACTTTGAACTATCATGGTACCGAGTTCGACAAGTTATTTCATACTTTTGAGTGTTGAAGTCGGTTCCATTTTTTGGTAAATTTTTTTTTTTTAAATTTATTTATTTATTTACTCTTTTCATATATAATGTTATGCGTAGGTATCTACGAAATTGAAATATTGTATCCTCGAGGTCCCGTATCACATTTATCAACGAGTGTGGGCTCTCTCGCTCTCTCGCTCACTCGCGCACCATATTTTCGTAATGTTCTAGAACATTATCCCGAATCAAAAATATTAACTGTCTCGCGAAAGAGCTAATAAAATATTAAAAAGCGGCGGAAAACTGTCAGAATAATTAATTTGATGAATAATATATACCAAATACGTCGGTGGAGCATCGGCAACTCGGCCGAATGGTTTTAAGCCGTGTTTGAAAATTAACTTTTGATTGAGTCAAGGACCCAGCTTGGTCTGTGTCAGTACGCGCGCGGGCGGCGCGGCGGGCGGCGCGGGCGCGGCGCGGGCGCTCGAAGGGTTATAGTCGCGTGGCTCGACGGGAAGTATTCGCTATTGTTTGTTTGACACAAGATGGGTACATATTTTAATTAGAGTTTTGTTTATTAGCGGGCCATGGAAGCGGGAAGTTGATAACTTCACGAATACGGACCGCATCACGAAACATAGCTTTTCTATTACAGCAAATAAGTATGCACAGAAACAAGTAGAGTAGTTAGAGGACCCTTTGTCGCCGAAGGAATCGCACAATTTCCTGTTACCGAAACGTTAACAGTCTACGCAGGATTTAGGGAACAGCCTCAGGTACAAAAGGACTGCCTTTTCAGCTTATCCAGACATATTTATATAGGTACACCTGTCCAACCAGCCCAGCGACCTTTCTGACGCTCATATTTCATGGAATATACACGCGCTTTGAAAATGATGTAATTCTTGTAACGCTTATCTGTTCGGGAATTATGAGTATACATTTTGTATTTCTTATTGAATTAATATTGTGTTTCAATCGAGGGACATTTAACCCTGACTTAATGGCGAATCTGTCCTAATTTAACTGGGGTAAACCGGAATGCCCCACTGGGATAGACGCCTCGTTTCAAAAACCTTACTACATTAATTAACTACAATGAATTATCTTAACTACCAAAAAACATAATAGTTGCATTATTATAATACATACACCATACGCCTACCACCTAACTGACATGTAAGCTGTTTGTGATTGATGTGAATAGTGGGCAGTGGGCAGTGGGCAGTGGGCAGTGGGCACACGTTCTGTAATGTGTTTGAGCACATTCGCAGCGGACGCGGCGGCCGTAACGCTTCAGTCTTACGTAAACATTATCGGCTCTATATCGTGGGTTACACTTTACTTTAATTACCTTAATACATTGGTTTATTGAGAATGCTGTGGGGAGGCAAGCATTGATTTTTACATTTATTTTACTTACAATGTAAAGAGGCATCTATCCCTAGTAGAAAGCATAGTCGCCTCGGGTTTTACATGGGATCGATGGCTTTAGGAGTACTTACTGTAAGAGCCCTGCCAAAATATTTGAAAATAAAGTCCTCACCGAATATGACCTTAAGACTTAGCCTGAAAGGATTTTTGATATGGTCAAATCACGAGTTGAGCCTGACTATAAATGTGGTAAAGTTGTAGGGCAGAACGGCGCGAAAGTAGTCAATTCAATAACACATCTGTGTATTTGTAAACGAGCAAGCTTCACACCCGGCAGTAAAAGAACTAATCAATCATAGCCTCAGATTCGGAAACCGACGACTAACTTTCATATTACTTTCGTTTTTATGTTCGGTGCTAATCTAAATATCATTAAGACAAACACTCTCGGGACGAGACCGGCGCGGGACGGCGCGGGACTGCGCGGGAGCCGCGCGGCGTACGGACGGGGTGTAGCGTCCAACTTCGTAACACCTCGTACTGACTCAATTTCTCATTTTGGTAGAGATAGTTCGGAGACACGTGTAACGCCCGTACGACTCCTCTCCGGCGCTTCGCACAGTTTCTACTCGTTATATCATTCTCTAATTGGAGCATTCTTTAGTTATTTCACATTCCATTTGATGATTCTACCGTTGGGCGAGTGTGAGTGTTATTTAACTATTATTATTGGTAGGATTGCGTGAGACGGTGGTCAAACGCAAGCTTATAATCTTTAAAAAAAAAGGTTCCTAAAACTTGTAATGGCTTTTTCCAAACGGAATGGACACGGGGATTAAGAGCGGGATAATACTTACTCCTCTATGTATTGGCATCACAAACTTAAAACTAATTATATTATCATCTTGTAGAGTACAATATAATACTAGCTGAGCGCTATAGTGAGCAGGCTCGTGCCGCGAGCCATGGAGAGGGCTACGGGCGGCGTTACACTACGCGATCGTATCAGAAATGAGGAGATCCGTAGAAGAACGAAAGTCACCGACATAGCCCAGCGCACAGTGGACAGGGCACATAGCTCGAAGAACCGATGGCCGTTGGGGTCGAAAAGTTGCCGAATGGAGACTACGGAAAGGCACGCGCAGGATGGGACGGTGTCCATCGACCAGGTGGACATACGACCTGACTAAGATCGCAGGCGAGGGCTGGATGCGGGCCACTTCCAGCCGGTCCTTATGGAATTCGATGGGACAGGGCTATGTCCAGCAGGAGACGCCCTATGGCTGACATGATGATAATGATAATCTAATTCCTAAGCCGCGGAGATAAATCAGTTGCGCTGCAGAGAAAAGGATTAGAAAACAATGTAAGCAAAAAGGATTGCAAGGTTTTTTTCAAATAGTTGCCTTGCATCAAAACGGTTCCTGTTCATTTCGGCTCACTGTTATTACGAACAATTCGAATAGATGAGAAATGTATATCGATAGAGCTGTCATACAATTCGTAATATATCTCGCGTGGTTTGAAAACAGATTTAGCTCTCTCGTATGGATCACGGCGAGTCCCCCCGCGCACGGGTCTGCGGCGCAGCCACCGCGAGCAGCGCTGCTCCAATCGTTCCCCGGTGCTACCTACGCTACTCCTCTGAAATTGCTTTCCTCGGATTTGGAATAGTTCGTCTGCACTCCCGTGTACCCTTTTGTGTTCCGCCAAAGGACTTTGTTTGCGAAATATCAAAGAAGCCACTCCTTTATGAAACGGACGGCGTACGAGGTGCGAAGTCCCGCCAATGTTTCTCGTTTGTGTTCGTATGTAAGTGAGCGGGTCTCTGAGTATGTATGTATTTGTGCTCAATAACGTTTCATATAAAGTCCTTGGTGGGTTTTATGGATATTTGTATTGGCGTCGGCTGACAGTGTTTTCGTGTCACGATCGATGGCTTTGTTTTTCATTGCAACGGCACCGCATACCGCGCACTAAAATAGTCGAGAAAATATTTCATCTAAAATTAATCCTGTTTATCGTGGATCGCCAAATTAATTTAGTGACTCGTTCGATTATCGATATTATGATTCCATACAATGCACGCAGGTATGAAAACTATAACGCTCTCATAGATAGATACCACTATAAATAGACTATATGGAATACTTTTCCACTTAAAAACCAATTAACAATGCAACGATGAATGAACGAACCGTCGATAGATAAGGCATACAATGATTCAAACACGGAAAACGTTAATTGGCAGATATACGTAAAATAGTCGATAGAGTCAATGACCTTGTATTCACTCGACGTGTAGAAGTGGAGCGATCGTCCGTCAAAGGGCGACCGAGAACCATATGGGCATCGGGCGGACGATTAGTTCGATTGTGCGAGGTAGGGCGCGGCCGGCGCCGGCGCACAGTTCACAGTTCACATGGCACAGCGCACAGGATCTGGGCTCTATTTGCGCCCGCGCCACTCGTGTGTGGCGAGCGAGGACCCGCCCCAGCCGTGATATACGACTCTGTCAAATTGCGACAATACACTTTGATGATGAGGACATGCGAGATGTAACTTTAGGCACCGCAACACCGGCCTCGGCTGACGACTGGGCGTGCGTTCTTGAATTTATATTCTCACCTATACGTCGCAATAAAATGTCGTGTGGATCGTTCCAACGCAGCTTTGAGACGTCTTTTACTGTTGCAACATCTTTAAATGGCGTCGCGACCGCAGTACTATGGACGATCCCACAGGGGGTCTGTAACAACATGCGCGATCTGTGAGTGCATGCAACGGTGACGAGGAATTAGTTGTTCCTAGCAGATATATTGGGCACTGTGATGTGAATCTTTGACTCACCTGCATTTAAATCTCGGGTTCCTGTGTCACTGAAAGCCACGCTACTGAGATAGCCACTTATTTTCGTCTCTGACTGCGAGCCAATTCGATTTCACGGCCCGACCGCTGCCGGTGGCGCGGCTGCGGCGCCCGCAAGCTTTACCTTTCATATTTTCATCCGTGTGTGGACTGTTTGCGCAAAAAAATTGTGCTAGTGCGTGCGTTGGAGTTGCTTTTGAATTGACGATTATTATTACACTCATCATCATCATCATCTCAGCCATAGGACGTCCACTGTTGGACATATGCCTCCCCTATTGATTTCCACAAGGACCGATTGGAAGCGGCCGAATCCAGCCCTTGCCTGCGGTCTCAGTCAGGTCGTCTGTCCACCTGGTCGGCGGCCGTCCTATGCTGCGTTTGCCAGTCCGCGGTCTCCACCCTAACTGCCACCAGTTCTTCGGGCTTCGGCTATATCGGTGACTGGAGCGGATGTCCTCATTTCTGATTCGATCGCGTAGAGAAAACCCGAGCATAGCCCTCTCCATAGCTCGTTGTGCGACTCTGAGCCTGCTCAGAAGGCCCATAGCCAGGGAGTACGTCTCAGTTCCGTAAGTCACCACTGGTAAAACACACCGTTCAAAGACTTTCGTTTTCAGGAATTGTGCTATTTTTTTATTATTACACTACATGGTGCTAATGTTTTCAAAACTTTGTGGCAAGTTTTTGGAAAATTTAACGGTACATTATAATATCTCGTGCTCGGGATAGTGAGGGCGGTAATTTATTGGGTTCGCACATTCGATTTAGTTTCTTGGCGAAGGTGTCATCGATGGAAGATGGTGTCATAAAGTTTGGAAATCGATAACGAACCCCCGATCGTGTTCCGGCGAGTGCCGCCGACACATTCTAGGTTTAACAGAATACACAGTACCTAAATGACAACTTAGAACACGTCGCTTCTGACCCCCACCGAGCGATCGAATACTTATATAATGGAACATAACTGACTGAACACCTGTTACTGGATTCGGTTTGCGCCGCAGTCTTAGTTGGAAATGTGCGCCATCAAGTGACACTCCAGGCGGGTACAGGATTAGAGGTATTTTAATTTGTTTGCAGCGAAGTGTCCTTTACGTGTCTCTCGAAATGGATGGAGGCTTTACTGCCGGCAATAAACGTGAAAGGTCGTCGACTTCAGTCGGGAACTTTTTCAGGTTGCGCTTAGCGGACCGCCCGGCCCCGGCCCCGGGGCCGTTACTCATTCGGAAATATGACGGACGATATTTCTTAACTCGTACCATAATATTTTTATAGCAGGTGTCCTTCCGTCAAGTTTTCCTTTATTATAATTAATTATGTTAATGTAATTAATATTCTTTAAACTTTACGGATCGGCGAGCGCTGTTACACCGATTAATATAAATGATCGATCTCATAAGTGCCACGGGAAGAAAGCTGCTTTAAAATGGGATTTTTGAGATAATTAGTAGAGGAAGGTATCTGTGACTGAACACGAGATAAATTGTTTATAGTAAATAAGTTTCCATGAGAAACTTCAACTGTAAAATCCCGGAACCATTTTCCGAATTAGTTTTTTCCTGTGAATTATGAACAGTGACCGACAGATCTATACACTAGGTAACTGGTAAAAAAATACAGGAATAATAACAACTAACCATTTCGGTTAAGTCGAATCTGATAAGAATTCTAAAAGAAGTCACTAGAAGCACAAAGCTTTCTCCACAATTATTCTGTTCGCGTTAGTTCAATATTGGCTTAGCACCGTTTGTACCGTTGTTTGTACGACGCGCGGCGACGCCCGCGCCTTAGGCCCGCGCCGCACCGCCGCGCCGCGCTTCACTGACACACATCCTTCACCTTAACCCCAATAGTGTAGGTATGTGTCAAGACGTTCTCGTTTTCGCCCACAAACGTTTCTTGAATAATGGTTAATACGTTTCAGATAAGCTTCACTTGTTCGCATTATCGCAGCGATAACAACAATTAAAATAATTCGATAACATTCGACATTGAAACTCGTTGGCCATATTCTATAGGCCACTAGACTTGTACAAAAACTGATTAAACACTTGTGACGAGCCATGCTGCTAACGCTCGTGGGTTCAGAAATGTGAGTGGACCCTGCAGCTGCAGCTGATACATTGAACCATTATACCAGTCGCAAGGTGGACAGACGACCAGACTAAGATCTCAGCAGCAGAAAAGTAGTGCGGAAAAGTACCAGCAGTTTTCCGCAGGTTCCCACTCCAAGTATTTACCAGACACACAGATGTTGTCGTATGGGAAGTCATGTAATGTTCGTCTATTGTGGACTATAGTCGCCTTCGACGTCACTAGCAGAGATCGCGTACACTTTAATGTCAACTGCACGAGTATGCCACCGGAAACAAAACGATTTTCTAATCATGACAACCGAGAGTAAGCGTGCGAACCGCATTATGGAATACCATGTATGCTTCGCATATTTTGTTTTGGTATAAACTTGACCCCAGTAAATATGGGAGTGTATGTGAGTAAATGGAATACTCGCTTTGAGTTTATAGTTCTATTTTATTTAATGATCGTTGTATAATTAGCTCCGTGAGTAAGTGTTTGTTCACGTTGCCAATTGGCGGCCGCCGAAGGAACCGACGTTATTTTAGTTGAGAACGTGTGGTAACATCCGTTCATCCCGCGCCCGCGCCTGTACCTCGTCTGTATTGTCTCGGCCCCGTGCGGAACCCTCCATTTGGATCGGGATACCAAATTGATGAAACTCATTATTACATCAGGGACTGTAGGTTCATTTTTGTTTGCACCGTCGTTCTGCCGGGCGCGGCTCACGTTACTATGGTTCAATTGTATATCTGCTGATAGGATTTGAGCCGTGACTACAGAATACTGTCGCCGTGTACAATTACATATATCTACTTATACTCAGTATTATTTTCATGAACAAATATTACTTCTACTTTGAGCATACCTAGATAATTATGTTAATTTTAAGTGTAAATGAAACAGGCCATTTGATTACGATTGTGGTTTCCAGAGACCGTGATGATCGCGCCGACGTTCAAGGCGCGCTCCACCTCCCCAGGTGGGTGCCCGTGTGTCCCCCCCGTGTGTGTCGACGGCATATCTGGCTGTCATCCTACGTGTTGTTTCGATGCTGTATTTGAATGTTGGACGTTCTTATGCCTTTTATTTGATTTTAACTTGACGACGATGTGACGGTTTGCGGTCGTAGCTCGAGACTTAGAACTCTCAGGGGACGTAGCTCGAGACCTAGAACTCTCAGGGGACGTAGCTCGAGACCTAGAACTCTCAGGGGACGTAGCTCGAGACCTAGAACTCTCAGGGGACGTAGCTCGAGACCTAGAACTCTCAGGGGACGTAGCTCGAGACCTAGAACTCTCAGGGGACGTAGCTCGAGACCTAGAACTCTCAGGGGACGTAGCTCGAGACCTAGAACTCTCAGGGGACGTAGCTCGAGACCTAGAACTCTCAGGGGACGTAGCTCGAGACCTAGAACTCTCAGGGGACGTAGCTCGAGACCTAGAACTCTCAGTGGACGTAGCTCGAGACCTAGAACTCTCAGGGGACGTAGCTCGAGACTTAGAACTCTCAGGGGACGAAGCTCGAGACCTAGAACTCTCAGGGGACGTAGCTCGAGACCTAGAACTCTCAGGGGACGTAGCTCGAGACCTAGAACTCTCAGTGGACGTAGCTCGAGACCTAGAACTCTCAGGGGACGTAGCTCGAGACTTAGAACTCTCAGGGGACGAAGCTCGAGACCTAGAACTCTCAGGGGACGTAGCTCGAGACCTAGAACTCTCAGGGGACGTAGCTCGAGACCTAGAACTCTCAGTGGACGTAGCTCGAGACCTAGAACTCTCAGGGGACGTAGCTCGAGACTTAGAACTCTCAGGGGACGAAGCTCGAGACCTAGAACTCTCAGGGTACGTAGCTCGAGACCTAGAACTCTCAGGGGACGTAGCTCGAGACTTAAAATAATGAGAAGCTCCCGATGACTGTTGCCGGAACGCGTCGGGTGTCGGATTTTTATCTTCCGAGTGCCAGCTGACGGGCGAGTGACACGATCGCTCTTCTTGCAGAGAGCCCCTGTTTAACTCCCCAAACTAGATGTGGGATTCGAGCCTGCGACCGACAGTTCCGTTGGCAGCGCTCACAACCTCGGGCCATGTATGTCTCTTGAGTTAGGGACTATGGCCGTATCGAGCGTTGCTAATCGTGGACTACTGCCCCGCGCCCGCGGCTTCGCTCGTCTTCATATTTACTTTAACTACTACGTAAATAATATTAATAATGTTCATCAAAGTGCTCCGTAGACGTTTCTGACCCTCGTCAACGTTCATATAAAATTAAATGGTAATAATTTCAGTAATTAAGGCGTGAAAACCTAAAACAGCAAATTGAAATTCGCATTTATATCGAGATATTCAACTTTGTTATTATTCTCTCTGAACTATTTGTTAACTATCCGCCGCGCGTACTCCAGCGGAGTAAATGATCGATACACTTTGCAACAGAGTGAAGCAGTGAGCTGGCTGATGTATAGTATACTACATATAAGAGCTCACGAAAATGACCATAGTGTGTTTTGACCTTTTATACCAGAAACCGTTTCGAATATTTATCACTCAATATGAGCTCAACTCAACATTTCCATATCTATGTAGATTAGTTCATAGGATCTTTGCGACTGAAATGATGATGTAATAACTTGACCATCGTCAAAGGTTAGACTTAGAGTTCCCATGTTCCAATTCATTCTTGAAATTCCGTATTTTTGAAATCTTTGGTCTAAGCGTGTCGATCGAGCCGTGGCCGAGTCAACGCTTTAAAAAATAACTTGCTAGGTTATCCTGTAGGTATCGTAATTAGTATATAATATGCAGAAAGTCAACTGGTTTATTATATGACTCGGTCGAGTCGAAGGCTTTATTTATAATTCTAGATACGAGGCATAAGAATGTCCATTAAGTTAACCGTTTATTATCGTGGAAAACGCTTGTAATAAATAATATATGATTTGTTATTAACATAAAAGTGGAGTGTCGCAGGTAGGTACGCCGACTGCCGTGTTTATGCTCATTACAATAAGCATGCCTGAAATAGTGTACTGTAGTCGTTCCCGCCAGCGTCGCGAGGGCTGGACTCAAATATTAATGTGTGAACGTTTCCTTTGTTTATTGATGTTTGGTTTGTGTTCGTGTACTAACCGTGACACGTCACTGAGTGATGGTGAACCTGTCATCGGCGCGCCGTGCGTGCGCCGTGTGCGCGCGCCCCAGCCCGGTGTGGTGTCGCACTCGCGCCCTCTGCTACACTTCAATGTTTTGTTGGTACTAAATTGTGTTTTATGAGGAAGGCAGCAACGTGTTGATTGTGAAAACCATAACGCTATCGGCGATGCGAAACACACATGTAGCAGACGTCACCCCCGCGCCGTCCCCACCGGCCGGTGCGGGGGTACACGATAATTGCTACTTTGATCGTATAGAACGTTTATATATTAGTAGTCTCCGAGTCGAGAGAGAATAAGTGTCCTCTAGGCAGACTAGACCGCATCATCACTTAACATCAGGTGTGAGCTGGCTTAGAAACGCTTGCGCCTATACTGTACCTATAACATAAAAATGTAGCTTTTTACAGTCCGACTATGGGTGCCGCCGAAACGTCAGCTCCGGCTGTCACTGTGACATTCACCTGTACGCGTTTCTGTAAACACTCGCTACCGACTGTCTCCTCTCGTCACAAGCGAAATCATGTTCAATAATAGTTCATGTTAGATCGCGATGAGGCTTTAACGTCGCAAAATGAAATTGATGAGACGAATGATTGTGGAATAATGCCGAGTTACACGGCCACGGCCATGAGACGGCTCCCGTCACGAGCGTCGGCGATCATATCCCGAATATCCATAAAAGGGCAAAGTCATAAAACGAGCATTAGTCCCTTCGTGTCGCCGGGCTGACACGGCGGAATTTGTTCGGAATACGAGCGTCTAATAGGAAAAGGTATAATATGCCTTATTTGTGATGTAATACGGTGTAAATCGGCGAACGCACGATATAAACCGGCGTTTTGGCATATTGTTACGTTATCCGAGCGGTTAACCGCGGTCTTAATATCGTTTGGGCAATAATTGTGACGCCCTTTGTTTACGCACTCGATAGCGACGACGGCGACGCGACGTGACATGTCTGCTATGGAACAGGGGATAGTTCCGTCGCCCGCCATTGTTTATCGCCGGTCAATATTTCACAAAGGGGATAATAAAAGTAACATCGCTGCCTTGTGTAGTCCAACAATGGACTCGGCTCAGCAAAACGCTGCCGGATATACATACCCACAGCGCTTTCAGCCAACACCCGAGTGTGTGGAGAGACGAGAGAATAAAAGAGTAAATAAACATATTCTGCGACATGTTCTGTGGATGTGTGAGCGATCCTAGAGCCCGTGTCCGTGTCTAATCCTTGCACGATGTTGGCTGTGCGCGTGGGCCGTGGGGCCGGGGGCCGCGGGGCCGACAGAGTAATCGCCTCTGGGACCACGTGTACCCGCGTAAACATTACGTCACGTGATAACGATAAAATGTACGTGCACTTCCTGTTACTACATATGTTAAATATGCCAGAATGTTAATCTTGATATTGCACTGGCTTGATAACACTTACGGGCTTGGGCTGGATTAGAACTTAATAATGTTCCTCGATTCTGTGATTCGTGATATGGAATATTTTAGATAATAAATCCACAAATACAATTGCTTATGGCATCGGAGAATATATAATTTTTTTCCCTAAATTTTTTAACCGACTTCAATAAAAGGAGGTTGCTCTATTAGACCGTATATATTTTTTCAGTGTGTTCGCGGATAATTTCGTCGTTTATGCTCATGGTACCGACTTCGACAAGTTATTTCACACTTTTGAGTGTTGAACTCGGTGCCATTTTTTGGTAAAACTTTTTTTCTACACATAGTTCGAATTTATAAAAATATTCATATAAATACTGCACATTTTTGATTACGATTCCATACGGTCAAAACTTAAAAAAATGGATCAAACACGCTAGACCGCATAATCAAGTGTTTCCCAAGCCGCACACTGTCTCCAGCGGGCGCGGCGCGGCGCGGCGCGGGCGGTAGTGGTGGGTGATAGCGCGGTACCGCGGCGTCGCTCGCGGCGCGTCAGGCGGACGGACGTGACGTAGACCGAGGCCGAGGGTATGTGCGGACGGCTCGTCTCCAAGGTCTCACAGTGTCGTAAAACTGCTTAAATGTAGTCGGAATGTCGATAACGGCGCCAACTGATGACCTCGTAAAATAGATGATTGTTAAATCGTGGAGGTCTCGTGATGTAACTCTTTAAAATATATTCTCTCCCTGCCGTAAACAATTAGTTTCGTCGACATCCTTCTAATGAAGTAACATAAGGACGACACAAGTCGCTATCATAAAATGATATACCGTTTATAATAACGTCACGTCACGTCCCACTCCTCTCTCTCTCTCTCTCTCTCTCTCTCTCTCTCTCTCTCTCTCTAAAACATGAGGTTACTCAATTCGACCTTATTTACCTATAGATCTGTGTTTCCGCATAAATACCATCTGGGTATCTTCAAGTCACGAGTGGATAGGTATCTTCGGGTTAGGCGTGCTTTATCGTAGACCGCATCATCACTTAACATCGGGTGAGATAGTGGTCAAACGCTTGCACATTCTAATGCTAATAAAATAGGCAATATAAATAATTAACATACGCGGATATCTCGAGCACGGCTGTATTCAGAATGAAACTAATGACAGCCTGTCTCACCAACTGCCCTTCTTAATCTACCTCCATCGACAATTGTTACCTTACACTATACTACCCACATACACCACACAAATATTATATCACTTGAGCAATTCTCAAGCAAGTCCCTCGTTTCTTAGAATTAATAAAAACAGGAGACTGTTCGATTCGCTTTTATGTTTCATTATTACATAATATGCTGATAAGCGATTCGTACCGCATGTTCCGATATAAAGCGCGGAAGTAAATGTTTATGAAACTTTTGACACATACGACGCGGATGGCGCGGAGCAGAAATGTAATAATGTCAAAATTATAAGGTTCGCTCAGAGCCCAGAGCCCACAGTCCAGAGCCCAGAGCGTGGGCAACATTCATTGAACTTTTATAGAGGTCCCGACGCGACGCGACTCCTCAGAATATTAATGGCATATAATACGTTCTGAATACTTGTTACAACTTTTCCCATCACGCTGTTCACGGTTACAACGGAGTGAATGTCTTCCACGCAGAAAGACGCTTCAACGAAAGTTCGAAGCGATCTGAATGCGGCGCGCGTCACCGCAGCCATCACGCGCGTGGCGCGCGCGCTCTATCGGCGTTTTGTATGGCGCGGCCGGTGGTGTCGTGCTCGCCACGGATTTATTATTGTTTACTCAACAGTTCGCGTTTGACACGGAGTGGACGAGCTGTGCTGGCGCGAGGTCTGCCGCTTATTTGACACTGAGCTTGACGAAATTATTTCGATATAGCAAATAGTAATTTTGAAGATTCCTTGTTGTAGACTGTATCCGGCTGTCGACGCTTTACACCGACAAAATAACTACTGCACAATACTGCGCGGACAACCGTAGCGAGGTCGACGTGCTGTATATTTTATTTGTTCAAGTTCAGATGTATTTTTATATAAAAATATAATTTTGTGAAAAGCAAACAGAACTAAATCGGATAAATAAATAAATAAAAAACACCTTATTGCCATAGTATAATATACATAACACACAGTCTGAGTACAAATTTACATAAACATAATTTCTAGGTAATTTGTAGGATTATGCTCAGGATTATGATATTGTATTGATGTCCTCAGGCAGTAGCGGACGGTGATATGTCCTGTATTGGTGTAGAGAGTGATGCGGTTAAAGCAAGCCGTACCTCCCCCCCTCCCCCGCGCAGACAAAGGCTCCAGCCTACCTAAAAGCTCATTGTGCCCTCTAATATTGTCTGTTTCAAGTTTACTAAAAGCGAGGCCATCGAAAGCTTTACCGTTTTCAGTACCGTTTATTTGGAACTTTAGAACATAATCCGGCCGGATAGTACCTACATTTTGTATTTTTTTATTTAAAGATTATAAGCTTGCGTTTGACCACTGTCTGACCTGGTGTTAAGCGACGACGCGGTCTAAGGTAGAGCAATGAAATAATAAATAATAATAACAAATAAATACAATGAAGTCGGTACCATGATAGTTCACAAAAGTAAGTTCATCACAATATTGTGCTAATGGTACCGACTTCGACAAGATTATTTCATACTTTTGCGTATTCAAAACGGTTCCATTTTTTGGTAAAAAATTTTTTTCACCCTTTTCAGTCACCTTCCTCTACTCACGGGATCAATTGTCATTGTGTATGTTCTCCGATGTCTTCACCCGCAACTATAATATTGTCGAGGTCTGCGTAGCACTTATCAGTTATTGGAGTGTTCTCCAAAAACCGCTTGTCCGGATTTGATTAAATTGAAATGGGACCACCACGGAAGACAAACAAAAAAAGAATCATCAAAATCGGTTCATAAATGAAGAAGTTACCCGCGAACACACACATACAAAAAAGAAATTCACGCTCTAATTGAGTAACCTCCTTTTCTTGAAGTCGGTTAAAAAAGAAACCAAAAACATCCTTATCGCTCCCTTTACTTTCATATTTGTAAGCGTAAATAAACACAATACGAGTTAATGACTGTGAGTTTCCTATCCATTAGTTTTTCGCTTTAGCGGTGAACACGATTTAGTTAGCGATATCAGTACTTCGAACGGCTGCGATAAAAATAGCGCGCACATGTGTGTGTTCACCGCCAGATGCCCTGCGACCTCGCGCTCCGCTCGGCTATAACATTACACCCGTTATGCACAACCACCATCGGCCATAAACCTCGGTGCGTTCGCGGTTCACACTACGTTAGCGTTAGTCGCAAAACAAACCGTACTCTGTGCGGGTACACAGCCGCCGCGACCTGCGCGCTCGCCCTCGGGTTGTCCGTAATCTGTGGCAGCTGTACCCGCGACGCGAGCCGAGCCGCGGTTTTATATACACATGCTGTGTCCTCCAACGATTACAAGTTCTTCTCGGCTACGTTCGCAGGGGCATCTTCGGGTGGCTAATGGTTGCCATTACACATTCGAATGCATCAAAATCATATTCTGCGTGAAATTACGCCATAGTTCCTATATGTACCTATTCTTTTACTTTCGTACCATCTTACTATAATTACATATAGGTAAGCTATCCTTTTAAATATTTGAGCCATCATCGTTCGGCGAGTGGTACACACAGATTCATGTGTAATCTGTCATCGATATTCCTCGTATGGAGATCTTGTGCAGGTGACACACATAACGGCTTCCGTGTTGGTTCGGTGTAATTATGGTTATGCCCTCGACATTCCGCTGGAACCCTGCACATCAGCAGTTTACAGTAATTATGGTTATGCCCTCGACATTCCGCTGGAACCCTGCACATCAGCAGTTTACAGTAATTATGGTTATGCCCTCGACATTCCGCTGGAACCCTGCACATCAGCAGTTTACAGTAATTATGGTTATGCCCTCGACATTCCGCTGGAACCCTGCACATCAGCAGTTTACAGTAATTATGGTTATGCCCTCGACATTCCGCTGGAACCCTGCACATCAGCAGTTTACAGTAATTATGGTTATGCCCTCGACATTCCGCTGGAACCCTGCACATCAGCAGTTTACAGTAATTATGGTTATGCCCTCGACATTCCGCTGGAACCCTGCACATCAGCAGTTTACAGTAATTATGGTTATGCCCTCGACATTCCGCTGGAACCCTGCACATCAGCAGTTTACAGTAATTATGGTTATGCCCTCGACATTCCGCTGGAACCCTGCACATCAGCAGTTTACAGATGCCGTAAACTAAACGTTCCATTTATTTTGGCGTATTAACTTCAGGGCCTTGCGTTCTTATACCATCATAGAAAGCTTTGAAAATAGCCATACTGAACTGCCTGAAATAGCCTGACTGAAAACCAAATGGCTTACCTCGGGCAAAATTATTTGCGCGGGGGTCGGAAGAGCTCGAATCTCCCTTTTCACCAAAGGATTCTATAATAAAAGGTTTACATTCAATACCTCATCCTTCTTTAATTAAACACTGCCTTGGCTAGTCTGCTGCCTTATTCTATATCGACCTAACAAATACATACGCAAACAAACTTCCAACCTTGAACAAAGTACACCCGATGCCGGCTATATAAAATAGAAAATGTAATCGTACACTCCCGAATGTCAAATGTTGTGATCACTAGACCAGTGCTGAGTGACAGCTGTGTCATTGCGTAAGTAATGGATGGACTGTTCGGTTCGGGTCCTTACACTTGTACGCTCCGTATTACGCGACTAATTAAAACGGTTTATTGGCCACACTCAATATTAATTCTTATACTTTTTAAGTTCTTTTGACTATTACAAAATATTCTTCTTGTTCTTATCCCACACCAGGCGGGTTCGGCGCAACATGTTTTCTTTCATTTTCAAACGGAAACTTAAAATCTCTTTAAAAAAATCTTTCATCCTCTTTATCTATAGTCGTTTTAGTGCTCACACCTTTCATAAACTTATCATTATTTACACAGTCCATCCATGCCTTCTTCGGCCTCCCTGTATCTATAGAGATACATAAACTGGAGATCATATAGATGCTTCCATATTTATGTACTCTTTTTGTAATACGAGTATGCTTCCTTCATCATCACATGCCCATGCCAAGCATTATTCCTTATTTTATACATTCTATATAGTTCTATCGCACATCCGTCTCAACACTCGCCTCTCTGCCGGCACTTTTCTTTCATCCACTTCTCTCGCTGCCCAACATTCAGATCCATACATTACGACAGGTCTAACTATGATCTTTGACATTTTGCCCTTGAGTTTCAAGGGCATTTGCGGATCGCATATGCTCCCTGCGACCTGTCTCTATTTCATCCAACCTGCATTTATTCCGTTCCTTACGTCTCGGTCAATAAAATTATGTAATTATATACATACCATGTCTTACAAATAAAGAATTATATTCTATTCCAAATTCGTAAAACAAATATTCTGTTTTGCTTCTACTGATCTTCAATCCGGCACTCTCCAATTTTTCCCGCCATTTTCTTAGTCTGTTCTGGACCTCGGTTGCATCTTCTCCAACAAGGAAAATGTCATCGACGAACAGCATACTCCAGGGTGCCTCGTGCTGTATGTCTGATGTCAGGGCATCCGTGACAAGGAGGAACAGATAAGGGCTTAAAGCCGACCCCTGGTGTAAGCCTACAGCCACATTGCACGTGCGTTCTACCACTGCTGTACATGGAACGGAGAAGCACCTCTCGGGGCACGCGATCGTGCGCCTTTTCAGGGTCAACGAACACCATGTGCAGGTTTTTTGCGCGCGTTTGTATTTTTCGTTTAAAAAATAAAAAATATCTTGACTGCAGGCAAAAGGACCCATAAATTACAAAATATAAATGGTTGACCATTTATATTAATGAATAACAAACTAAAACTTATAAAAGTATAAATAAAATAAAATTGGTTTTAAATGCAATAAATAAAAATTGCTCTATAACAAGTCATTTGCGATTTTCGTTCTGGTGAACTGAGACCCAAAATCTGAAGATCGGACTACAAATATCTTCTCCTAAAGACTTCAGGATTGCATTACTGGATCCTCGTATTCTGTTCCAAAAGGACACAATACGAGATCTTATAACTGCAAAGAAATCGGGAACCCTTGCATCGGCGAACGCGCGAAAAGCGAGCTGCGTATAATTGGCGAATAGCAAATATGGCGTCTGGCATAAGCTTTATCCCTCGGTAGTTGTTATAGTCTTGTAAATCGATCACCCTTATTTTTATAGATCGGCGCCCTCCATCATATACACATTAGGGATGTCGGAAATGCAATAAGTATCGATATATATCGTATCGATGTTTTTTGGGAATATCAATATCGATATTGATATTTTTTTATTATAAAATATCGATATATCGGTATGATTTGACAGAGAATATTCGTGCTCTAAAAATAATTTATTTGGTCTAATCTAATTGAATCATCTTACATTTCTAGATAAATACTAATTAACCCTTCTGGTGGGTGAAATCGGAAACTACCGAAAATCCCGTTTGGGGAACAAAATGGCGCCCGCACTGCACAGCCGGCCGCGCGCATAAGGTTCAAATTACATCGATCATATTTCACAGAAGTTTCTTTTTGGGATTTTTTAATCTAAAAACTTATAAATGTTTATTGGTCTGAAAAAATATCGGTTTCTATACCTTTTCGATACTTAGAATTTTATATCGAACTATTAAATATCGCTCAAAAATATCGATATATTGAAAAAAATAATATCGATATATCGATATTTTTTCAACAAGCCTAATACGCATAACGCATATTATAGTCTAACTTACTCAAAGTAAATGTTACAACGAGTCTTTGCACAGGGACACAACTGACACCTACATATGTATTTATCTGCATTCGGTATTACTGTGTTTCACCATACATATAAAATACCCACGTGTAAAATATGTAAATAAAAAATATAAATCTGAATATATAAAATCTACTATAAACAAATATTGAATAATGTGTCGATTGATACGCGTGCTAATTTCAGACCTAATAATGAGTAGTGCAGTTTTAGTGGCAGAATGGTATTTTTGCTTAACGCTGTTTTAACATAATGTACACCTATATCATTGTAACACGAAGAAGGTATGGTGCGGTGCAGCGGGCGAGTGGGTCGGGCCGAGTCTGTCTGTGAGATTATAATGTTAGCGGTGGACGCCGCGCCGCGATTGTTTATACGTTCATTCATCGCCTCCCCCGACCCTCCCCTCCGGACGCCGGACTCCGGCGAGGATGTGTTTACGTTCTCGACGCACCGAGCAATTTCCACATTTTCGTCTTTAACAATAAAACTCATTTCCCCACAAAACATAATTTACATGTGAGTTGTATAAAAATTGATTTGGAAAATAATTTGTTTCAGATTACGTCATGTTGATGCCCAATGGGCTGATATATTAAATCGGCTCGTGTGCAAGATTATCGTGTTTATTTATATTATATATTTGTTTTCGATGTCTCGTTTGAATAAATTGAAAACATAATAAACATATTTAGCGAACATCGAATCGTCGCAGCGGAGTGAGAACAACATTTCAATATTAGAATCTCCTACGTGTGTACAAATAAAACTTCGCATTACCAAAACGTTTATTTTCCTACCTGTTTAAATGTATTATATTATAAGTATCAGTATGATAAAATCAGTCTAAATTGTTCATTTAAAATGAGATACATGCGTATACGATGCAGAAGGCGGTGTTCGCTTATTCTTGTTTTTGGAGCCTTACGCTCCTGTTCGCTATGTACTATATTAATCACTATACCAACACGAATCCTTGTTGCCGTCGGTCCGCGCGCGTGAACAGCTGCTGCTGCACTCATTTCGCTAATTATGTGTTTGTTATTATCAGGAGGTTTTTAAGGAGGAAACAATAAGAAAGTTGCGCGGAACATTAAAAAAGTCTAAGAAAACTTAACGGATATATTACATTTTGTAATGTAACCTTTTAATGGTTTTGACAATATCCACTTTATGAATGTAACGTTATGGCTCTAGACATAGCTTTCACTTGTTTAAGAATGCTGCTGTTTGTGTATTATAGAGCATTAGAATACCTAATTAAAAATATGTTATGTTTATGAAATATTTTGGAATTTTACATTAAACCGAATCGAATTCAATATCCGCGACGTCTGTCGGGTCAACGAGTAAAATGTCATTAAAAATCAGTTTGATGTACCGGCCGCGAGCGGCGCCGGCGGCGCTACCGGCCGCGTGTGAGCGTGACACACGCGCTCGTTGTCACGCTCACACTGCACTCGATATGTTGTTTGTTGTGTTTGCAATAAGTTTAAAAATGATACTTTGCCAAGCTCACTGTGAAATAGAATTTCAAGAACAAAAAGAACATTGTGACGTCACCATGAGCACACAACACCGATGTTGTTGTAAATTGTTCCAAATTACGCAATAATGCTCTATATATAATGTTTCTATGAATAACGGTGCGTCGGCGAGTCATTAAGCGGACCGACAGACAAAAATAGCGGGTTCTATTTGAGCGGCCCAGATGTGTGTCAACCGACGCCGAAACCATTCTAACTGCTCATAATGTTCGATAAAAAATAAAGGATTTATTGTTTTGCTCTACGAAACAATTTTCTCATATTGTTTTTGCAAAAAAAGAGTCATCAAAATCGGTTCATAAACGACGAAGTTATCCGCGAACACACATAAATATATATATATATATATATACGATCGAATTGAGTAATCTCCCCCTTTTATGAAGTCGGTTGAAAAGTGTGTAATATGAGTGTATCCATACAACTGGCCGTTCAACTGTGCCGTGGTGGTACCGGCCTAGAATAGTACTCCCCCATTCTCTTCCCGCGGGTGCCGTAAGAATCGGCTAAGGGATCACGTACCAGGAGGTGGGCAGCAGTGCCTACTGAGGATAGGAAACCATACTGCGCTCGCAAACCCGCCTGCCAAGCGTGGCGAGTATTGGTAAATCCCCCCTATATGGGGAGGCGTAAGTCCAGCAGTGGATGTCCCATGGCTGCGAGGAATTAATGAAAATACAACTGGTTGCGCCCCGCGGCATCTCGTGCTTCCCGGGAAAAAACACAAAAAACGGTCATAAGTGCCTATAGAGTTTGAACTTAACAAGTGACAAAAGAAGAAAAAAATAAAAAAATATAGAACCGACTTCAACACATAAAAGTGTGGTGTTTTTTGGTAAAAAAAATTTTTTCACTCTTTTTAATGACCTTTGTTCCTCATGGGATCAATTGTTATTGTGGTGTAGGTATGTTCACCGATGTCTTCAGTCGCTACTGTAATATCTTGTAGTATAAGCACGCATTTTTCAGTTATTGGAGTGTAATTAAAAAACCGCTTGTCCGATTTTGATGAAATTTAAATTACCCGCTTTCAAATAAAAATAGACGGTCAAATACGGTTCACCCAGTCGAAGTTATGCGATAACAAACTTAAAAAAAACAAAAATAGAACATCATACTGGTCGAATTGAGAACCTCCTTGAGAAGAATATCTGTGTAACCGAACAATTATCTTCCGAAATTGGCGGTTAGGTGAAAACTCTAACCGGCTGTCATTCAAGTTACTGACAGTAATCAATAGCGCGGCTCTGAAACGCAATTTTCATCATCTCTATGAAACGGGTATATTTAAGGTTAGAGATTATGGCTCCGGACCCTCTGACAGGTAGATAAGCGTGGCGGATAAAGTGACACTGTCAATCTTTGTTTATTGAAACGCCGGAAGCTACCATCGGCAGGCATGTTAGCTAGTGGTCAACGGTAAGTAAGTTATTGAAAACGGCCGTTAGAGAATCTGTCGACGGATTGGTAGTCCATGCACAAAAAAATTAAAAACGCAATTTGGACCATCAGAAAAAAATGACCCATTTAGTGCCCGTGAGGTACGGACGTGAATTATGTAATATGAATTTAATGGGAACTGACATTTAGATAATTCCCGCGCTTTCACACACACATCCTTTCCGATTTGCTTAAGAGCGTCAGCACTGTCAGTACTAAATTCATCTCGGAACAGCTAAATCCTTACGTACGAACGTATGCGCTCTGAGCTCAAAATGAAACGCACCCTAGATGATCAGTGACGATGTGGTCGAAGATGTTATGACGTCACATCTAGAATGTACGTAGTACGTGCGCACTCATAGCTTGAATGTATAGTTACTAGGTACGGTACACCGGAGCGCGTCGACGCCGACGCGACGCGACGCGACGCGACGCGACGTTTGGCACCACGTCAAGTTGCGTAACTAACGACGCCGACGCGAGAACAGGAAACCCCCACTGTTAGAGTCAACATATGAATGTTAATGTAACTAATCTTCCCCCGGATACAATTACCGTTACATTTGTTTATTGTACCCACAAACTTACCGAGTAACTCCCGAGTATACTAACTACATATTATATGTATGTAGTTATGTACCTTCCGATAGAATTCTATATAATTTATATATATGATCAGCCCCTGGTTCAGAACGATGGACACCTGACCGAATCGATACGATTCGCTATTATTCATACATCTTATATTTTGAGATTTTTTAATTTGCACAAACCTATTACGTATTTTTTCTTAAATGTAATGAAATATTGTAACGTGTACGGCGATCATTAACAACATTGTCTGACTTGTTTAAATACTGCTATAGAACGTGTGTAATGCGGGATTTATTACTTACCGGATAGTTTGCCCGTCCCCCGAGATGGGCAAACGCAAAATTCTTGGTTTTTTTCAGTTTTTCAGGGGGTGAAAAAGTAGATTATTTTTCGTTTTGTTTTATTTTCGGTATTTCTCTCTTTTTCGTTCTTTTTTTTACTTATTTTTTTAAACCTAACGGTATAAAGCATCTTATTCTAGTTCTCAATTATTGTTGTGTCGATACATAGCTTACAACGTTAGGTTTATTAGCGGCTGCTACTAACTATTAAAATAATCGTTCTTAATATGATGTTACTAAAGCCATGTGATGAGTGGGCTCAGCGCCAGGGCTCCCGTCGGGCTCCCGTGGGGCCCGCGCCGGACCCTGCGCGTGCGCGCCCAAGGGGTCTATATTTACCTGGTGAACCATCCACTATTATGGGACAAATAAACACTTATCATTGGGCAAGCGATTGTCGTTCATTGTTTAAATGAATAGCGTGTATTGACTACATTCTATTAAATGTTGTGTTATTTTGTTCCAGGTAAGTTGATGTCGTCGCTCGGCGAGCGCTTGGTCGAGGGTGAAGCCGACACTGTCGGGGTGAAGTGGGGGGAGGGTATAGCACTAACTTCGGCAAATTACTAATCACAGTAATATTAGAAATGCGAGCGAGAGTTCGCCTGTCGTTTGTCATCTGTATGTATGTTACTCCTCGATGCTGAAACGGCTGATTGGCTTTGCATAAAATTCCGAATGAGTTTATATCCTGGAATTACACATCATCATCTCAGCCATGGAGATCCACCGCTGGACATGCCTCTCCCCTGTTTATTGATATTCACTTGGTACCCCACGGTATCAAATAGCCATATCCAGTTTTAAATACCTGCTTCTGATCCAAGTATTGCATTCCTACACCTTTAATTACTTGAGTTAGTAGCATCGATTAAAAGCGGGGTCTGGAGATCGCCTCGTCTCCGAGTACAACACTAATAATGTAACAAGTCAACTTGTGCACGAACTGTCAAGTGATCAATAAGTTTACTAAAATAGACTTTAGTGTTTCTGAACGTTTATCTTTGAGAATTTTTAAATACTTCGTGACGTTACGACTTCCTGACGGAAAATAGGTTTATTAGGAAGTAATAATTACCGGGGGAACCGTCACCGACACTTGCGCGGGTCAGAAGCGGTGTAGCGTCAATAAGTGGTATTAAAATGATTCTCCTCTTGACGAGGCCGACCCCCAGGGAACCCTTTTGGAAACATAAAACGGCACAAACTCGTCGCGACGGAATATTAAATATCCCATTTAAAATAATGTAATGAGTCGGTGAGCAGAGAGCGGCTCGTGTCGTCATTCAAAACGCTTTTGGAAATTATATTGGCGAATTTTGTTTGTATTGGTGTCATAAATATGACATAAATTTCGCTGTCAGCCTGACAGCGTAGTTATAATCCACCGCGTGGAGGGTACTTTCCCAATCCTGCCGTACTATTAAACCTACCTTTAAGACGTATGAATAATGACCGAGACCGGGTAACACGTACACGGGATTAAAATACGTAACAAACGATACAATAGTATCTAAAAGTCGGTTGAAAAGTTGAAGTCGGTTACATTTTTTGGTAACATTATTTTCATTTCAAAGTCTTGTTTCTGCGAACGCGATCTTTAGTCGGTAACATTTTATATTCATAAATTACTTTTTATAGGTACCTATAGTTATGATTAATCGATAGACGATTAATCATTATAAACCATTTACATAAGTTCTGATTTATGTATTGATTTTAAGTACGTACATGTTTATAATATATAATGATTGTCACCGCACGAGCTGTCAACCGCTAGCTTCACTCATCGGTCCGATCTGAGAGCAACATTCTATTTTATTCACTAGTGAGTAAAAACATTTTGTTATTCGGGAACACACCTGGCAAAGCTAATGTCAACTCGCCGACCAATCAGAGAAGAGTGCACTTGATAGAAGCCTGTGAAAGGTATGAAAGAATCCTGTGCAAGAATCCATTCCACCGCGCGTTTTGCACGTTCCTCGTCGGCGGTGCTAGTGTGATGAAAATTGTAGTGTTTCACCCAAAGGTAGCGTTTCGTGTTACTATATCTTCGCTCGCTCGAAAGTTTTAAAATTTAATATTTAACCACTATTATCTAACCATGTTCTATGCCCTTAAGACCTGTGCGACATTAAAAACTATCACATATCGAATATTACAAGTTGTAACAAAATAATATGTTGTAATATGAGTTATTAGCCAATTTCAAGTACTAATAACAAAAAGCTATCACACGGCGCGGCCGATCCCCGCCGGTTTAATATCATGTATCGTTAAATTCCGATAATGTTATTACGATATCGAGCTGGCCGTACAATATGCGAGCATTATTACCACCGCGCATCGCTCCAACCCTACCCTACCCAACCCTACCCGACGCTGTCCCGTCTACTAGCCACTTGTTGGGGAACTCGTATATAAGATTGATGCTGTAGTCCCCGCCATCGTTCTTCTCGGCCTCCCCGGAACTGTGCTGAGATTGATGAATTAGACAGGTCGTGTGGGATTTTGGATGAGTCGAGAAAATGTGACGATAATATATTTGTTTTTGAATTGAATCACTGTTTCTTAGAGATTGCAATTTTTCGTGTAATTGTGTCGGCATGTATTAGATATCCGAACAGTATAGACGGCGTTACATGTAAAGTATGGGTTTGCCTAGGTGTTGTTAGTGTCGCAAAAACATTATAGATGGCGTTGTCAAAGCGTTTTAGATATTAAAAGTAGATGGCGTCACGTATAAAGTGTGAATTTAACAGTAGGGTCTGCTAGTAGTCGATTGGTGATGTAAGTGGAGGTAGGAAACACGCGATATTGTATTTGGCCAATAAGAGGTTAGTTCGTGAATAGAGTCGAATATCTGAGAACCCCAGTCCCACAGCGAACAGTATAGTCGTGTAAGCCGTAATGAACGAATGTACAAGTAGTACCGGGTATTATACAGGGGTACCTTTGAAAATAGTGAAGTTAATGTCGATATCCAACGGGAGTCTCTAGTCGCCATTCTGAGCGACGACGGGTGGACGCGCGCAGCGGAACAATTGTGAGTAATCTATCGTGATACCTTGGAACTGTCACTCTATAATCTTGTGTGCTCTCCTCTGTGTTTAAAGTGGGAGGAGGTTGGAAGATGGAGAGCGTTGTCTGGACGTAAAACGTACCTTTAATCCTCTCACTGCTATGCTACGAAAACGTTTTCATTACAACATCCTAACATGCTGCCGGGATTCCACCCTGACCGCGCTGTGGCGTTAAGGATTACACACCGATATATGTATAAAATATTTTTATAGATAATTGCATTATCGAGAAATATTTTCATAATAAAAGTAACCGCTTGGCTGAAAAACGCAATTCAATATTTTTGTGGGAGTAGCGCATACAGAGGCGCTACACGAAGAAAAAACAGCGTCCGTGGGCTGCGCGTTCCCCTGTACCACGCGGTCCTAGGGGTACTATAACCAGCTGCACCCGAACTCGTCACTGGACTGAATCTAGTGGTGCCTTGACTCAACGTCGCACGAACACGCCGTTTGCTGCAAAACGAGATCTGCCGTTCAAAATGACGTTACCTTACATGTGTACGTAACTCCTGATCAATACATTGCAATAATCTTATGTTAACGCTTCAATAAGACAGCAGCTTATAATATAAGCGTGGGATTGCTTTTTTCTTTATAATCTTTACGTAATATCCAAACTACACAGACGCTGGCGATGTTTTATCTGTTGGAGGGATTCCACCGCGTACGACACCTGCGTCGGGACACATACATGTTATAATGAAGAATGTTGTCAACATCTTCTATATACTTGAGCAAATAAACCCGTAGTGTGCTTTAATGCAACGTCTAATTGTTTTTATAACTTTATACCATACATGTATCATCTCAGCCATAGGACGTCCACTGCTGGACATAGCTTTCCCCCTTGATTTCCAGAAGGACGAAGGACGTAGCACGGTCATATCTGGCGGCATGTCCGTATCATCTTAACAAACGTTGAGCGCGTCTATTGCTCGAACAAATTATCAATTCTCTATGTCAGTGCACACGCCATTGCATCGTCATAGAGCATGAACCGTCGGGTTACGAGTATATTACTCTTGCCTGTGAGCCGTATTCGTCTCCGTCGATTACAATTATTGTGATCGCTCGATAGTACAATGCGCCCTCCGCATCATCACAGTTATATTTGTGAACTCACCATCCACATGTTCACCTGCTCCCAGCTCGATATCTCGGCCGCTGATGTTTTACTGCACGACATAGTTCCGTACCGATGGCTGGTGATATTTCCTGTTCGTTGTCAATGATGTAAGTCCGACCGCAGTCAACGAACTGTTTACTACGTTCTGCTTCACCTTTTAATACGTTTTTAAATGTTATATAGCTAGTTTGGAAAAGAAGAAAAAAACCTTAGAAGAGTAAGATGGGGCGTCCAAGAGATTGGAGTGATGACAGCCCGTGACGTTCGAGCTCGTTCCTGGTGCAAACGATGGCCATAGCTATATTTTATTTTTATTTTTTTAATAAAAAAGCGTGGTAATGATGCCAGCGTTACTGAATAAATGTTAGGTAACAACAGTCCGCCTCCACAAGTCTCTCACACAGTGGGGGTCTTCTAAAACTACTTTATGTAAAGAGACGGAACACACAGTCAATCAATTTAGGGAACCTATCATTCTGTAGAATAGAAGCTCAGGTACATATTACCTCATATCGGCCCTCCTGTTTAAACACTATCCCCTAATCCGCCGCTGTCTTCCCCCACAACTATCTCTCTATCTCTCTCTCTCTCTCTCTCACACACACTCACGCATACACACTGACTCAACATGCATTTTAATATACTTCCATAAGTACATCATTTTTTAAAAATTTTGGAATTGTAATAATAATCAGAAACGTTATTCCTATTCTGCATTGCCGTGATTTTAATAATACACTGCTTGAAATAACCATTACCTGTAACTTTAAAACTCTGTTTTGTCTCAATTATTCTATAATTTTATTTTGTAGTAATTAATTAATTGTAAATTATATCTCATTTAATATTTTTCTCATATAAAACTGTATTATTAATATAACTAAATTAATTATTCATAAAACTCACTGATAATAGAAGTAAAATATATTTAAAATTTTGTAATATTTTGCAACAGAAACACTGTGCACCACGAGTGCACAGTGTTTCTGTTGCAAAATATTATGCGAGTATTATGCGAATCTGTATTAGGCCACATGCGACTGCGGGCTCCCAAGATACAGGGCATGCCTAGTGTGGGGCCCGTTGTTTTCAAATAATTTGCTATTATTATCTAGAAATCTTTAATGTTATTTAAATTGTAATGATATTGATGAAAATAAATTATCTTTTCTAGTCTTATCTTATACTAGAACTAGTTAACCAGATGTATTATCTTACGCCATCTGTTTCTAATTAGTGTCGACGATTAGTTCGAATAAGGAAGTCAAGGGCTGACGAGGCACTTGCCCACCTACTTGTTACGCCATAGAAGAAAATGATTAATGGTTTTTAACTGACTTCAAAAAAAGAGGAGGTTATATGTTCAACTGTATGTATTTTTGAAATGAAAACTTCTTTAGCCGCGTTGTATGCACTTTTGTATGGAGAAAAAATGTTAAACTCACGTCGGGACACCTCGCGTCAGAACGTCAGGATGAGGACGTGACGTCATCGAATTCGCAAGACGGATGCAGAGTAGACTGCCGTTGAAATTTAAACTTAAATGTGTTAGGAATAAGGAACATTTTCGTTTGTTGGTAGTTTTATTTCATAAAGCCGTTTTGTTAAAAGTATTATTGAGTTCGATTAACAAAACGCCGATATTATAGAGAGAAAAGATTTCATTGTTTAAAAAAAAAATGTCATCATCTTAATTCTATGCGTCCCACTAATATTATACATCTGAAAGTTTGGATGGATGGATGTTTGTTACTCAACCACGCCAGAACGGCTAAACGGATTTGGATATAATTTAGTATGTAGGATACTTCAGGTCCCGGAATAACACATAGGTTACTTTTCATCATCATCAATCATGGTCAAGTTTTCACTTCTGCCGGTACTCCCGGAGTGCAACCGTTTTTTTTAATGTTCACCGATTTCATCTCCATTTTTGGACCAACTCAAAATTCTTTTTATGTTTGTTAGAGTGTATATCCGAGGTGGTCGCATTTAAATTAAAATTTCCTCAAATTCGGACAAGCGGTTTAGGTTAGGTTAACATTCCAATAACTGAAAAATGTTACGTCTACTTGGGCGACTTCTAAATAGCGGGTGAAGAAGTCGGTAAACTTACACAATGATCTCGTGAGTAAAGAAAGTGGGTCAAAAAATGGGGAAAAAAAAATTTTAATTAAAAAAATTAACCAAAAAAATTGAACCGACTTTAAAACTTAAAAGTGTGAAATAACTTGTCGAAGTCGGTAACAAGAGCTATTTTGATAATAGCTACTTTTGAACTATCACGGTACCGACTTCAACAAGTTATTTCACACTTTTGAGCGTTGAAGTCGAAGTTCCATTTTTTGGTAACATGTTTGTTTAATACGTAGTATGTAGTGTTGTCGAAAGGTGAGCGCGGGAGTAAGTTCCTAATTATATTGGAGCCGGCGCCCCGCGGCTCCCGCGGGTCCGAAGTGCAACCACTAATATGGTTACAATCCTAATCAGCAGCAGAGAACGCGTACTCGGAATCTTCATTTTTTAAATAAGTTTATATATAGCTGCATGTTCCCTCATGCTCGAAACACCGCGGCTCTGATTACAACATTATTTCGTGTATCTCCGGGAGAAATGGGAACTCTAAATCACTGTATACAGGCACAGGCACGCTTGAAGTTTTTCGAATATTTTTTTAAGAAAATGTTCCGTTGTGGATGTCGGTTACTGTAGTTATAAAACACAGAAACATGAATACGGACGAGATAAGATTTGAAAACGTTTTTTTGGTTGTTTCGGCGACATGGCTAGGTCGCCGCATCAGAGATGTTATAGCATCAAAGTTATTCCAACCAATGGAAGTCGTTCTGCTTAAATATATTGTTATGTAATGTTTCGCCATAAACCTTTATCTTCGGCTGAAGATGTTCTTAAATATAAAAACGTAAATAGGTTGAAGCGATGATAGCTCAGCGGTGGTGGCGTCTGCTGTCGAACTGACGGACCCTGGTCAGATTGTCCCACCGACGGCTCGAGCTTCCGGGGTTGGTAACACAATTATCAAATTCCCAGCATGGTGGTAGGATACTTTCGAGTAGGTAGCGGCTAGTTTCCACCCATAAGTTTGAAAAACTGTCACCAAACACATAGTTTGTTGAGGCAGCAGTCCTTGAGAACCAGTGAGCATTCTAGGTCTATCGTGATAACATCTTCGACCGAATCGTCACTGACCATCAAGTGAAGTAGTGGTCAAGCTAGATGTATACAGTATACAATAATAGTAATTTCATTAAAAAACTATCAGATGAAAGTGGTCAGTTAGTTGGGATTTGTTGAAATTATTGAGTTCGTTTAGATGTAAGGTTTGCTGTTACGGCTGTTTCCACCTCGCTACGAGAGATAACTATACGAGTAGATGCTACTATTTATGTACTTATGTAAAACAGAAAAACATATTACAGTCTGAAAGTTATCGCGAGTTTCTTGCATAATTGTAATCTACGAAAAACATATTTAGCGGCACAAACGTCGGACTGTCTGTGTAACCGACAGTCGCGTGTCGGACAAACCTGCACGGTCGCGAGCGCGCGCGACTATCTCACTCGGACATTGTTGTTGCCTGGATATTAATAAAATCGATTTTAGTTCACTCTTAATCGATTTGCGTAACCTTATTCGCTTTGATGTCGGCAATTGCGCTCCCAGAGCGTTTCATATAAATAACCATCCTATCTCGATACGATTTGAATCCACCGCGACGACGCCGGCGCCGGCGCAGGCGCCGCGGCCGGCGTGTGCATGTGTTGTGCTATTCTAAACGTAGGTACCTACTTGTATGTACATATATTGCAAACTCTTACCAATGCTAATTATAGCCAGAGCAAAACAAGCGTAATCACAAAAGGGTTAATCGACTTTATAAATAAAACGTTTGCCGTACTTTTAAACGGATCGGTAGGTGTACCGTCCCGAGGAAGTACTTGTGGGACGGGCAACACTGAGAATAAATAATGTATGGACAAGCGTTACTTCAGACTCCGCACCCATATAATGTTTAAAACGTAGCAACATAACGTCGGCGTGCAGCTTACAACGTTACAACGGTATTAGTTATTACAGTGCATACATGTCGTACATACGTACTGTATTCTGCACTACGTATCCCAGTACGTACGGTACGTACACTACGTACGTATGCGGTGACTCGAGCTTAGATGTACTTATGTACGTTGAGATACGGTTTTACCCAACACTCTTACGGCAGCAGCATACGTAATATAGTTAAAACTGCACAATATATATTAAGTACGCATAAACCTTGCTCCGGGAGTCTTCTGGTCAGTGCACCGGGGACGTATCAGCTCTCGATTTGGATTAAACGCGTGTTGTGCGCTTGTCCCTCCATCGCCGCGCGGGCGAAGGTCAATCATCGGGCGGGCCGTGGTCCCAGCACTGTCTCACCAGGCTAGGATCACGTCGTCGGCGGGTGTGGGGCTCGACAGACGCGCCGCGACGCGACATTAACCCGACTAGTACAAACGACGCGGAGCTCGGAGTAAACACACGGCGGCTCTACGCTTCGCTGAGATTTATAGCGACATCGTTAAATGCAGATCGCGTGAAAATGCCCAAATTCAATGGAGTGAGTTTTCATAAAATGATATATATCTTTTTCAGGTTCTTCATACAAAATAATCTAAATGTGTAAAAACCGCTCGATCAAGAAAATTCATTCGTCCCTTTTGAAGTCGGTTAAAATTAAACCGTAGGCTAATATGAATCCAATTAGGTAATCCTCAGAAGGTAATAGTAAACGTGACGTTTCCAGCCGTGTGGAGGCCGGGTGCGCCTGCGCCGCCCGCGCCGGCCGCGCCCCCCGCCCGCAGAACGGGCGCCGCGCCCGCGCCCCCGCCGCCGCCCCCGCCGCCCGTGTGGTCGCCGGGCCCCTCGCCGCCGGCCGGGAGGAAGGCCTACAGGCCTGTGCACTTCGAGGACACGCCGCCGACGCGCCGTAAATTTGAGGTAAGAATAGTTATTTAACTTTCTTGCACATCTAGTGTCATCATCATCATCTCAGCCATAGGACGTCCACTGCTGGACATAGGCCTCCCCCATTGATTTCCACAAAGACCGGTTGGAAGCGGCCCGCATCCAGCCCTTGCCTGCGATCTTAGTCAGGTCCTCTGTCCACCTGGTCGGTGGCCGTCCTATGCTGCGCTTGCCAGTCCGTGGTCTCCATTCTAGAACTTTTCGGCCCCAACGGCCATCAGTTCTTCGAGCTATGTGCCCTGCCCATTGCCACTTCAACTTGCTAATCCGCTGGGCTATATCGGTGACTTGCGTTCTTCTACGGATCTCCTCATTTCTGATTCGATCACGTAGAGAAACCCCGAGCATCTAATGTAATGATAATGAATTAGAGTATTTTAGCGATATCCCTAAATATGGGTTTGATATGCTATTTAAGAATTGACAAATGCCCTACGTGCAATATGAATCGCTCGAAGCTGCGTTTCCCCATACGATGGATCAGTTGGATCTATCGAAGATATTTATTAATATCAATATTGTAAGCCTCGTAGCCACTAAAGAATATAACCAAGTTCGATGTCAATTTGTTTGGTTGCTGTAAGCTGTACAGGCAGGGCTGTGATTCCATTCACATTGAGCCCCTTCGGCTGTAGCTACGTTCCCCTCGGTCGCGCGCTAGATGGCACCGCTAGTGGCGTTATCGACAGTGCGCTCGGACAGCTGACGCCGCCGGGCCCGGTGACCGGCTCAAGACAACACTCGTTACTTCGTATCGGGGCCCTTGGACTGTTTGATCACTCCGCCTTTGGGCTGGCCACTAGCGTACAAGCCAACCCGCATCGGCCAGCGCAGCGCGGTGGCTCGCGGCCAGCACTCCTCTGTGTGAGGAAGGCTCGCGCCCCGGGAGTTAGAAGTATTGTTACACGTTCAACGCTGTTGTTCCAGCGCTGATGACGCTAACGTGTGCCCTTAACCTGACAACAGCAAAGCGCTGCACTGGACCCGCGCGGTGATTCCAACAAACGCCTAATATAGCGTCTAATTCACAATGATAATGCTTTATTGATTCTCTCAGAACTCATAACTTTACCTGCTTGTTTATTTCCAGAACTCGGAGCGAAACGGGTGCACCAGTGGCTCTGAAAGCGAGGGTCGAGTGCTGCGTACGTCTCGGAGCGCTCCGATCACTGGCTTGAACACCCTGGGCCTGGGCGCGGGTCTGCCCGGTGCCAACGTCGACGCTCGATTGCCGAGAGCACAAAACCCTACCGTCACTTTGCTGCAAAAAGCTAGAGGTAGTTTTTTTGTCTGTCTTCTAACCGTAGATATTTCCAGTTGCGTCAGCGACGTCACTTCTTAGATTTTAATGAAATAAAAGGGCGGCGCTGAAAGCTGAGTGTACGAATGACAGTGGCACACAGAGTAAAGCACCGACCGACCGAGTAGCCCTGCTGTACCGACCACACCGACCCACAAAAGGGGCCATAACTTATTCTAGCCGCGTGCTCGACGACGGCTAATTGGTGCCAAACTTTGGTTAATTGGCCGTCTTTGAACAACCCTTCGTTAGGAATCATCGAGAGCATCATAGTTACCGGTATTGTTTCGCCTCTTAGGGAAACTTGAATAATTACCGACTCACAATTCGTTTGGGAAACCTACTTGATTGATAGAACAGCTGACTTATCGTATTCTTTTATTTTATAAGTATTATTTTTCATCTCTTCTATTCGAACAACTATTGGTTCGTCTGTTCGGGCAAAGTAGGTCTTTTCTTTTAGAGAGTTTTAAAGCGGGCGTAGATACACTTTTACGCCCAATGTAAAGTATAGCGTGGCGGAATAGAGTTTTTACGCCCGCTCCATACGTTACGTTTTGTGTAGAGTACTACAGCGCACCACAGAGTAGTATTATACTATACTAGTGTATGGTCACGGGCTGTAACCAAACAGGTTCATCTAGAAAACGTATATTATTGTGCGGTTGTAAAAGCGGCGCGAAAATAAAAACAAATGAAAATCGCGCGAATGAGAACTGTTCGAGCCAGGGTAGTAAAAGTATAATTGCAGAAAAGTTTCAATGTTTCAAATAAAACTTAATATCATAAACACGAAAGTTTTTATGCATTGATGTTTCACGCCTAAGCGGCTGGATGGATTTGGATGAAATTTGATATGAAAATAGTATATACCCTGGATTAACACATAGACTTATTTTCATCATCCCCATAATCACCGTTTTTATCACCACGCGGGTAAAACCGCGGGGCTCAGTTTGTATAAATATATTTTAGTCATTACTTATATATATATATATATATATATATATAGGTAGGTATGTATTTATAATATGTACCATTTGATGCATGCCGCTTCCAACGCGTCCTTGTGGGGACGAATGGAGAGGGCTATGTCCAGCAGCTGACATGATGATGATGATGTACTTTTTTATTTATTTATTCACTTTACTATTTAAAAGTCTATACTGTATTATTCTCTTAGTGGAATGAAAAGTAGAGCGGACGCGAATTTATTTTTTGGCAAAGTATTATATTGAATCCCTCATCCTGCCCGAGCGCATGTACTAGTATAAACGTTGCTATGCCGTGTGTACTGATTTATCTTTGTTAGAGTTGTACTACTTAGATAGCTTATTGTTTATATTGAATTGAATTATGTTACGCTAGTATTCCGATAGTCGTTCATGCTCAATCTATTGAAATCTTTGAGATTGAACTCGTTTGTTTCACGCTACGTCGCTACCGTACGTCACTCCGATACGTCGCTACGCTACGTCACTTCGCTACGCTACGTCACTTCGCTACGCTACGTCGCGTCGCTAAGCTACGTCGCTTAGCTACGTCACTTAGCTGCGTCTCTTAGCTACGTCACTCGGCTACGTCGCGTAGCTACGTCGTAGCGTATAAGAAAAGTATCATTTTCGCAAATAATGATTATCATAGAGCACAAAACGATGTCAGACATTATCTAGGAGACAAGAATGATGCTAACGCTCGACTTCTGCCGAGTTACCGTATTTATGTGTGAAATCTAAAGTACCTGGTCTACTCTAATGAACACGTTGTGCAAACCATTACGAAATTAATGTTCCTGACTTTATTATTTCTTCTGCCGGTGCTTCCCTGTGAGGCTCGGTTTGTTTGGAATTCCGCACCGATACGTCCTCGATGCTTACATTGAAGAAATGATTATGTCTTCGACTTATGAATACTTTGCAGCTCGCGACTCTACATGAACCCATAATATCCATCAAAATATTAAAACGATGGTAACCCATTTTAACACATAATCTGCTGAAATCCTTCAGGAGGTAAAATAGAGGTGCATAGTCGTGGTACACAGGTGGGTAAGGAGGCATCTACTTGTAACGGTGTAATGATAGTCGTTGTGACGAGCGGCGCCGCGGGTCGCGGCTAGTTCGACTGTGCACGGTATCTTCGAGTGCCGAGACAGGGAGGGGAGGTAAACGGTGCTAATAACCGATGCATAATAACTGTCGTGGGTTCGAGAGGTTTGATTGTATGCCTCTTAACGATTTACATTTGTGGCTTTTCCTTCCTCGGGGTAATCCTCGGGAATAGGAATTAGGAAATGCTCTAAAAGAAACCTTTGAATATTGAAGGTTTGTCAATCAATACGAATTGAAGTTTGGCGTAACTATGACTTGAACTAGATACAACTACAGGCAAACTTATACCCAAGTGTCAGTTGTACAAGAGTTATTTTCGTATATTATGAGAGCATAGGGAGGCGTGATTTCTTCTTGGTTATAAAAATATTTAGTGAGAACCTTACGTCGTGCGTATAAATAAATAAGTATACAGAAGAGGCAGGCGTTTGGCCACGATTTCACCTAATGGTACGTGACGGTGATGTCTGCGATGGATCACGCCTGCCTCATAGATTTAGGTACCGACTCAGTCGCGGCTTGAAGTAATAATATAATAATAATAATAATATAAAAATAAGTAAACTTGTATCCTTACCATAAAAAAGAATATTTTGATTGATTTGATCAAATTATTTTTTCAAATAAATGACGAAGTTCTGAGCTAACAAACACACAATACTACATACGACCGAATATAGAACCAGCTCATTGTCTGGAATTGAAAAGTAACTACCATCAGTGTACATCGGAATAGCCGGTCGGTGAACAATATTGAATATATTTTTCTGTTTACAATTTCAGAAGGACAGATTCCGCGCGCTCCGCTATACCTACAAGAAGAATCTCGTCTGCCGCGGGACAGGCCCTCACCACCCCGGGGAGATCCAGGTAAAGCATACTTTATCGGCTGAAAGCGGATATCTCGGAGGCAGCCGAGCGCGTGCACGCGGTACCGCCCGCCGCGCCGCGCGGTCCTGCGCGCTGGGCTGGAGGTGGCCGTAGAGCAGATGTCGCGCGGGAATCGCTGCAGGCGCGCGTACAAAGCGACTACTAAATTTTCTTTCGCTCGTAAATGGATCTATCCACTAGATTTGCGCCGTAAGCAGCGTGGCAAGTGTGCTGATGTGTGCAGAGGGCGCCGGCATTACGCCTGCGTCCGACTACGCGTCTGAACTTCGGTTAAAGCGCATTAGTGCACGTCATCTGCACGTGCGCGTCGTCGCCGCGTCGTCGTCGCCGCGCCGTCGCCGCGCCGGGTGCACGGGCAGTCGTATAATACCGGCAGTGCAAGTACGGAACTTTTCACGATCGCGTAGATCGTCTAATTTGACATTTCAAATCGTGAAATCATGTTTTGTCGATTGTGTAACGAATATCACGATCCTCGTGATATTCGGCAATTTTTTATCGATATGAGTTCGGTAGGTACTTGCACTGTTGGATTGCAGAAACCGATTTCATTTATTTTTTTTCCTATCATAATTATTGTATGTGACGGTTAAATGATATTGGTCTCAGTCAAAAGTATAATCGCACAGTTTGTTTCAGGACCCCCTTTAGTATTAGTGTTGTAAGTGATACGAGTCGATGACATTGTCTGGTGCGCGTGTGTTGTTTCCAGTTCATGCGCTGCGCAGAGAGTACGCGAGCGAGACGGAGACGGAGGCGGAGGCGGGGAGGGAGGGGGAGCGCGGCGCGCGGAAGATGGCCGATGCGCTCAAGAAGGGAGGAATAGGGCCCATTACCGAGGAAGGCATGCCGGTCTCGCTTAGATCTGTAAGTTTCAACGGTTCATACATACTCGTCTATATGTATACATTGTGATAGTTATATATAGTTGTGATAGTGCACGCTGATACACTAAATATTCAAAATATTGATGCTTTATTTATTTTGAATTGTGCTATTGCGTCACCTACCGTGATTTGTGCGTTTGTGACGTCAGAAGTGAGTGTCGACGGAACATACCATCATAACAACCCTGGAATAACGCATAGGCCACTTTTTAGGCCGAAAAAACTATAGTTCCCGTGCAGGGAGAACCGGTAGTCCACGCGGGCGAAACCCCGGGCGCGGCTAGTTGAAACTAATGATGTTTTTTTAAATATTTTTAATTGGGAATAGGCAGGCGTTTGACCACTATCTCACCTGATGTTAAGTGATGATGCGGTCTACGGTGGAGCCTGCCTAGAACATACCTGTTCACTCGTGACTTGAAGATACTCAGGTTGTATGTTTGCGCAAATACAGATTTAGGCAATGAATTCCATTCGTTAGCTGTACATTATGAATGTGGAAGCAAAACGCTTCGTGCGACAAGTTGGAACGTCCACCATGTATGGATGTCGCATTGCCGTCCGTCTGGTCGTCCTAAGATGGAATGGGGATAGTGGAATCAAATTATGCAACTCCAGAGCACACTCTCCGAAATGTATCGGATAAAAGACCGATAGAGTAGCTATTTACGTCGATGTGCAGTAACCTCGCATGTTGCACGTTACAGGAGGTGAAGGACCCATCGCGATGGTACAAGAAGATGTACGAAACCATTCACAAAAACAAACTGGACGGTGAGTGAATGTCTTCCTGTCAGTTAGTGACTCTTGTGCGGTTTATATATGTATATGTGTTGTATAATCGTTCCCCAATCATTAATTTTCTTTTCCAGACGACTATGTGACTATACGGTACAAAAGCCGACGAGGTGATTATCTCCCTTTCTTTACAAATCATGTTCAACATCGGTGACTGAGCTCCACACGACACACGACACGCGACACGCGACACGCGACACGCGGCACACGACACACGACACACGGCACACGACACACGACACACGACACACGACACACGACACACGACCCACGACACACGGCACACGGCACACGACACACGGCACACGACACACGACACACGACACACTACACACTACACGCTACACGCGACACACGACACACGACACACGACACACGATACACGACACACGGCACACGGCACACGAAACACGACACACGGCACACGGCACACTACACACTACACGCTACACGCGACACACGACACACGACACACGATACACGACACACTACACACGACACACGACACACGACACGCGATACACGACACAACACACGGCACGACATACGACACGACACACGACACGACACACTACACACGACACACTACACACGACACACGACACACTACACACGACACACGACACACGACACACTACATACGACACACGACACACGACACACGACACACGACACACGACACACGACACACGACACACGACACACGACACACGACACACGACACACGACACACGACACACGACACACGACACACTACACACGACACACGACACACGACACACGACACACGACACACGACACGCGACACACGACACAACACACGGCACGACACACGACACCCGGCACACGAAACACGACACACGGCACGACACACATCTAACTAATCATTAACCATTAACAGCCAACAGTGCTTGTACTCTTGCGAACATTGACATCGTGTGTTGTGAATACATTTGCTTTGATTTCATGGCGATGTGACGTCACTGATTCTTTTTTTTTCTTGGCGTAACAAGCTTCAGTATTGACCATTCTCACGGTAGAATTAGTGCAAAACGAATAACATGTACTTAACTTCAATGTAAAGTTGTGTGCAGTCGCTTCAGAATCCCTCACGAAATAACCAAACAATGATCACATTTCATTTTAATGCACAGACATCACGACGAAATAAACATTCAGATTTGATTTGTCCCTGCCGTGAAAAAATAACAACAATGGCGGCTAATGTTTTGCTTCACAAACCGTTAGCCAAATTTTACAATCGTGATAAGACCTCTTAATCAGATATTTATAAATATCTAACAGCTTTTCTCGCGATCAAGACCCGTTTGATTTAATAACAATGTGTTCGAATCGCGAAAGTCTAAAAATTACAATATCTAAGAGACTAATAAAATATGTAGGTACTAACCAACTCGCAAGCATAGGTTCATGCTCGCAAGCTTAACATCCGTGCGTCCGTCATAAGAATAACCTTAGACTGCGTTTCACAAAACGTGTCCCGCGGCAATCGGTGGAACTAACTGGAACCTCGCGTATAACGATTAATCTGTTAGCAAAGAAACTAGCGCCACCCCCGTGAGACTTCTTTCGTGAAATAGACTCTACCATAAAATCAAGTCGGTACATACATAGTATAGGTACATAGGTTCGGGACCACGACCGCGACGATGTCGCCCTATTGTCCAAAACGCTTGTAACACGGAGTACTCTCGCCAGGTCAACCGCCGGAGAGAGTGAGCAGCGACAGATCCCAATACGCATACTTCGACCCGCGCTCGGGGTACCTGAGCGAGCCCGAGGGCGGGCTGGGCAGGCTCACCGCGACCCCCTGGGGCGACAGTGACGTCACCGGCGCGGGCGGGCCCCGCCGGAGGACGGCCTCGGTGCAGGAGGACAGGAGGACGAGTGAGACGATGACGCAGTACTCCACTAATAACAAGTTCGTACACTTTTATGTTGTCTTAGTTAATTACGGACACTGCAGATATAACGGAAATTATCTTAATGATGACGAAAGTTGTTCAATGTGAACGACGGTGTATACATAAATGATCGCCGCGCCGCTTTGTACGGGCACAGGAGGAAATGTGAGCTTTTTAATAAGTTTTAACCAATAAAATATGTTCTTTTTCCATATCTGTTGGAATCTGTCGGGCGACAGACACCTCTTCATACACATATCATATTTTACAATTATAGTTTTTAATATTATCCGCCGCGTCATTAAAAATCCGTTTTAAATGCAATGGCATAAATGCAATAAATCAAATAATATTCAAAATATTGGCTGTAGTTCAAAACCCACTTTAATATAACCTATCTAATCTGCTCATCTTAAGAAAAGAGGTCTACAGTCAGTAGATCTAGAATCTACAAAGTAACTTCGAGATTATCAGCTTGCGTGGCGGGAAACATTAATTTTGACATATTTTTTGACGTGATAACGTTTTATAAATTGATGAATGCCAAAATGAAAAATAGTAACGGTAACATTCCGCGTAACGTTTCACCTGAGTTTTATCTAGATCTAGATAATATAATCAAAGTCAAAGTCAAAGTCAATGTCAATATTAATCAAAGTCATACATGATTATGTCGTTATCACGTAAATCTATCGTCCGTAAACCGACTTTACAGGCAACCAATTTTTTTTTTTCTATCATTTTAGATACAGCACCCTAGCTTCGGGTAGAGCGAGTCAAGAAGTATACAAAAGCCAACCAGGCAGAATAGAAAACTATATGCCCGGGAGATCTTCCGTAGTCGACAAAGAGGCAAAGCAGGTACATAATATACTCACCATCCCCCAGGATCGCCCCGGGCTTCTCATTACTCGCACATTACCGCGATCGTTCCCCGCAGACCCCACCCCCGTGCACGTCGTACAAGAATAGAAAATAACTTGTCGTTCCATATTCTAACAGCCTGCTCACATTTCATAAATAGAACGAAAACGAGATATGTTTTTTTCTTTTCTAGTGGTGGGACGAGGTCATGGACATTTTTGACGGGGTACGAAACCTTTTTACTATTTTATTTTGTGTTCTTCTTACATATAACCGATAATAACAATGTACATAATATCGATTTTCATGTTTGTCAGTGTTTTCTATATGTATTTTATTTGTCATGTGTAAAACGATATTACAATTGTATCGGACTCACGATAAACACCGATTACAATAGTAAAGCATTATAACTATGTTCCTGTGCTTTGGCGATTACGATATATTTTTAAATGTTTTGTTATTACCCAATAACGAAACTTTATACAGTTTGCTAACATAATACGTCTATAAATTATATAGGTAGTACTGTTTGATCCCTTCGTGCAGTTTTACAGCTTACCTACAGACACAACTAGTTGAAAAATTAAAAAGTGACCTAAACAACTCAGTTGTCTCTCGGATGCCAATTGGAGACGAAGACTCATAGTTTCACTCTAAAATATTAACGGTGAACCATCGACGTTAAAGAATGTATATAAAAAGCGCATTCGCAAGCGCCCGGCCGGATAGTGCTTCATACCGTACCAAATTGGATTTAATTATAAAAGCGTCATGGGGCGCTTCGAGTCTGGAACAGTGAATTGTATTTGACACCTGCTTTAAGCATTATAGAAATAAGATTTTTTAATTAGTCTGCCTTTTTCATGTACCACAACTATTATTCATCGTTAGCAAACTGTATTATACGTAATGTTTAGTAGAGCGGGGGGGCGGTCAGACGGCGCGGGCGGGTATCGGCTCCTGGCGACATAGCGTTACACGTGACGTTAGGTACAATGTACAATGTAACAAAATTATCATTATCATTATCATTATGTCGTAACGTGTAAAAAACGGATTCCATTAAAAGACAATGGTGGTGAATCTGGTACGTAGACTAACGAATAAAACGTGCTCAATTTCCTATTCTGACCTAATTTTACTAAGATTCAGTTGTGTATTCTAGACGCTAATTTTACCTAAACTGTTGTAATCTTCGTTGCAGTAATGTAAAAGTTGGCGTCTCAAATTAAGAAAAATGCAGATTCAATAGCAAGAGCTATTATGTCGGACAACAATTAAAAATTCAATATTTCATAACGAGAACTGCTTATTAACTGCAAATCTCTTTTAGAAACGATTGCAATAAACAACTGGCAGGCGTTTTATTAAATGTTTGTCCAAATCAGATTTATTATGATTATCATCCCCGGCCGAACGGATGGAATGGCTAAATCTTGCGATTTCAGGAACTTGTTCTAATTTCAGAGGGCACCGATCACGCGGCGGCTAAGATTACAATTATTACATTTCTAAAACTTAGTATGAATATTAGAGTTACACTAACGTATCGAGACTTGCATACATTTTAGTTAATACATATTGGTTTAAAGTATGTAGTTGTGTCGGATTCACCACCAGAGCCAACCGCTGGCCACTGTGTTGCCATGTCAACTATAATCTACTAAGGCCGTGGCAAATGTACGGGGCGGTGTACCCTTACTAGTGAATTTCAGTCGGTTTCAATTAATAATACGTGTTTATTTACAATAAGTGATATTACTGCTAGACTTATAAGTATTTCAAAAATACTAGTTACAAAGTTAGGCTTCAGTTCGTGTTCACGATCGTAGTTCGTGTTCAGTCCAGTTTCTAGCGGCGCCTGATCAGTTACATCAGACAATAAGTTTCGACCGAATTGATCAAATCTCACCGCCCTTCCGTTCGCCTCTGCCCAACTTCACACACGTAGGTACGTTTGTCACTGATCCACTAACGGTATTTTCACATCGGTGCTGCTGGGGTCGGCTAACAGTGGTTAGACGAGAACTCCCCCCTGCCTCCTTACACCACACTGCTCGCTCGCGCCATCCAAAAGAGTGTAAGCGCCTTAACATGTCCGCATCGTGCGCTTTCTGTGTCTGTCCCCGTACGGGCTGCTCTCTCGTTTGTGAACGCAGATAATAAACAGTGTATTGCTTTACTCACAGCTTCATCAACAAGATAAAAGAAACTCATAGTTCACTTTGCTTGACACTTGACGGTCATGTTTAGTACACCTACCCTGCTGTTCATTTCCTGTGTTCAAGCTTAACCTACATATAGACGTCTGTAGAAGTACAGCTAGTTCTGTTAGTACTTACTCGTATTACCAAACGTTAAATGATATTGACAATTGCGTAAACTTCACTGATCCGAAGGTAAACATGGACCTTCTTTACGTGATCTATCACTCACGGACAGGTACCAGCGTCGGGTAGTAGCTAGTAGTAACATTCGACGTCAACTATTTAACAAAGACGTCTACCTATGGTTATGAATGTTTCTTTATCCAAGTGATGTGTTTGCGTGCAATAGTCCCAAGCTTTTTAGTATCGCACTCTGTCAAAGTATTATTTTGTCTTGTGATTTGTTTTGGATTGTGTAAGTACCGAATGTGTATAAAGTTGCCAAAATATTATTATATATCTTTATTACTAAGGCTAAATACCGATTTATTTCACACGATCGGGATCGGTTCAATCATGGTATTTATGAAAAATTACATCCGACAGTAAATGTGACACCATCAATGACGTGTGAAGATTGATCAGGTGTCTGTGTGTGTGTGTGTGTGTGTGTGTGTGTGTGTCTGTGTGTACGTACTCGTAGAAGGCATGCTGCAAGGATACATTTGTAACGTTAGCTGCATCGCTTCTTTCCAAGGAAATTATGTTATTCACTCAAACGAACTAAAATTATTTCTGATTTGGAATGTCTTATTATTTTTACTTCAAAATGTAAATTCGTATAACCCTAGACGCTAACGCTAATTACGATATAAGAAGAGCGTTACTCTGATTGCGGTCGGTCGGTCGGTCGGTCGGTCGGTCGGTCGGTCGGTCGGAGCCACCACCGAGTTACACGATCAACTTACGTAACGTTACAGACTTTCCATCAAAAAAATGAAACGAACTTGGGATTGTTCTTTATAAGTTAAACGAAAATGAACACTATTTCGTAACCGTATAAAGCCTTACTTCTCCCTGTTTTAGTAAGTTTTATTGAAGAACATAATTGGTATACCAATAACGGAATACTCCTCACGAGACGAATGGTTTAAATACGAGTAACTCCTGACGTATGTGTCGGTAGCATCGCTTCAACGCATGATTATAGATAATCTCACGCGGTCACTGGGGAGACTCGTAATACTTGTTTTATGTTTTTATTTTGCTTATAATATTTGTGATTTCCAGCAAAACATATCGAGCACGACGCCACTACCGCAGGCGTCTCCGAAGGATAAGAGAGATATCACCGCGACGATATTGACCAAATCTAATATGGCGAGGTAAGTTTAAGATGTTTTATTGTTAGTTTCGTGTTTAATATTTGTACCGTTAGCCAAGTTAACAATCATGATTGAAAAGGTTAAACGTTATACGTGTTTATGTCGGCACGACGCGGACGGGACGCGTGCGTGCGAATCAACGATTATCCCACCTGGTATAGTGCGATGATTACCTATCGATGGGAGCGTCAGCTGTCAACCTGACGGACTCCGGTTCGAACCACCGATCTACGGCTCGAGCTTCTGAAGACTACTCTCCAGTCTTTGAAATAAACAGTAGGTGTAGGTGCGGCGCACGGGCGCCTACTGCAGATTTGTGTAACATATTATATGCGCCTGTTATATCCTTTTAACGATGTATAAAATATATTTCGCCAAACAACGGAGCACATTTGGCTGGTTTCACATGCATCCAGTGTTATCATTATAGCTCCACTGCAGCTATCATTATAGCTCCACTGCAGCTATCATTATAGCTCCACTGCAGCTATCATTATAGCTCCACTGCAGCTATCATTATAGCTCCACTGCAGCTATCATTATAGCTCCACTGCAGCTATCATTATAGCTCCACTGCAGCTATCATTATAGATCCACTGCAGCTATCATTATAGCTCCGCTGCAGCTATCCACTTATTTTAATAAATTAAAAACAAATAAATTGTATCGATTTACTTTTCAATATTTCGTCAATATTCAATACCTTTGAAATTATTTTAAAAAAGTACTGAAATTATTTTGCCTTGTATTAACCATCTCGGATTGCTATCGTGTTTGAACATCTTTGAATCTATAATTTTCCTAGACAACGTCATCACTTAACATCAGGCACTTGACAACTGTCTCAACAGTTGTCAAATGCAAACTTATAATATTAAAAAAAAAATATGAAGAAGAAGAAAAATATCGTAGAATAATATGACGGTCGCCGTGGCTCAGTATTCAGTGGCTTAACTTCTGACCTGCGAGGACCCCGGGTTCGAATCCTGGCAGGGGCAAACATTTATGCGATGAGTGTATGAGTATGTGGAATAAGTATATCAGAGGAAGCTTTAAAGTAGCACCAGTGAATGATAAGTTGGAAGGGAATAGATGGGATTGGTATGGGCTTGTCATGAGGAGGGATGAATAACATATAACTAAAAGAGTACTTAACATGAATCTAGATGGATATAGAAGTAGAGGAAGACCGAGGAAGGTATGGATGGACTGTGTGAGGAATGATATGTGAGCACTGAGACGACCAATGATAGAAGAGATTGGAACAGGAAAACATGTTGTGACGACCACACCTAGTGTGGGATAAGGACAAGAAGAAGACAAAGAGCATGAATGTCTGTCCAACCTTATAAATGGATGTCAATTATCAATTGTTTGATGATGCTGACAGACTACCTCGCGGTGGCTGTCGCGGTTCGCCTAGTGCTAGGCGAACCGCGACCGCGTCCGCGAGCGCCCCGTGTTCTCCGTGAAAAAGCGAATGTGGTTGAAACTATAGTCGGAACCCTCTGACTTATTACGTGAGTAACTCCCGTGTTTTATATATACATTCATAAGACTTGAATGTGTTGACGCCAAAGATCTCAATACAGATCCCAGTATTCTATAAAGTTAAACATTTCAGAGCGCTGAAAGAATCTGGCTACGAATCCGACTCGACACTGGTTTTCCGTCGCCGTGAGGATACAGAAGGTCCATTATCGCCCGCTGAACGCCGCGCTGCCTACCGCGACCTTCAAGCGGGGGGCGAGCCTCCTCTTCGGGGATTCAGGTCACCCGCGCCGCCGAGACAAGGTAAACGACACATTGTTTACAATGGGAATAGGGTACCTTTTAGAATCAAGTTTATTCAGGAGTTACGTCGTTTAAATATATATATAAATAAGGCAATATGCACAATCGAGCTCAGGAGTTCAATGGTAGCTTCACAAAGAAGATGAGACATTCGTATCTAACGTTGCATGAAAGAAATATTTTTAAAACTTGTGAATTTATAGAAATTAGAGGTGTTTTCTTTTACATTAAGAACTAAGGTCCATCAAAATGTATGATTCGCACCGGGGACTATTCAAGGTACACAAAGTGTTTCTGGATTCATGGATGGCGTAATAACAGTTATAGATTTTCAAAGGAATCAGATCACTTGTTTCACTTTCACTTCAAGTTTATTGGCAATTACTGTACCATTTATTTTAATTTGGTCTACCTGAATTACATAGGTCTATCTATTATGTAATTTTCTGGCTTAAAGCTAAAATCGAATTATTGGATAACAAAATGTGGCAAAATGAAAAATGCTTTATTTATTATATTATCGTCGTATTATATTAGATATACGGACTATTGAATTTTTGATAACAGCATAACATCTAATATTAAACACTATTTATTGCATGTTTTTATAATACTTTTTTGGTGTCGGTGCTAATATCTCAACGCTATACGTTCAACTTTTCGATGGTTAAAATAGGATTCAAACAACTAAATGACTTTGAATACTATTACATAAAATTATGTCAAAACTGGAGTGTAACAAAATTGAATAGATTGAAAAAAAGAACAAATAGTTCGTACATAATATCACTGATACAATAAAGCGGAGTGTTACGTTCCATCATATGGTACCTAACCATGGTCGGATGCGTCATCGCAAGGCCGTTTGTAATGACACTGACCACAGCGGCCACGCTTGTAATCGAGTGCACGTTAGTACACAGTTACACACAGCCACTGCACACGAGGTAAGTCGCGTATACTAGTATTTATCTCTTCGCATGCCGCCGATATACTCTATAACAATGGTGCTGGGACTTCACAGGAAGAACAGGTAACGCATGCATTAGTTGACTCCAAAATTAAACTAGCACAATTACATAAACCACAAGTTTTGAACCGAGCACCGTTAGTATCACCGGTAGAAAAACAGCAACGCTTTCGAGAACCACGATTTATTCCAGGAGCACAATCGACACGTTTTTCTCACATCTAACGAAACGAGAAGAATTGTCAGTAATGTGGTTAAAATTCCACAGACGAATCGGAAATTGAGTACATACCGATTTCCCCTACACTGACGAAAATAAGAGTTCACAAGAGAACGCCTCGATATCACGAAGTCGTCTGCTACCCCGTGACCAGAATCGAACCAGACAATGTGAAATTTATCGAACATTCGCCCTCCTTTCTTAAACCGGATTCTAATAATACGGTGGAATATCCACCTCCACCGCCCAGGCGGATTTCTTCTAGAAATAGCAGAACACTCAAATTGGTCACGACCACGAGGTCTGTTTCCACATCTCCTAAGAGAATAGCGCCAGTGTCTCAATCGAATGTTGACTTTCTTAAAGATAAAATCAGTCACAAATTACAAAGGCAAAACACACATATAATATCAAGATCACCGATACTTACGGACAGTCAAAAATCTAAAAATAGAATTATGTCAGCTTCAGCGCCGCCTGCTATTAACAGAAAAAGCTCCATCCATGTTGTCCCTCTGAATACGTCCAAATTACAAAAAGGCGACAAAACTACAGCCTGCACAAGTAGTTTTGGCTCACCCAGGAGGACTTTATTGCCAACTGAATATTCAAATTCAAAACAAACTAAAAGTCAAACGTCTGTCATAATTGAAGGAGGAGCTGGCAGAAGAACGCCTATATCTAGCATATTAGACAAGGTGACGTCTTTGGACAAATTATGGAGTGCAGAAAAAAGGAACGAGCGCATTGATTTGACAAAAGTCAGAACATTAAGTAAAAGTACTCAAAATATTCCAATTAAAGTAAGCGTCTCGAAATCTTCGATTGGATCTGCTTCTAAGACTGCGTTACCAAATTTAACCCACAAAAGCAGAGATATGACCCGTACTGCTGAAAAAATTGAGAAATTGAAAGTATCTAGCCTCCATACTAAATCTAACCCCTGTTTAGTTAGCAGGAGTGTTCAAAAACTGGGCAAAGCAAATGCTCTTCAAACTTCTTCAAACATTTCTAAGTCATCTTCAAGTATTTCTTCACCTCAAAAAAAACTTAATCAAATAAAAACTGCAACCGTCACGAATCTCAAGAAAAAAAAGTCATTAGAAAGTGTTGTTGTTAGACCCCGAAGTGTTCCGTGCCATGAATCTTGCAGTAAAAAGTCAAAAGAAAATAATAGGAACGTGAAAAAATCTACTACTAAATCTAAGAAACCAGGTAAAAAATCTACACCAGGAAGATCCAGCAATGATTCAGAGTCTGGAAGCCAGTTCGGGGATACAGTGTCTAACGATGCATCTAACTTTGGTTCATACGAAAATTTAGATGGGAAAAGAATAAGTTTGAAAGAAATAAAACGATCGCATGACGCAGTTGTATCTGATTCATTTTTTCAACATTTATTTTTGGGAAATTCTTACGTCCCCACTGTTATGGCATACCCAGTACTGGAAGAAAATACTTCGGTTTTACGAAAAGCGAAAATGTTTCAGACAGTTCCGCAAGACAATATCACGCCGAAATCTTTAAATTCATATTTAATACACCGAAAACCTGTATCACTTTCTCGTTTTAAAATATTGGACCGTAACCCGAGTCCTTCGTCTCTACAAAGCCCTCGATCTATTTCATGGCCAGGCAGAATGCACGGTGAAGTTCGTAAATTTGATAGTTTATCCAAATGTCAAGAGTTTGGGTCTAATTCATCGTTAGCTACAACCAGAAGTAGGAGTGAACCACCGGATAATAAAATGTATTTTTCACAAACTACGCGTCCGAAATCTCCCATCATAGTTTTCCATAAAAGGGAACATTCCAAAGAATTATCGGATCGTAGTTCAGTTTCACCATCAAGATTGTATTTCACTCAAACTAGTAGACCCGTTTCACCAATAGTTACTCATAAAATAAATAAAATCATTACCAAGGAAATGAAGAAATCTTTATCTCCGCCTAAAATTGTATTTACAGAGACAATTCGACCCATTTCTCCAAAAGCATGCAGACGAAATGAGTGTCAAGAAAAAGAAAAGGTAGAACATGACAATAATCCGTCAACTATGTTTTTCTCACAAACATCTAGGCCTGTCTCACCTAAAGTCTCGCCAAAAACTGCTACAAGTCATAGCAGAAGTCAATCTACATCGCCTGTTTCAATTAGATCACCGTCATATCGTCGTATTCATAATGTCCGTTTACAAACTAGCAAAATTGATAGCACATCAAAAGCTGTATTCCGTACACGTAGCGCAGGTGACGCTGAAAAAAAGGAGATTCAAAATAATTTATCGTTTAAAACTAAAAGTGACTCTAATTTGCACTTCGATGATCCTGAGTACGACGAGTACGTTCGAGATATGCAGAACAATAGAGCACGATCTGAAAGATTTAGAGAACTAAACAGATATTATACTTATTTGGAAAGAGTAGGAGAGCTAGAAAAAGCTACTTCAACGTCTGATTTACGCCATAGACGAAAAGATGAGGAAATAATAGACTTTGAACGATGGAAGAAAATTCGATCCATAGAAAGAGCTGAAGAAGAGTTGAATAATCTTTATCATAAACTTAAGGTAGCTCAAACAGAAAAAGATGTTTTATTTTACCCTAGAGATGTTAAAGACTATCGGTGGAATTATGATAATGATCGAGGTCTTCGTATCAAAGAAAAATCCGTAGAAAATCTGAAAGACCATTTTCAACAAATATCTCACTACGATTCCTTAGAATCTGAGCAAAATGTTTCTAAAGATATGTATAAACCTTTATGGAGAGGAACTAGCGTCGCGGAAACCGCATTTTATATAAATAGAAAAAAATATAGCACACCAAATGATCGACCTATCCTAAAACCTACTATAGCATTACAACAAGATTCGTCTCTTAGCGAACTTCGCAAGAAAATTGGTCTTGGTAGCCGTCTTTGGAGTAGCTTGTCTATGGAACAAGTGAATGCGTTGAAAAATCAACTCAATGCTATTTACAGTAAAGAATTGGATTCTAAATCTAGTAAAGATTGCGAAAAATATACAATTGAAGTGAAAGACACAGCATCGATAGAAAATCCACATTTACAAGTCAGATGCAACTCTTTAGTAACATCGGATTATTCATCTGAAAAAGATAACTTCATAAAACTGAGTAAATCTGACTCAATCGCGGCTATACCATGTCCGATAGCGACAGTCAAAGATCTAAAAAATAACGTAAATAAAATACAAATGAGTCTTTCAGAAAATGAGAAACGTAAAATTTCACAAACATTAAGTAAGGAACTATTAGATAGAATCAATAAATTTGACAATCCTATTCCGATGTCATTTAAACAAGAGGTAGAAATGAGCCAAGGGAAAACGTCTTTGCAAAGTATCGATAACGATTCTCTCGAGTTTACAACGACCAATAACAATGAACAAAATAGCTACGTAAAAAAAGACTACAATTGTGATGAATTACAAAAACAATTAGTTACTCGAAGTGAAAAAAATGAAGCGCAGTGCCAATCCTCGGCTAGTGAAACGGAGACTGCTAGTTCGGACCACTCTAATAAAACGGTAATATTCAGAGCTCCTAGTAAAGAAGTTCAGAAGAAAGTGAAATACTTCGAGTCAGTAAAAAAACTGACAGACCAAGCTAAAACGATCTATCATGCCAGAGAGAGTTCAGACGAAAAAGAGAAGCAAGAAAAATCTCAATCTGTGATATTATCTCATTGTCCGCCTACGAAGCCACAAGAACCCGATTCACAAAAACATCAAATATCACAGTCACAGTCCTGTGCAAATTTTAAAGAACTCTTCGGTGAAAGCGAGAAAAACAAGTTTCATTCCCTTCCATCTAAGCCGGAACAACGCTCTAGATCAGGGTCACCCCATTCGGAAGTATGCGTTTCCGATCGTCGAACGCCCGACACGCTACGTTCGAGCAACGAAACCGTCTGGCGCAGTCGGAGCCCGTCGCCCGACCCCGAGCGCTACTGGCGCGCCTACCTCGGCCCGGCTCGGGCGGGAGCGGTGCGCCGGCTCGCGCGGCGGTTCGACTCGCCCTCCGCGCTGCGTCGCCACCGCAGCGACCCCGAGATCGCGCGCAATGCGCTTCGCTCGACCTGGTCCGCGCTCGAGACACTGTCGCCCCGCAGCCGCCGCGACGGGTGCCGCGCGATGGCGCCCGTGGCGCGCGTGCCGCTCCGTCCGACGAACCGGTTCATGCCGCACATCGACATCATATCGAAGCTGGCGACTCTACGCAGACGCACCGCTCCCAGGTCCAGATCGGCGGAAGAGGCCCAAGAATGTCGCCAGGGCGAGGTAGAGCGCATACGCCGTCGCTTCGAAACGATGTCATCTCTAGGTCAAATGTACGCATCGGCTCCCGACGTGAGCGAGCTCCGCGATATGGCTCCGTACCTGGCCGGCTCGTGGGTGGCGCATCGCTATCCGAGACGAAACGATAACAACAGATCTACCGAAGACCCTTCCGTATTAGTTCGAGGACGGACATCGCCGGTCAAAAAGGAAATTAAAAAAGATAGCCCGAAGGAGTCTATAAAATTGAGTTCTATATTGAAGTGCGATACGGTGGATACGCGGGAGTTCGACCCGGCGCTGCACCGGCCGGTGTGCCGCTACGTGCCGGCGCGCGCTCCGCCGGCGCCGGCGCGGCCCCCGGCGCCGCCCGCCGCCTGCGCCCGGCCCCGCCGGCTGACGGCCCTCGTCACGCCGGCAGCGGCGCCGGCACGACTCACGGTTACGTTTCAAGGTTAATTCATACTATGTTATTCATGCATTTCATGTTTAATTTTGGGGTTACTTATTTGTACATAACTATGCTTCCTATAAAGAGTTATTGATTCTCGCTACGTCGCCCTCTCGGTACCGCGCGCGCGCTTGCGTGTCTGTGTCGCGTGACTGCTGCGTTCGTTGTTGTCTTTTGAGTTTATTTATGTTTGTTACCCTGAATGTGTTTATGAATGACACGGAGCTACCATGATATCTCGTCAATTAGATATAATATATTGTTTGGTTTACTAATACCTTTTCTCGTAACTAAACTATCTATATAAATAATTTGAAGGCCTTATATAAATTATAGAAAATTGAAAATCAATAATTCTTTAGTCTGTTGCATTTTATCTAGTATTGTATTATGTTTTCGTGTTAATGCCTCATCATCTCATTTTGTTACGCACTGGTAGAGACCGACTCGGCCCCGCAGCCTCCGCGCAGGACGTCGCACGGGAGCTACTCAGACACAGGCAAGTACAATAATAAAAAAAACATAATTTTTACTATTACTAAATACTTTAACTTCTGATGTAACTAAAAGAGTGATGGAGTTACAGTCAACTTACAAAAATAAACAAAATCAAATAGTAACCCACTTTTACTTGTTAGGTAACGTGTCCTCGTTGTTAAGCTTCCAAAAACCACGCGGTGCAAGTGTAGTGAGAGCCGACACGCGCGATAATAATATCTATATTATCTGTGCGAATAAAAAAGAACAATAGCCTTTGTTCCGAACAATCCTCGCCTCGACTTATTCTTGTGTACGCCCGCGCCGTCGCTCGTCAACATACGCGGTTTAGTCTCCGTATGAATTCGTCCGAAATCGCCGGTGTATTAAAATCACATCAGAAAATGATTATGTCATTAGTGCGTGAAAAACTGGCGGATTCCAGCAGTGTTGCCAATAAGTCAATTCATATCTTGAGAATAGGCGTTCGCGGCCCGTGATTGACGTCATCAGCTACGATAGAACCGCCAAAACCTGTCGGTGCAGTTCTCGGTCGTAAATAGTTCGTATAACCTCGTCTCCGAGCACGGTACCACACAGGCCCTCCCTCGCGCGTAGAGTAACGAACAAGTGTTGCGGTGAATGGGAACGATAACTTATTCTGTTAACTCCATTATATCAACGAGTGCTATCTCATAATATTCAGCGATAAAACGTTTATCTGTGTTATCGTGACTTCAGTTCGACTCGGCGCACCGACTGGTCGCGTGAAGGGTACACATGGTGAAATAATGACGCCTTAAACGGTCGCTAAAATGGACGAACATTAAATGAGCAATAAGAACGCGAGCGAAGACAGATACTCCCGCGGCGACCCGGCGCACGAAGATGACGGATGTTTCAGTGATGTGCCCGTGTCCGGCTCGTTATCGAGATCGCAACTCGCACTCAATAAGTTTATGAAAAAGAATTTACTTTACGAAGAAAACGATCACGAAAACGACGACGCGTACTTCTCCAAAGAGAGTACACCGAACGACTCGGGGATAAAGTACGACTCGGATAGTGCGAGCGACCGCTCTGTACATGAAAAGGAAATCAGAAAATCTGTAAACGTCAAAGAAACTCATATCGGAGTGGAACCGGACAGACCGCCGTCTCCCGACGAGCACAGAAGTGAACACCTTTCGATCACAGCAGAAACACAAAAGGGCAATAATACATTTCGTACAGTCACTCACACGAATCCTCCTGATGTGACGGAGCAAACAGACGATTATAAATACAAGCAACTGTGCGATCATTCGAATGGTAATTCGTTCAGGAAGTCTATAGCGCTCGTAGAGTACAGCAATAATGGAAGAGACGTTTCGAATGTGCACGCACGAGTCGGGTCGGCTTCTCTGGACGAGGTGAGTAACGCCCGCGGTCCGGCCGGCGCGGGCGGCGGTGGAGGGACCGGCGCGGGCGGTTCAGGACACGCAGTTTTCCGTGACAAGTCGAGCGACGTGATAGACGTCGAGAGTGGTCGCCCGGGCCGCGCCCGCGTCCGGGACGTGTCCGACTGGGCCAACAGAACGGACGTATATCCGGACGTGTACGCGCCGCTGCCGTACAGTGAGTACTCGCCGCTTACAACCTTTGTTTACTTTGATTTTCTTGTTTGTTTGTTTATAATTTTGAAATCTTTTTATTATCCACTAGCTGCGCTGCGTGGTTTTACCCGCGTGGTGATGAAAAACGGTGACTATGGTGATGATTAAAATAAGCCTATGTTTTAATCCAGGTTATAAGCTATGTCCATTCCGAATTTCATCGAAATCTATGTAGACGTGTAAGCCTAAAGAAGTAACAAATATAGAGTCATATACACAAACTTTCGCATTTATAATACTAGTTTCGCTCCGAGGTTTTACCCACGTGGTGATGATTGATGATGATGATCATGAATAGTAGCCTATGTGTTATTTCAGGGCCTGAAATATCTACATACATATCAAATTTATCTCTGACAGCGTTAGATATAATTTTTATAAGTCATATTTTTGTATTACGTATTTGCCATTTGCCAATATATTATGCATCTTTATTAACAAGTAATGAGGTTTATTAATATTTAAAAAAAAAAATGATTATCCTTTAAACATTGGGATTTTGAGTTCAAAATACTAAGGTCAGTTTACTTAATATATAAATAAATATTCATAAAAAGTATGTATAATTTATTTTATATTAAATGACATACCTATTGTAAAAAATATTATACTTAAACTTGCTCCGGAGTAGAACTGTATGAACATGTAGATGTGTCAAAAGACATGTGTCAGTATCGAGCGAGATAGCGAGATACTGTCGCCATCATGTGTAACGGGCATAACGGGCATCATCTTGATTTACGCACATAATATAGGTAACTTATAGTGAGATACTAATTATACCTAGGTAGGGATGATTTTATTACGCACTATTTTGTAATGCAATGATACCTAATACCATCATTGGTGTAATGTTAGTTATGACGCACGGGTGTATATAGCCCGGTGTAGCCCTAAGTGCGATGTATAAGGCACACTTCACGAGCAAGCGTGTTGAACAATTATTCACATATTCGCATTATTACAATAATATTCGCATACAAGTTGCGGGCGCAGTTAACTCACACATAAATATGACATATACAACAGCGTTTCATGTCGATGAAAGTGTCATTCGAAAACGAGAGTGGTCAAAACTAGTTTTATAACTTATCATCCATCGTTTACCGTAACCAGACATAGAAAACTGTCAAACCGAGCACGTGGTGACGCGGGCGCGGGCGCGGGCGCGGCGAAAGTAAGCTGCGCCGGCCCGGGCTCGGGCGCGCGCGGGCGGGAGAGTCGATGGCGCTTAGTTGTATCGAAAGTGTACACCGAAGCGTTCGGTGATCTATCGAGAGCGGCGCCGGCGACAGCACACGCGACACGGCGCGGGCTCCTGCTCCTCGCCCTCATCGTCTGTGTATCGGAAACAGGAGTCGAACGAGACCCCATTGGATATATACTATATATAGTCCGCAGTGCTGTGTAGTGTAGTGTTGTGTTGTGTTGTGTTGTGTTGTGTTGTGTTGTGTTGTGAATATGGGTATTATAAAGCAGTTCAAGAAGATGACCGTTCACGGTTCGTTCATTTCGGTTATGAAGTTACATAGCGGGTGATAACATTAACATTTATATCTCTTTAACTGACATACACGAAGCTAGTTATTATGTCTACTGATTAAGCGACCGCATCAAATTATACCCAATGTAATAAGAATCTATGTGTTGACTGACAGATGTAGACGACGCACAGCCCGAGCGTTTGATCCTAGGGATATGACATTTGGAGCATTACTTATCTATGATTTGGAGGGTGTATTTGTTGTGTACTGAGAACGGGTTTTCAGAAATTCAAAAAATTCCCTGCGGAGGTACATTGAGATAAAAAAAAAACTGTATGAAATTTTTTGGTTTTTGAAATTCAAAACTAAGATTAATTTCAACCGAAATTCAGTACTTTCATAAATTAAGTTTCACCTCTCCGCGCCCGGAATGATTAATCTCCCGAAAAAACATCATCTCAAATGCACTTACCACAGGCACTATTAAAAGTCACCAAAATTAAGGTTAAGGTTGCAACTTGACCTGTCCGCTGCCAGTTCTTGGGATTTCATTACGTAGCAGTGCAAAGTGACACTACAGCGGCGCGACGAGTCTAGGTTCTGATTTACTTCGGTGTCGAAAACTCGTCTGTCCTGATAAAAATATATTTTGTACGAATCAGCGCGACGTTCTTAGTCGGTAGATATGCAATATTCAGGTCGCGGTTCGACTGAACAGGTACGTGAGTACTTCAATTGGTAAACTTGTAACTGAACACGCCGGCGCCGCCGCGGCGCGGCCGGTCGGACGGACACACGGTTTGTAATGTCATGTTATTACGCTAAGGTGTTGTAGTGTCATAACGAGATATAGTTATTAGTAGATAGTTGACAAACAGAACTATGTGTTCATTTGCTGCGTCCCTCTCTCCAGATGCAACGTTTCACACTAAACTATTATACTATTCCTGACCTTTCTGCTAAATGTTTGAACTGTATACCGCTGGACTGCTTCTGGCCGTCGAGGCTCGTTCTTAGCCGTCTCGTTGGACTCTTAACAACACGGACAATCGACTTTAATCGCTTTAATTCGTGTCGAATGCTATATTATTCACTTCTTATTATTATAAAGTACTGGACCGATTTTAATAAAATGTATATGGCACCACCTGCGAGGCCAAACGAAATAGAATCATCAAAATCCACCCACAGATGGCGGCGTCACCGGGAACATAAACAAAACGTTCCGGCGAATTGACAACTCTACTGAGACTCTACTTTTGATTCCCGATAAGAGAAAACGGCGTCTCCCTATACGTAAACACCCTCTATCGAGTATTTATTTTAAATGAGTAGTAACTAACACTTACTTTTCATCGATATCACGATCTTAAATCATAGCCGCGCGGGTAAAGCCGCGGGGCGCAGCTAGTGTTACAAATATTGGCCCTAATTCTGTCAGTTCGAAATCACTCGAACTGACTCGAATTCACTTAAACTCATCAAAATTAAATAGACGGTATTGTAATTATACTAAAATTCTAAAATTCGTATAAATCCACATAACGCTGTCTATTACACGAGTTCTTTTCGATTGCTGGCCAAGTGCGGGTAGTTTTAAACAGCAACAAATAACTGGCGACTTATTTTACATAAAACTGGGTAGTTTTTTAGCAAATATTAATACAATTTTATTGGTGTTATTAATAACTGTCATACTGCTTTGGACTTTATAATAGCCACATAAGAACTTATATCTTACTTAATAAATTTTTGTTTCCAGAAGTTTAGTTTAGATTAGTTGAAAAATATAATCACTACAATTATAATTAAAATATTATTTACCATTTCTGAAATTAAGCTAATACTTTGCAGAATTAATCAGTTATATCGAGTACTTTAACGAAAATCATTGTAACCAACATGGTATTGAAAAAATTGAACAACAACAGTGCTGAGTGAACGCTTTTGCATTCCAGACTATGCTTGTGTCTTTTGTTAATTGTTGTGCGAATAAATGCATTTTCTTTTTCTTCTTTGACTACTGACTAAACCTACCGTGGTTATACATACGTATAGAGCCAATTTAAGTTTCCGATATTTCGTCATCGTCGCGAGCATCCGTGCCAAGCTCACGAAAGCTGTTAGAAAACTTACACAAGTTTTTCTTTCTAATAACATTGAGAAGCGAGTGAAAGCAACAGCACAGCTCTCCATGTCGATGGGGTCTCGCATACATAACGTTCCCTAAGTCCGCTGACAGCTGTCAGGCAGTGAGGAACTTGTTCGCCGAGAATAATAAACGGCGCGTGTCGATGTTCCCCGAGCCGCGGGGCGCGATGCCCGTGCGAACGCCCATAGAGCATGCTAATGTTGTGTTTGTTCTGCCGCCCGCGCCCCCCACCTCGTGTCGTGTCGACTGTCGTAAGCACGTGCTTCGAATCGATACGCATACTGACGACAGTTTGCGACATAGTTACTTCTACCAGCGCGGCTACAATCTACATATAACTGTAGTACGTAGGTAGGAACTACAAGGTTCGTGATAGGCATTTGATAATAACTTCTCCGATCGTAGTTTTATTGTTGCTACTCTAGTATTCTGCAGGTACGGTAGTACTCAGGCGTACGAGCTTCACTCGGCATCTACGAAATGAACTACACTAGAAAGCACATATTTGGATTGTAAAGTTACGTTATCCCGCGGAGGCACCTCACATCCACGTGCACTTCATCTTGTGATCCGAACCTACCTGTATATTATATATTATATATTATATATTATATGACACTGAGTAAATTCACGTACAAAAGTTCACCCAAATCTCTACAACCGTTTTATATGATGATACAAAGTATTTATCTTTTCTCCTAACGAATTAGTGTTTCAAATAACACCCTTACAAAAACCTCATTGGAATAATTTATCGATTTTATCTCATTTTAACCCTCAGCCAACACGAGCTATTCTGCGAACACTTTTATCTAAATGTACCTATCGAACAATGACCTCACCTAATACTTAAAATATCGAAGAACCAAAAACAAATTCTGATTCTGATTAATTCTAAAAGCACTTGTTGTAATGTGTTTATGTTATCATCAGATATGACACGAGAGCCTGACGCGCCCACTGCGCGCCTCATGAGGTAGACACTTCAAGAGTAAAATACAAACATACTTAGTAAATAATGGAAACGCTTAAAATGTGAAGTAAATCTTCACAATAAGTTACTCGCACCGGCAGGTACTTACCGTCGATGATATAACTACACTAACGACTAACCGGTTCCCGCTCACGAGGCGTTACGTACGATGACACACATTATGTTAAGCATTATTGGGTGTCGAATATCTCTATAGCTTATAGGGTTTCACATTTAGTAAGAACGAACGCTTTTAATTGGAATTGACAATGGTTTACTGATCAAATCGTATTATATGTTCCATTCGAATATATGACGGTCACCGTGGCTCCGACCCTTGGTTCGAATCCCGACAGGAGAAAACACATAATATATTTCAATTGATGAGCATGGATGGTTGTCTCGGGTCTCGGATGTTTGTTGTGAGTCCGCGCCCCCCGCGAAACAGGAATTGGTAGTGCGGGGGAGTGTGCAATAAAAAAAGCAAAACAAAATATCTAGGTATGTATTTAACTTTTTAGGGTCTAACACGTAGTAAAAAACCGCGTTAGCGTTTCGAACAGTTAGATACATAGAAACATAAGAAATAAATCAAGAGCGCACTCGTCCGCTGTACCGACTTTCACTGTTGGACATAGGTCATGTTATGCTCTAAATGTTTTCTTGCAATCTTAATTACGTCTACAGAACCCTCCTCATAACCAGACAATCTCTTGTCAGTTTTCAATCTCGTTTTGTAACCGGCGGAGGTAGGTACCCAGGGACAGTGCTGTTACCGCACTGTCGCCGATGGTGGGATGGACGCCATGGCGCCGTGAGCGCGGCTCGCTTTCACTTTTACGTTGGAAAATGTTAAATTGGGCGCGCCGCTCGCGGGGTCGTTATCGATGCGGAACTGTTCTGTTTTCTATAAAAAACTGAGTTTAGATTTCGTACAATATCACCTAGCCAACTTTGAGGCCAAGGCAATCGTTACAAGTTTCGGTAGTTAGTACTTGCCGGTACCCGCATTGTTAGCTGAAGCCTTCAGAGCACGAAAGCGATCATTTGAACATTTTAAAAACACTAGATTTCGCCTTTACAATGTGTAAACGAGGAGCACGTTGCAATAACCTACAAGATAAATACTTAGGAGAAGCACAGAACAGGGGAATGTATAGATTGATATTTTGAAACTGCTGGATGACCTTTATGTAGGTATAGCAGAGAAGATTACGGGCGACGCCTTTCCATTTGACGGCGTGGGTCATCTCCTCGGCGTTTGTGCGAACTGTACCCACAATCCTCTTAATGGATCCTGTCTCTTGTAGAGTCCCCTCGGCGCTACGTGGAGAGCGACGTGAACATCCACTACCGGTGCCCGGTGCGCCGCGACCCCCTGCCGCTGGTTCCCGAGAAGGAACTGGCGCGTCAGCAGGCCGAACATATGAAGAGACTGTACCGGGAACAGAGGAGGAGCAAATACCTTCAGGTGAGAGTCGCTGAGACGCGACGGGTTCTCGGGTGTTGAACGAGTGATAGGGTTATAAATCTTCCAGTCGCAACCGCAGCGTTGAACCGCTACGAACAAGCTGGACGGACGACCTGGCGAGGGTCGATGGAAGACGCCTGATTCAGTCTGCTACCGATCGGTTCCGTAGAGATCAATGCGGGAGGCGTATATCCAGCAGTGGGGTGCCTGGCTGAGACTATGATGATAAATGTATAAAGGTTATTTCTATTTTTACCAATTAAAAGGATCATACCTACTCACCTGAAAGAATTCAACTAAACATAATATGTTGCAAGCGGCATCAGCTAATCGCAGATTCACAACATATTATACCTACTATAACAACAATGACCGTCGCCCCCGATTATTGTTTATGAGAGTAACGTTGGTAGGTTCCCTCGTCTCATACACAAGCTGGATTTGACTCTCGAGATATTCAACAACACAGCTTCCATCCTCAGTGACCTTCAGCAAGAGTACACATCGATCTCCCATCCTCCCGGCCCACCGCTATCACTGCGCTAATGTCGTACAAAGTACCGGTCAATGATCTCAAATGTCAGACGCACTGTACCTATATTAGTCGTGTAGATACAGGTATAATAGTCGTAATGACCCCTATAGTTCTCTACTGATCTCAATAGTTCCCTTTGGTGGACGCTAACATAAGATCGATGTAGACCACTGAGTTACTATTCCTACCTAGTAACAGGTGTAGACAGCCTCGGTGATGTAGACACAGATATATCCACCCCATATTCTCGGGTGAAGCGCGCCGACACAGTTTGATCAATATCATGGTACCTGTAATTATCGGGCCCGGCCGCTATGAAATAGATATTGAACTGTGATTTCTTGCGAGATTCAATGCAGTGACGTGAAAGCAATGGAAAATATTTGAATTCGCTATTAACATAAATATTACTGATTTTAATCGAAAAACTACGGAATTATGTCATTTGTATGTCTTATTTTAAACTCTATGTGCGTCGTAATAGATCTAACTTTCATGTAAGTATAATTACCTAGGTACGTAGATTCATATCTGTTAGCTAACTTCCGCGATCGCAATTTAAGCGTTGAAGAAATGAGTGATAATCCACAGTGTAGTGTCTAGTTTGTTCCGACCATGTCATTGTGCACTGAATTAGCTGTAATGCCATTTTGTGGTACCGACACGTTGTGCCATTTTATGGACGAATTAGAAAGTGAAATAGTTAGTATCAACTCTCAAAGGAAATCAGCGTACTAGGTATTTTATTAAAATACACTTTCATTATTATGTTATATAGTATTTATAGCAAAATATCGCGTGTATTCGATATAGCGACGACAGTTTTATTGCTCCGGCTTCATCACGATATCGAGTGCGCGGTGCGTTTGTGCTGACCTTCCGTCTCGCTCTATATCACTGCAGGAATAACTTATCATCGTATCGTAATCCTATAAACAATTCAAAACGCGCGCGTACACAACATACACAATCCCTCCCCGACGCACTCCCCCACACATGCACGCGCTTACACACGCTCGGAGAGAGAGAGAGAGAGAAATACAGATAAAAATGGAATAATAATAATAATATATACTACTCGTATGGGGTCTTCAGACCAGCATTATTGTGTGACAACATTGTTTTGTACATTAATTTATTGTGTCCTAGAAGGAAGCAGACGCCCGCGACACAAGATTTATTCTTAGTGGGGGCTCTGGACGTCATTTTTATTGTAAATCAACACAAGTATTATTAGACAAGTCTCCAACTTCACATGTAAATTTCGTTGTTATTAGAATGAAATGAACAATGTACATATGTTCAAATTATTTGAAAGAAAGTAATCGGCTGCCAGTGGGATTTGAACCCACGGCTACAGAATACCGTCCTATCGCTTCGTCCAACTAAGCTATAGCAGCCACTACCACTAGCGTCCGAATATCTCCCTTCCTTTAACATCTGAGAGGATGTTGGGATTTTTTCCTACAAATAATTTGATCTTGTTGTTAATGCAATAAACCTCAAATAAAACTCTTATCCAATGTATTTATTTATTTAATTAAAAAACGCATGCACCGTCCGCACAAACTGTGTCTGTGAGACAGTGATTTAATAGATAAATGTCAGCTAGTGGTGAGCTCGCTTCGATCGCTTCACGTCACGCCGCGATTCGAGTGCGTTACGGTTGCGATGGTGATTCCTGCTCGGCTACCGACCGTGTTTTATCGACTACGCATACGCGCCGCGCTAACACCCGCACGTACGTTACCTATAAATGGTATAACATCTTCATACTAATGTGTCCCCTTGCTGTAATTACATCTCGAAGACAAAGTTCAATACTGAAATACGAATACTGTTTGTAGTAAAGTAACCCTTATTGTAGTGTGTATACGGGACACGGATTATACAGGGCTCTCCGGGGTCACAGTGCATACGATATCCGTAGGTTGTCTATACAGTCACCGCGTCGGTTCGCGTCCGCGTGCGCGTCAGTAACACGATCTCCTTGCGGTTTCACCGACCGCACCGGACCGGACCGGACCGTCCGGCTATTGTTCACGCTCATTTCCATTCGAGTTTCCGTAATGTAACACACTCATCATCGTATTATTAACATAAATAGTTACGCTGAAAAAATACTCTGTGACACACTCGTGCATTGTTGTTCTGTGGAAAGTGTTCTGTTTCTCGTCTTACAAATACATTCAAGTAAAGCGAGCGAGATGGCAAGTTGCGAAGTTATTAGAGCCAGTGAAATGTTAGTTTAATTTTAGCCGACTCTCGCACGCAGCATGTCATCAATCTCGATGGCGAGTTAGGGTTTATAACGTATTCGCGCTCTGTTATTAGAATCTTGAGTAAGTTCCTTTCAAAACCGTGCTATCCTCCTCCTATTTATTGTACCTACTTACCGACATCAACATCGGTGTACAATGTCGACGGTGTAATGTTATTAGGTACGTGTTTATGTATCGTAGAATGTATTCGTGCCTTTGGTGAGACAGTTTTGGCCGTGACGGTACTTGAATGGTAAGCAAGAGGCGACAGATACCCGAGCGGGTACGATCGCTCGCCGCGAATTCCAACAAACTCAGATATATATTACACCACCGGACGGCGGACGCGTAGTTCTGCACTTTAGGACGCGTGTCCCCACTAACAAATACGGAGATAGAATCATTTCCACTGCAGAGTTCATTAAATTACACACTAGCGCATTAGAAACGCGTTTATCAAATACATCTAACAAACGGAGAGTTTCCCCGCACGCGTGGAGAAACGGCGATACAAGTACCGAGCCATAACAGGCCTACTACACTACACACTCCCACAGTCGTTTGTGAAAATAGTCAATACTACTGTCGAGCCGGCCCTTGCGAATGCACAAACATACCTGTTCTTAGGCAGAAGTTGCACAACTCCATTTGCATACTCGAGACGTGACTAAACATTTTCTATAATTAATTCTTTACGATGAAGTAAACTCACTTTCATCTTCTAGTTTAAAAATACCAAAACTTTCTGAAGATTTCTCTTCGTGAAGTTTATTTACTACGAGTGAATTATTTCTTTGCATAAATGCATTTACATATAATTAATCTCATTGCGCACGACGTCACGGTGCTCCAAGAAAGTGAAAAAAATAATATGATTATAAAATAACACAAACTTTAACAGTTCCTGATCCTGGTATTTGTATAGATGTGTTATACAATATTATGTAATATTAATCCGGTATCACGCGACCTTGTATTTCGCTCGGACCGCCCGCGCCCCCCGCTCCCCCCGCGGCCGGTCTCCAAAATCTGTTGATCAAATTACCATACCGTTCGCAACGCTTCGAGTGACCGCCAGTATAGCCATTTACTCAATTAACAACCTTATCTTTAAGACAGTTAGATGCTAAGTTTACCCATAAAATGTAAACAGCCCAGTTTCGGAGATGTAATAATTTTATTCGTGTATTGTTGTATCGCTTGTGTTGTGTTGCTCCCGTACAGTACAGTACAGTACAGTACAGTACAGTACAGTACAGTGCTGGCCGACACGCGGCGCTGTCGGGGCCGACGCGACCGCGCGACTGTGTCCGTGCACTTTGGTTCTTGTGTATAATTAATTGAAATCGCGTATAATTGGTTATAATCGGGTTCCGTTGAAATTGCGACGTTACGTAGAAAGTAGCGATAAATGTAATTACTTGTCGTCGGTAGAGAACTGTCAATGCGGCTGCAAAATGTTGGATAAACTAGTGATATCCGTTAGTATATATCCGGATAATATTCTTTATCGGAATTGTAAACGTTTAATAATTGATGTTTCCAGGAAAATGAGATCCGCCCGTCGGACATAGACGCGTTCGATGCTTCCATGAAGGTGCCGTTTGAGAGATCGCGTGCCTGGAGTGCTCTAACCGGTGTTCGGCCTCTCGCCTACTTACATCACCGATCGTTCATCCACTAAACCGACGTATCATTACACGTACACCTAACACGCGGCTACATTGTTCGTTAACTAGATTTGCGAGAGACGGATCACACGTGGATAACAATTTGAAAATTATCAAAAGTTAGCTTCGCATGGTGTTCCGGACGCCGCGCGCCGGTCGCGCGAGCGAGCCCTAAACTAGTCATAATCGAACGATATCGATTCGCAGGAACTGCAGGATATGCAGAATCGTCGGCATCGAGACAACTTTACGCCTTCGCAAAAGAATATCCTTCCTCTGAATCGATACGACGAAGCGGAGAGAGTGATCGCGAAAGCTCTGTACACGTTCAACGGGCAGACGTCGCGAGAGCTCAGCTTCAGGAAAGGAGACATCATACACGTGAGAAGACAGATCGATTCCAATTGGTATGAAGGAGAAATCCACGGGCGGATAGGGCTGTTCCCCTACAACTATGTCGAGGTGAGGCTTTGTAAAACGTCGTCTGAAACAATCGTAGCTCCACATTCTAAGCCTCACAACCTCTAAAACAAACATTTTGATACCACTGATACGTATACGACGAACTAAGTTTCTCAATATATTCTTCAAATGAAGACTGTGCAGAATGATAAATTATAGGTAAGCTCCAAAGCGAAGAGGCCTCTAAAAGCGAGTATTTTTTGTAGAAATACTGGACGTCGCGTCGACCGCTGTGTGATGGAAGTGCCTACAAACATAGTTTTTGAGTATTATTTATTATATCACGAAAACGATGTATTATTCATGTACCTACATATCTAGTTTGAATGAGTTCTTGTCTCCAGTGACATTTAAAAGAAGGAAGCGAGACTGGTTCGAGGCAGGTTTTTCAATAAAGTGTGAATCCGGCCTCGCCACGATATTATCGCAGGCTGTCGGAGCCGCGAGGGTCCCTCCCCCACACCCTCTCGGCGTCCCCCTCCGCCATCTGGACGCTGCTCGTCACTCAGAATGCTTTCTTTGTCCATCCTTTTGTAGATCACGTGGGCATTTAGTGTACACTTTTGGAATGTTTTAATATTTTGCGGTAGAAGTACAACATTATGATTTGTGGAAGTTTGGAAACAATCGTGTCCTCGTATAATTGAATCGTTTTCATATATAATAATTTCAGATCCAAAAAGGTGATGCGGTCCAACCGCCGAGAAAGGCAGCGATCGCGGAAGGCAGGGCCCGGGCCAAGTTCGAGTTCACGGCGCAGACGAACCTCGAGCTGCCGTTGAAGAAAGGCGAAGTGGTCGCGCTGACGAGGAGGATCGACCAGAACTGGTGGGAGGGCAGGAACGGGGCCGAGACGGGCATCTTCCCCGACAGCTACGTGACCGTGCTTCAGGAACCTAGTCAGAACAAACCCGGTGGGCATTTTATTTTCCCCTGTGAACATTTATTGACAAATTAACCTAAATCTTTTTGACATTATTTAAATACAAATAGTGATTATAGATTAATTATATAATGCCAGAATTTCTATTTCGACACGTGGTCACGTAACCGCGTACGCAGCTACGTAAGTAGCACTTTGTATCCGCCACACCACACCACACCACACCACCCTTACAGCCTGTACTCGAGTAGGTACCTCACGAGCTTACTACTATTTCAAATGTGAAAGTTGTATGGATGGATGTTTGTTACTCCGCCACGTCACGATATTGACCCGTGGGTGAAATTCATAGCAAACAGATAAATCATATTCTGAAATAGCACGTTGGCTACATTTTCCCCCGGGAAATGTGCCGTTTTTGCTCAGCTATGTATATATTATTGGATGTCCACTGCCGGACCTAGCCGTCCTCCGCCACCGATCTCCACAAGGACCGGTTGGAAGCGCCCCGTTTAGATAGAACTAATAATTTTTGTATTGGGAATAGGCAAGCGTTTGACCACTATCTCACCTGATGTTAAGTGATGATGCGGTCTACGGTGGAGCACGCCTGCCTAGAAAATACCTATGCACTCGTGACTTGAAGATACCCAGGTTGTACCATACCCATAAATATAGGCATGCAGATGAAATTTTTTCCCCGTTGACAGACACATATTTTACGACTACCCACGACTGGAGTCGCGGGTATAGCTTATCTAAAGCGGTATAGCTGAGATGGCAAAGCGACAGAACGGTATTCTGTCGCCGTGGTTCAAATCCCACCAGTAGCAGCATTATTCTTTCACAAATGTTGGCAATTGTTTTTCTGATATACACTCATTATTGCTGCCGGGCCGTGTCACGTGGGTCGCGGTATTTGCGTGTTGTACGGACAGTATGTACGACGCGGTTATTGACCGTGCGCCCGGCGTGACGGGACCGCACCGGCTCCGTGCGCCGAGCGTGACGGGGCCGCACCGACTCCGTGCTCGCGGCTTATCATTCTCTATACTTTGTGTACAAGCCGATTGATCATGTTCATTCATCTCTCGCTTTTGTATATGACGCAGAAATTGTTGTGCAATGTCTTAAATAATAGCCCGCCCGAGTTTCTCATTAAGTGCGTTAAAACTCACGCTCTACTGTACGTTATACTGTGTCTAGTATATCACGATCGACAATTGTTTCGGCTTCTTCCGGAAGCCTTCATCAGGGTCTCGCGCGCGGTGCTCTCAATTGCTCTCGTCGTGACGTCCCGTGTCGCGTAGTGTTTTTACGGTACGAGAGAAAGTTTTAATTATCGGTTGTGTATTCATATTTATTCATTCAATAGTCAGTCGCAGTATCTTCCGAAAGAATACGTATTAAAATAAATTTCTTAAGGCGGTGGTACCACAGAGAGATAACATTAAGGAGAAGGTACATCACTGCGATATGCGAATGTATGACGATCACTAAGGCGTACAAATATGGTTAGAAAATTATATTATATATAAATAAAATTTAAAGTATCCGTCTGGTTATTAAATATTCTGTGTAATTGGGCAATTCGCGCTTCGGTAATACTTTTCCAAGAATTGCTCGTATTCGGCGATATGTTAATGTCTGTTACTACTCCTTGGAAGTGTATAATTCGGAGGCATTCTTGCCGTTCCAGAGGCGCAGCCGCAGTACACCCCGGCCAAGCCCGCGGCGACCCCCGCGGCGCACGGGCTGCTGAACGGCTCGGCGCGGGGCACCATGGCCGCGCACTCCTACATGCCGCAGCACAACAGCCAAGCTCTCTCCAACGCGCCGCCCGCCACGCAGCCTTTACCGGGTAATGCGCCGGACACTCACTAGCGGGAAACATGACTCGGAGAGAAATTGAGCCAAATCTGGATGCGGGTCACTTCCGATAAGTCCTCGCGGAGGGCGGTGTGCGCGGCCGGCTGGTCGGGTCGGGTCCCAGAGATATTCTGACGGCCGTCGACCGAGCGCGGTACGCTCCCCTCACCCCGCAGGAGTACGTTAGCGACCACGTGCGACGCGACGGTTGAAAGGCTCCATTTTTTTTAAAATATGAAATTTGCAATTTTTTTGTTCTTTAATATCGCAATCGTTTGAGATAGGTTTCAAATTGTTGACTTCTTTTTTGGCGCTCAACATTACAAGAAAAATAGGCCTCATTGCTAAGCGCATTGATCTTTACTACACAAAATTACGTCGAACTTTCGACTTCGAGTGTCGATTAAGGCATTTGGCTTGTTCGCCAAGGTTATGGTTTTGACGTTTTGCCTATTTTGCATCAAATAAATACAATAAGCTTATGTCCTTCGTGTATGTTTTCCTCCATATTTTCAAAACATAAAAAAAGTATATAAAAAATATTTACGGTAGGAGGCATTTGAACCTTTTTGCCTTTCTATAAAAATAGCTAAATTTGATGCATTTTGGGTTAACCAACATACATTTTCTAACAACACACAATTATCAACAGTAATAGCTTAAAAAACTTCCTTCCTTTGGAGATATACTGTATTAAAATAAGGTCTACTAAATAGCTGCTAGCTTGATACGATGTTTTTTGACGACAAAATGTCGCTTAGACCAATTGACCTGTCAACGGTCGATATGATAGCGAGGTGTAGGTAAGAGCGCGATCGGATACGAAATTGATTTTTCTGAATTAATTAAGCAGGTGATCAAGGCGAGATAAAGCGAAACGACTAGGATTCGCGAATGAAACGAGACGGTCATAAGTTCAAATAAACACTGAATTAAATGTTCAACCTATGTGTAGAGTGACACCCGCGCTAGCTAGAACTCTTATCTTTAACGAGGTTCACGATAGTTCGAACCTGGCTCGACTCATTTTCCCTATTTGTGCTCTTGGCTTATGCTTCAGTTTCTCGAAATGTTATCTGAAATGTACCTTTGGCACTGATTCGAATCGTCGAAATGAGAAAGTGTTCCGTTCCTTCAGGGTACGCGAGTCGACAACCCCCTCCGAGCCGAACCCCGGCGGAGCGCGGCTACGGCCCGCCCACCGGCCGCGGCGTCGACCTCAACAACACGGAGCCTCTCTATGTGGACACTAACGCGGAGGCGGTGCCGTGAGTACTCACCGCTACTTCTTTATACATTTTCTTTGGTTCATCATCATCATCATCATCATCTCAGCCATAGGACGTCCACTGCTGGACAAAGGCCTCCCCCATTGATTTCCACAAGGACCGGTTGGAAGCGGCCCGCATCCAGCCCTTGCCTGCGATCTTAGTCAGGTCGTCTGTCCACCTAGTCGGTGGCCGTCCTATGCTGCGCTTGCCAGTCCGTGGTCTCCATTCGAGAACCTTTCGGCCCCAACGGCCATCGGTTCTTCGAACTATATGCCCTGCCCACTGCCACTTCAACTTGCTAATCCGCTGGGCTATGTCGGTGACTTTCGTTCTTCTACGGATCTCCTCATTTCTGATTCGATCACGTAGAGAAACCCCGAGCATAGCCCTCTCCATAGCTCGTTGTGCGACTCTGAGCCTGCTCAGAAGGCCTATAGTCAGAGACCACGTTTCAGTTCCGTAAGTCATCACTGGTAACACACATTGTTCGAAGACCCTCGTTTTCAGGCATTGCGGTATTTTGGACGAGAAGACGTCTCGGAGCTTTCCGAACGCTGCCCAGCCGAGTTGGATTCGACGATTGGCTTCTTTCTCAAAGTTGGACTTACCTAATTGGACTGTATGTCCTAGGTAGATGTAATGGTCAACAACTTTGAGAGTCGAGTTCCCAATTGATATGGGGGCGGGCGCAACATGGGCATTTGACATAATTTTCGTCTTGTCCATGTTCATTTTAAGGCCCACCCTTAGGGAAACTCTGTTGAGGCCTTCGAGCATCGTGCTGAGGTCTTCCATGGATTCTGCCATGACCACAATATCGTCGGCAAACCGAAGGTGAGTGATGTACTCGCCGTTGATGTTGATGCCGAATCCTTGCCATTCCAAGAGCTTGAAGGCGTCTTCCAATGCGGCAGTGAACAGTTTCGGAGAAATAACGTCTCCCTGTCTCACGCCTCGTTGCAATGGAATCGCCCTCGAAATTTGCTCTTGTACTCGGACCGACATGGTGGCGTTATTGTACAAACACTTCAGCACTTCGATATACCGATGGTCAATACGGCACCGCTGGAGAGACTCAAGCACCGCCCACGTCTCGATCGAATCAAAGGCTTTCTCATAGTCCACAAACGCTAAACATAAGGGCAAGTTATACTCTTCGGTCTTCTGTATAACTTGCCGCAGCGTATGGATGTGGTCTATGGTGCTGTAGCCTTTTCGGAAACCGGCTTGTTCGGGAGGCTGGAAGTCATCAAGCCTACGTTCGAGACGATTCGCGATGACTCTTGAAAACAGCTTGTAAACATGGCTCAGAAGTGAAATGGGTCTGTAGTTCTTAAGCAATGTGTTGTCACCCTTCTTAAAGAACAACACCACTACGCTTCTGTTCCATGCCTCCGGCGTTGACCCTTCGAGGACAACGGAATTAAAGAGCTTCTGAAGGACTTTCAGTATCGGTGATCCACCCGCTTTCAGACGCTCTGATGTGATTCCGTCGTCACCCGGTGCCTTGTTGTTTTTAAGCTGCTTCAGAGCCATCCTAATCTCGTATAGGCTGATGTCCGGGATGTCTTCGGTACGGTTTGGTTACATCAGTTTAACTTGCTGGGATACGGGCCTCCCCCTCGAAGAGAATGTAGCCGATCCACCACGCTTGCCGATGCCGGTTATCGGTTCAGTCCAATGTCAGAGTTTATGAACCGCCCGAGGGCTCCGACACGGCGTGCCTATATGGTATATATAGCGTATATAGCGCGACACCAACGCAATAAACTACTACTATCAATGTAAACACACTTCCAATTTCGCAGACTGTCATGTCGTTAAGAGTTTTTTTGCATTAATTACACTTTGAAGAGTATAGTCGTGTTCATAATAGATGTTGGCGTTCGGCAGGTATCGCGCGATGTACAAGTACCGGCCCCAGAACCCCGACGAGCTGGAGCTGAACGAGGGCGACACCGTGTACGTGCTGGAGCAATGCGACGACGGCTGGTACGTCGGCTCCAGCCAGCGCACCGGCCGCTTCGGGACCTTCCCAGGTACCCCCCGACTCTCACCCCGGTCACCCGGGAGTCACTCGCTCCGTCGCCGAGCTATAAGAGCGCTCCGGCCGTAACGGAGTAACGAATTCAGGTCGCAAAGCGACAGGGACGGTATTCTGTAGTCGCCGGTTCTACTCCTGATAAAAAAATCCTTAAATAAAATAATAGAATATAATTTCGCCCAGAGCGAGTTTTATGGTTTATTTCATCGATGAAATAAACCATAAAACTCTCCTTGGCCGGTGTTCAACATTGAGTTAAGCTTGTAGCATTGAAGCGCGAGTCGTTTGTGAACCATGCGTGATGTTCGCCAGGTAACTACGTGGAGCGCATCTGATACCGGCGCGCGTCGCTGCCGCGGCGCGGCGCCTGCGCCCGCGCACCGCCACACGCACACACGCACTGACGCGCGCAGCGCTCGCCGCGGCGCGGGCACGCGCGCTGCCTGCCCGCTATCGTAGCGCAGAACTTACACCGACCACCGACTGCATGTTTCTCGTGACCGACCATCTCTCCGTCTCGCAGAGAGACAGCGAGCGTTAACTATGTTATCGTAACTAGTGCACAGTATACCCGGAGCGTTTGATATTCGACTATACCGGTATTGTACCATGACTTTTTGTAATGTTTTGTACGATGTTATGTTTGACAGTTCGTGGCTCTGGCCGCGGGCGGGCGGGCCCTATGTATTTAAGATTTCCGCTTCTGACTCGACCGAACTGAACATATACCTATGTCTATGTACATAAGTACCTGCACCCTACTAGCCGTGGCCGAGTAACGGCGCGCTCGTTAGTATATAAATCGTGTTCCATCGCTCCTGACTTCTTGTATTGGAGAGGGTGATTTATACCCATGTCGGTGCAATTGTATCCAAAGTTGTTTTACGCGTCCCAAAGAGTATGATTATCTGCCGATTATGATGTTGTATAATTATGTAAAAAAAATAATAAAAATACTTATATACTTGTAAAATTGTTTAGAGTAGTTATTTATTTATAACTTAGGAGGGGGTTTGCGAGCTCGTCTTTTAAAACTGACATTTTAAAAGAAAGATGCTGAGACGCGCTGTTTACTAATAAATAATACATACTAACATTACCACTGTTGGAGTAACGTATCTGCAAAAGTCGAACTTTGTATCGCGGAGACAGTAAGAACCTAATGTGGCACAAGGCCGACAAAGTTTTGACGTTTTGTTAAATTGAATACACATATTATTATTAAAAGTACACTATATTGTTGTAAGTCTTGGCAAACAAGTATTGATCATCTTCGTGGCAAAGTTAAGCAGAAATATAATTATATCGAACGTTGACAGTGATTAACTATTGTTATTGAGTAAATATATCAGGTTAAACACTGAGACACAACTGTCACGGAGCTTGGAGCTATGCAGTTGTAACTATATATACGTATGCTGTTACCGTAACAGTGATGAGTCATCCAAAATAATATTAAACCGTATCTCGAGGTACGTAGGTTACAACAAACTTCGTAACGATCTATCCGTTAAGCGCTTATCCTGTCGCGGTGTCCCGACCGAGTGACCACATGTGTACGAACCTTACGTACGAACCTTACGTACGAACCTTACGTACGAACCTTACGTACGAACACAAGCCGACAAGCCCGCGGATACGCGCGACCTGCACTAATACCGTTGTAACGTTGTAAGCAGCGCGACGCGGCTTACAACGTTACAATGTAGACGTAAGTCTGAGCATACACAACTCGGCTGTCATTTTCAACTCCAGTTACCAATGTGACAAATATATTTATATTATTCATTGTTATATATAATGTACGCCGTGTACAAGGGACCTCGTAACTGTTTAATCAATACAATACTCAACACTATGAGAATACAGTGTGACTAGGGCGAGTGTTTCAGCAACGGTTGACAATACAGTATAGTATGCTTAATTGTAAATTAGGTATAATATCGAAATTACGAGTGCTATTTTAGTCTGATGTCGGAATATTATATAAGGTGACCTGAAGCCTAATTAGCGTTTTGTATTTCGTGGCATTATTTTTGTTGTAGCTGGCAATGTAATCTAGTCATAGATCCGAAATATATAGATTATATTTGAAAGTATACACATGTCTGTTTTAAACCGTTGTTCTATTGTCCTGCGTCTGTATTAGATTTTCAATTTTACAAAAACCAATGTTTTCTCCTCGCCCTATGTGAGTGCTTTATCCACATTATGTTAAGACGCAAGCTTTGATAATTTTAAAACTAATGTATTGTTGTATTTACTTTTGTTAATTTATTTTTAGTGAGCACAAATGTTTTATTTCGTTGACACCTCGACATACTATGTATCATTAACTTCTACTACGCATTGATCGATATCATCACATCTAATAAAGTAATCTTTATAATTACAATTTGTTTCATTTTTTTACTTTTTTATTTATTATTTATTAACATTCACACAAGGTCTTCAGGCACCAAACTAGGCAGAGCCCGTACTATGGTGACCTGATGACTGATATATATACTTATACATATTCACACCCAGACACAGGTCAAACAAACATGTTCACGCACACAAATGTTTGACTTGTCCGGGAATCGAACCCGGCATTGATAACGCACCGTGGGATCGGGAGAGTTCGGGAGTCGTCAGGCTCGTCCAGTCAGACACGGCGATAACCGCGCGATTCGACACATCGGATCGGCCGGTCTGAACCGCACAATTATGTCGACTGTTCATAATTCGGCAGCGGTTAGCGATTAGCGATCTTGAAGATGGAAATCGAAGAGGAACTAGCGTGTTTAACCATAGACACGCCAGTTCACAATTAATACACCATTAAAAAAAATAATCACTGATAATGACGTACTACGTATGGCTACCTACGTATATATTGTCACAGGGCATAAGTTTTTTTTAACCGACTTCAAAAAATTAGGTTATTCAATTCGACCGTATATACATATATATTTTTATGTGTGTTCGCGGATAACTTCGTCGTGTATGACCCGATTTTGATGATTCTTTTTTGTTTGATAGAGTATACTTCCGTGGTAGTCCCATTTTAATTTTATCAAAATCAGACAAGCTGTTTTTGTGTTACACTCCAATAACTGAAAAGTGCGACAAATACCTCGACGATATTATAGTTGCGTGTGAAGAAATCGGAGACCACACGTCACACACAATGATAATTGGTCCCGGGAGTAGCAAAGGTCACTGAAAAGGGTGAAAAAAATGTTTACCGAAAAATGGAGCCGACTTCAACAGTCAAAAGTGTAAAATAACTTGTCGAAGTCGGTACCATGCTCACAATATTGTGATGATAGTTACTTTTGTGAACTATCATGGTACCGACTTCAAGAAGTTATTTCACACTTTTGAGTGTGGAAGTCGGTTCCTTATATTGGTAACTTTTATTTGTAGATCGCGAGATAGCTACCCATATTACCTAGTTTTGAATCATTCTTTATGGCCTAATTATTGTATAGCTATCTCGGTTTTTAGCTGTTAATTGTCGCATTTTCCGTCTCGCTCACTCTACTCGATAACAAACTAAGTTTTACCGACGCGTGCGCAGATGTTCGCACAGCCGACCGTTAGCAACGCTACCGTAGGATGCGCGTCTTACCTACTAATACATGATTATAAACGTGAAAGTTTGTATGTATGGATGTTTGTGGCTCTGTCACGCTGAAATGGATTTGCAAGAAATTTGGAATTAAGGAAGCTTATACCCTGAAATATATGTTATTTAGGCTACTTTTATCCCGAAAATATAGAATCTTCCCGTGGGATGACGGGAGACACAAAAATCATCAACACAAGGTACCGCGGGCGACACCGCGGGGCGCAGCCAGTTGTATATATTTGCATTGTAGTAAGCTTCGATCAGTTGTATTTGTGATCGAAGGTAGTAAGGTAAGTGACTAGTAGGCACGTGCCTGACTCCTACCTAGCTACATTCTAGATCTGGTGTCTGGCCATGGCACCTTTGAGCTCATCGCCACTGGCTATCAGGGGAGATTAATGAAATATAAATAAACCTATCACTTACTTACAGATAACATTGGAAAGCAAGTACTTGGAAGAGACAAAACTCGTACTTTGCTTAATTTTGCCGAACGTAACGGTTATTTTAAATAACGCGGGGTACTTTATGCTACCCGTACCTACTAAGTCAATCCGACTCGCGACTCGAGCGCAACGTAAGCTTACTAACTCGTCAATCACTTATGACATCTGTACCTATGTAGCTGCGTAGTACAGTACTTAAAAATCTAAAAGGTACTACATATATATACGATAATCGGTTTCTTAATGTCGTCATATCAAAAAACATGCATGATCTTCCATAACCAGATTGAAACATAATCATTTAATAACATTCAAAACTAAATAGAATATCAAAATGAAAAGTAGAAAATCCAGTAAGTTGGAAATATAACGATTACACTCGAATAACACGAAGTAGTTTTAGACCGTGTGGTAGTGCATTGACGTACGCTTATGTAACATATTCATTATGTTTGTGCATATCACCACGAAACTTGGGTTCATGGCGGCTGCTCTGTATAAGTATTTTTCTATGGTAGCAGCCTAATACTCGTTGCTTAGCAACGCAGCAGTTATTCACATCACAACAAACGCGACATACCCAAGCAGATTTTGCAGTGGGTTTTATTTCTGATCAGTGGTTTTTGCTCTTTGGTTGATAAGGCCAGGATACTCGTTGATTGGAATAAAAGTGTAGAATCAATTCGTTCATAACTAAAACAGTTTCAAAAAAATCACAATGGTGGAAACGGATTGGAGAGAGATATTAAATTATTCTCAACGCGACCTCGGACAAGCGGACAAAGAACAGCTGTGTGAGGGTCTGTCGTGGATGGAAGCTGATGACATCGAGCTCAACTTCTCCGACTTGAAATCATTGTTTCGACTCGCTCAGGACATATTGAAATACAAAAACGAACAGGTAACTACTGTATCGCATACCTACCCTATATCATACATCATACCACATTATACGTATAGGACAGGCCATTGTGGTATGGCCGCTATTGACTCATTCCTAATAAAATAACATTTTGTCAAAATCGGTTTAGTGGTTTTTACGATACCGAAAAAATACACATGAATAAAGTCGGGTGTTCCAGTTTTTGACAAAAAAACACTTGACAATTAATTTAAATGTTTGTTATTCTTAGGTCAACAACTTGATGGGAAAATTAGAAATAGCTAATAGAAGAAGTAAGAAAGGAAAAAATAAACAACCCCACACAGGTATGTGCTAACACAACGTCCAACACAGGTATGTGCTAACCTAACGTCCAACACAGGTATATGCTAACCCAACGTCCAACACAGGTATGTGCTAACCCAACGTCCAACACAGGTATGTGCTAACTCAACGTCCAACACAGGTATATGCTAACCCAACGTCCAACACAGGTATGTGCTAACCCAACATCCAACACAGGTATGTGCTAACCCAACGTCCAACACAGGTATTTGCTAACCCAACGTCCAACACAGGTATATGCTAACCCAACGTCCAACACAGGTATGTGCTAACCCAACGTCCAACACAGGTATGTGCTAACCCAACGTCCAACACAGGTATATGCTAACCCAACGTCCAACACAGGTATGTGCTAACCCAACGTCCAACACAGGTATGTGCTAACCCAACGTCCAACACAGGTATATGCTAACCCAACGTCCAACACAGGTATGTGCTAACCCAACGTCCAACACAGGTATGTGCTAACCCAACGTCCAACACAGGTATGTGCTAACCCAACGTCCAACACAGGTATATGCTAACCCAACGTCCAACACAGGTATGTGCTAACCCAACGTCCAACACAGGTATGTGCTAACCCAACGTCCAACACAGGTATATGCTAACCCAACGTCCAACACAGGTATGTGCTAACCCAACGTCCAACACAGGTATGTGCTAACCCAACGTCCAACACAGGTATGTGCTAACCCAACGTCCAACACAGGTTTAGATTAGATTCAGATTTATTTTCAAGATGGTGACCAACTGGAAGCCAGACTTCCGGTGGAGCGTGTCTCCACTTCAACTTTGTTACGAGAAAATCAATCTACGTTATTTGCACTATTATTTATAGAAATACTAGCTGCGCCCCGCGGTTTTACCCGCTTGGGGGGGTTCCATGGAGACCGGGCGCTCGTAGGATTATCCGAAGCGTATCAGAGCAGTGAGGCGGTGAGGTATTTGTAGTCTGGCAGCAGCTGGTCACTTAATGCAACCAACCTACTTCCTACTGTTATTATAAACGCGAACGTTTGTATGTTTGTCTGAATGTTTGTTACTCTTTCAAGTAAACAGCTGAACGGATTTGCACGATATTTGGAATGAATATAGCTTATATCTTGAGTTTATTTAATCTTTTTTGAAACCTGTTTTCTACAGTACTGCATATTTTTAATTAGTCCATATTAGAATCGGCTAAAAGTATTTTCCTTGTTCTTATATCCAGCTTAGATTTCCATTGCTGCTTAGCTAGTAAGGCCGAAAGGCACTACATGTAGATACATCATGATCATCATCATCATTATCTCAGCCATAGGATATCCACTGCTGGACATAACCTCCCCCCATTCAATTCGTCAAGGACCCGATGGAAATTGCCCGCATCCAGGCCTGCGATCTTAGTTAGGTCGTCTGTCCACTTTGTCGGTGGCCGTTCTATGCTGCGCTTGCCAGTCCGTGGTCTCCATTCGAGAGCTTTTCGACCCCAACGGCCATCAGTTCCTAGAGCTGTGTGCCCTGCGCACTGCCACTTCAACTTGCTAATCTGCTGGGCTATTTCGGGACTTTCGTCCTTCTGTGGATTTCCTCATTTCTGATTGGATCGCGTAGAGAAACCCCGAGCATAACCCTCTCCGCACCTCGACGTGTGACCTTGTCTGCCTGCTAACAAGGCCCATGTGGGTTATGTGCGTGGAATAGTAATTCAAATATTTGTTTTGTTTCGTATTAGAACGTGAATTAGAAACTATTTCTCATCAAGAAGAAGAAATAAGAGCCAATAAAGACATACTGGATCAGCTATACGCAGACATAGCAGAGCTAGAAGCTAAGAAGAATAATTTAGAGAAGGATAGGAATAATTTAGAAAGAGAGAGTGAATCTAGCAGAGATGCCCTTTCGGAAATGGACGCAGTTGTGCAACTTGAAAATGAAGTTGCCAAGAGAAACAGACATATACGGAAGCTTCTCGGTGATGTGAATGTAAGTCACGGTATTTTGAATATTTTATTAGATACGGAGTTGTGATGGTGCCTAATCGATATTATATTCACTTCAGGTACTCGAAGATGAGAATACAAAGCTGAAAGAGAAGGTGTCGGTGCTGAAGGATAAGCTCCTAGAAGCCACCCAACTGATTGACAACTTGACTGAACAACTAATCAGTATAAATAATGAATGTAGTCAGCTGAAAGGTACGAACGATATGGTTTACTTCTTTCTATGTATGCATAAGCACTAGAAATTAAATGGGCACCATTATTGAAGTTCTTTAAATATCAAGCCAAAGATTTTTAACATTTTGCAATAGTTAATTATACGTCGTGATTGTACTTATTGTAAATATTCTGCGGTGTTTTTTCGCTATAGGTACTGTTTTATATGATGTTTAAGTATGTTTATTATCTATTATGTTCTATTTTATTATTTGTTGTTATTATAATTGTGTCATGAAAGAATCTCTATGATTTATGAAATTCTTGGTCAATGAGGTCTATACCATAACAACGCCAGTAGGCCGAGACTAGAAGCATCGATTCTTTTTCTCTGACCGCTAGCGCTTTATATTTGTTCTCGTTGATAACGCGATGTATCGCTTTGAAGCTTTTTTTCAGAAATTTAATGTTTTCTGTCAGCGTTAACGCTTATTGAATGTTACTTGTCTAGGGCCGCTGATCTATTTGATTCTCCTATGCAAAAGGAATGTCTGCTCGTTTTGAGCGATAAACCGTCCATTGATACACATAGTACCTATTTAAGATTGATCTAGTAATAAGTATCTACTTATGTTGCTGTTGCAATTAAGTGTTATATATCTATCTATAACAAGGTAATCTTCTCCAAAGATAATCTATTTTTTATTTTCGCTACCCATTACCTTACCAATCTTGTCATTATTTTAGGGCCCATTATTCATAAGGCATAATGATGTAATCGCCACAAATGTATGAATAAATGTAATGTAATCAGTTATGTATATGAAACTAATATACTCAATTGGCTCTTGGTTACAGAAATGTTAGGAGCATCTGAAAAAGCAAAAGTAGAGCTCTCTACTCAAATTGAGTCTCTGCGAAAAGAAGTTTTTGAAAAAGAATGTAATAGAGATAATATTTACGATGAAATCAAATCTAAGGTTCAACACTGGAAGGTAAAATATTTAAACATATAACATCCATATAGATAATGGAAGACTTACGGTTAGAGCGCCGGAGCTATACAAAGATTAATAATTACATTTGAACAAATGAGCTTTTAACCTTTCTCTACATTCTTTATATACTGAGCCAGTAGCTTTGTATTGTTGTAAATTATACAGGGCGGGTCACTACTATAGTATGTATAATAAAAGTCGACCTCCACGTCTGACAGTTTGTTTATCCATTAACTCCTTCCCAACCATGTCCCAACATATGTCTCGTAAAACGGTTCACCTCCCTGTAGTTACGGAAATAATTCCAGTTTTAAAAATAAAGCGTGGCACAGGTTAACCATCAAGTGAGATAGTGGTCAAACGCTAGATCTATACAGTATAAAAAAAAGTACTTTTAACCCCTGCAAACAAAGTATTTCTTAGAAAAACATCATCTTAATGTGCTGATTCGACACGCCTTCTGATAACTTTTTTAATGTTTTATATATTCCATAGAATATAGCAAGAATGAAGAAAGCTGAATTAGATACTCTATCTATTGAAAACCTTCAATTAAAAGAAAATTTAAGGCAAGTTTCCAAGCAAGTTTCATCTCCTAAATCATCTGTAAGTATTTTAACAACATGTCAGTACCTATATAAAAGACGCATTTGGTTTCTTAAGTGTATAAGTTTTGACCACCAACTTAAACGTTTTAGAAACCTAAATCTCTCAAAGAAGAACTAAAAATAAAAGAATTACAAGAAAAATTGATTGAAGCATCTAATGAAATGGAACATTCCGCGAATCTTATCAATCTTCTGAGAGATGAAAATAGGCAATTGAAAGGCATTGTCGCGGAGACTCCGGATAGTACAGTTACAGATAGTAGAAATGAAAGCGACGACGGCAAACAAAGAATATTGATAAATAGACTGAAAAGAAAAGTAACAAGTTTATCTGTGTCACTCCAAGGTGCTGAAGAAATGATTGCTATTCGGGAAAGAGAAGTAAGTAGTCAGTTTGAAACGAAGATGGATTTACTAAAGAAGTAATATACTAGTTTTGAAATACATATTTTGTTTACCAGCTGGCTGAAATTGCAGCAGAACTACAACTTCTGCATTCAGACAATGGGATCAATACCCTTTTACAAGGACTAAAACGTAAAAAGGGTGAGTTAAAAGTTAAAGACGAGGGAATTAAATCATTGGTTCGCGACGTTAACAACATGAGCCAACTAGTCAATGAACTACAATTGGAAAATGAAACATTGAGGTAATTATACGACAAATAATAATTAAAATGTGTGGAGTATTGTGTACATTAGGACATATTGTCATAAACTAACTTTATAATTAAGAGTTTTATGGTTTATTGCATTAACAACATGCTAGGCGAAAAACGTTCTTCGTTACGTTCAAATATTTTATAATTATTCTTACTGTAGGTAATTAACAACTTTACTATTTTAATACTTTTACTGTTTTGCTAATTAGTGAATGATGTAGTTTTGTACATGTAATTGTTAATAACACAGTATGAATTTCATAGATTTAAGTGTGTTTTTCATCATAATAATTTATGTGAATTGAATCTACCAATAGTATATTTACAGGCAAACATGTAACGTTCCTGCCAACGAATCAATTTCCACTGACAGAATCGTCAACAAATATCGTGATCTCGAGCAGAATAATACGCAGATGTGTAAAGAAATCCGACGATTGGAAAATAAACTTGTCGGTGTCGAGATAGAAAATCGAAATTTTATTGAAAGATTTGCCAAGCTTACGAAACTGTTAATTACTTTGGGATATAGCAAAACGAAAATTGATGAAATGTTTCAGGATAGTGATAGTAATGACAAGGATATATCAACAGAAGCTGGAGACAAATCAGTAGGGTAGGTATTTATTAAATGTTAAATTCTTCTTCTTCTTCTCAGCCATAGGAAGTCCACTGCTGGACATATGCCTCCCCCATATAGGGGGGATTTGCCAATACTCGCCACGCTTGGCAGGCGGGTTGGCGAGCGCAGTATGGTTTCTCATCCTCAGAAGGCGCTGCTGCCCACCTTCTGGTACGTGATCCCTTAGCCGACTCTTACGGCACCCGCGGGAAGAGATGGGGGAGTACTATTCTAGGCCGGTACCACCACGGCATGTTGGCAATGTTAAATTAATGAATTCGAATAGAAATGTTGCTTAATATCTTCTCGAGTGAAAGTGAAGCATGTTATTAAAATGTTACTGTTGTGCCTTATCATCAGTCAACTGTTGGCAACTAAGCTATCTGAATGGAATTCCGAGGAGGGTTTGGGCTTGACGGGCTGACCATACAACCAAAGAAAAATATCTACTCGGTATGATGAATAAGAACACATATCATCTCAGTCATAATGAAGCCGTCATAATAGTAAAGCGACTTAAAGTTCCTACAAAAATCAACTCTAAAATTGTCAAACACAAAGCAGCGTTGCACAGAATTAAATAAGTAGTGTATGGCACAACTACCGTAAAAGTAATAGCAGCGATTACTATCATGAGATAGACTTATGTATTAATTATGTACTTACTTATTAGTTTCAATATGTACCAACCCTCCGCCCCACTTTCGCAAGAGGCTCAATGTTATTTCTTTTGGAATTGTAAGTAGGATGTACCTACTAAACTCTTCGAGAGCAAAATGGCATGATTATAAAAACTGATTCAAAATCAGTTACAAGATTTAGACAGTGGACAGACGTGGAGAAGTCTTTTTTTTTTTTTTTTTTTTTTTTTTATTATCTTTAATTCCATATTCCATATTGTACAGAAACACAAGAAAAACAATTTACGTAAGTCTTAAAAAAAAAAAAAAAAAAATTAAATATTATGAAACATATCTTATTTGAAACGTTGTTGCCTGTTGTAGTAATAAAACTGTAGTACAGACAACAACGCCCTCCGTAGGCATAAAAGGCTATACAAATTATTTGAAAAGGCATGAATGCGTAAGTATTTGCAAGACATGATATTGTTTGTGCGTGTATACTTTGGTTTACGTGAGTGTGTGTGCGTGTGTGTGTGTGTGTGTGTGTGTGTGTATATGTGTATGTATGTAAGTGTGTGTGTATGTGTGTATATGTGTGTATGTATGTATGTGTGTGTGTATGTGTGTATATGTGTGTATGTATGGATTTGGGTGATATGGTTAAGTACTCCAAAACTTTCATATTAGAGTGAAGAATAAGTAATAGCATGAAAAGATGGTTTTATAAGATTTTCTGTTTTATTATATTCCATATTCTGTAGGAAGGCTATAATTTTTTGTTTTGCTCTAAATGTTGAGAGAGGATAGATGTGGAGATTTTTATTAATCTCATTGTAGAGTTGGCAACTAAGCCTAACGTAGTGTCTGCTCATAAGGGCAGTCCGGCAAGCTACGGTCACACAAACGCGATTTCTTCTTCGTGAGGAAGAATCAAGTTTGCAGTCGTACGATAGGCTTCTGTGCTTTCGAAGTACAGTGTTAAGGATAAATAGCTGTCGTACAGTGAGAACATTTAGCTCCTTATATAAGAGTGTAGTTGAATAACGAATTGGTTTTTTGCTCATAACCTTAAGAATTGCTCTCTGTGCACGTTCAAGCTCCAAGAGATACGTGGGGCAAGCACATCCCCAGGTAGTAGAGCAATAGTTGAGTAGGGATTGTGCTAATGAAAAGTAAACCAGTTTCTTAGTTTCTAGGTCAGCTACATCACTTAATTTCTTAAAAATGTACATTAGCTTCCTAGCGCGAGCTGTCAGTGATTCTATTTGAGATTTCCAGTTAAATGAGGTATCTATGTAAACGCCAAGATATTTGACGCTAGTAGTTCTCTCTAGTGTTTGGGAATCACTTAAATTGACAGATGATTTCCCCTTATAAACTGTTATAGAAAAGGAACTGTCGGGCTGTGAAGACGGCCTTACTGAGAAAGCAATATACTTTGTTTTGGCAACATTGAGGGTTAGTAGATTAGTAGAGAGCCATTCCATAACAGTTGCGAGAACTTCCTCTGCATAGTGCTTTGTTTCAGTCCATGAGTTTCCGTGAACTATGAGTGCCGTATCATCCGCGTAAGTGAAAATATCACAATGGGGTAACTTGAGATTACATAAATCATTCACATACAGTAGGAAGAGCACTGGCCCAAGGATACTGCCCTGCGGTACACCGCAACTTAGGTGTTCGTCGTTGCTGATATAGTTATCCAGCTTGACGCACTGTGTACGGTCTTTAAGATAATCGCGAAAAATATCCAGAGCTATGCCACGTATACCTAGGCGTTCCATCTTCATAAGCAGCGTCGGTATAGAGACGGTGTCAAAGGCTTTTGACAGGTCAAGAAAAATACCTATGGTTTTGAGCTTATTATCTAGTTGGCGCACTACGGTATTTGTGAGATCTAGTATAGCGTCTTCAGTCGAAATTCCTTTACGAAAGCCATATTGATTAAATGAAAGAATTTTATTTTTTTCCAAAAAGTTCGTCAGTCGCTTATTTAGAATTTTCTCAAGTACTTTAGACAGTGACGAAAGAACAGATATTGGCCTATAATTACTGACACTGTCTCTGTTGCCACTTTTGAAGATAGGGTGAACTAGAGCCTTTTTAAATGGCTTCGGAAATGTGCCAGTGAGTAGGCACAAGTTGAAAACATGTGTAAGAGGCGGAACTAGGACATCACGGGCGTCTTTCAGTACTTTAGCTGGGATACCATCCCAGCCAACTGCACAGTCTGGTCTTAGGCTCAATATGACCTGCTCCACCTCAAAACAGTCTGTTTCATATATGGCCATGGAGTTCACGACAATGAAACCGTTGTTTATAAGTCTTTCATTTTTATGGTTTTGAGGAGCAATTTTACTGGCTAGATTCTTTCCAACATCAACAAAATACTTATTCACTAAGTTAACCGAAGTTTTAGGATTTATATCACAGCTCAATAGGTTTAAAGCATTATTTTGTTTTTTTATTATGTTTGCAACTTTATTTACGGCCTCCCACGTAGCCTTTGGATTACCCTTGGCTTTTCTAAACTCATTCTTTTCATATTCTCGTTTGAGTCTTTTTAAGAGATTATTGCAGTAATTACGGTATCTCAAGAATGTGATCTTACGAATTGCATTATGCGGTTGTTTCTTAAAAGTTTTGTAGAGTTTGTCTCTGTTTCGGATACATTTGAGAAGTCCAGGTGTTATCCACGGCTTAATTGTTTTAAGCCTAGATGGAATTTTACTAATGGAGGTATTATTTTTTATAACGTTCATAATCATCGTCACTATATTATCTGCTGCTATGTTTGGATCACTGATGCTAAGTATTTTGGAAAAATCTATTGTTCTTAAGTCTGCTATTACATTATTGTAATTTACTCGCGACATGTTTTTGTTACACTCTAAAGTTTTATTATGCATAGTACAGCAAAGAATTACTGGGGCATGGTCCGTTACGATACTATCTAGAACAAGTGTAGTAGCTTCTGTATAAGTTTTAAGCATCACATGGTCCAGACAGTTTCCAGAGTGTGTAGGGAATATGTGAGCTGGGAGCATAGCGTGAGACGCAGTTATATTTAAATATTCGCTAAAGTTTTTGTCTTGGCTACTCGGTGATATATTAATATTTATGTCTCCTATAATAGCCACTGTTTTATAGTTAGATAACGAGCTTAGCATCTCGTCTAAACTGTTTAAAAAGTTTTGTGCATTAGGCTGAGATGGCGAGCGGTAAACTGCTAGCACAGCAATTGATTGGTAATGGGTAAACAATAAAGCACTGGCGTCTGAGAGGTAAGGTTCAGTTACATGGTAGTCTATGTGAGAATTAACGTAGACAACGACACCATCGTTTTGATTTTTAAACCCTGATTTGTGACTTATGTATCCGTCGAGTATAGGCGTATTTAACGACTTACTGAGCCAGCACTCAGTAAACACTATAATATCACAATCGAAGCGGAGCCTCGCCAGTAAAATTTTTGCTTTATCAATATTACATTCAATGCTGCGAATGTTAAGATGTAATGCTTTAAACGACGATCTATAATGACTAATTAACTGTAAACATTCTTCTGGTTTGCACTGAAAAGAACAAGAGTTATTAATGGACTCTATTTCATCTTGTATCTGTTTTATACTATCCATAAAAAATGCATTTCAAATTGGGACTGGTCGTATGAGATACCCGAGTAAAGCAGATAATCAAGCTGTGTGTCTTACGGCGAGAGGAAACTTTTGATATGTTAATATCCTCGTATTTTAATACCAAACAAAGAGTTGTTATTATCATATCAAACTGATTTTCAAATGGGTTGTCGTGAAAATAATAAAATTGCAGTCTTTGTGATAAACTCGTTCCGTTTAGCTGGGCTAATATAGTTTTAGAGTGTGTGTATGCAGTGTAAATATCTTGTATGAAGTTGTTATGTAAATATTGTATTGTGTGTTGAAAAGTGTGTAGTGTTAACAAAAATTTGATACCCGCAGTTTTTAATGGGATATTTCTCGTGATAAAATCATGTACTAATGAACACAAGAAGAAATACTTGATGAAATAATAATTAATAATTAATAAGCTACTATAGAGAATCACACCTAGTCAGTCTCTTTTTTCTAAATTCTCCAGGTCTTTTTCACTGTTGATACGAATAGCAGTTGAGTTTTCTTTAGCCCGGAGGTAAACTTTCCCGTGAGCTATCCAGCAAAATGCATAACAATAAGTGGAAGAAGTGGACTTTAATAGCATGTCTACAGACATGTTAACTGACAGATAATTGTAATATTTTAGGATTAAAGCAAAATCATCTACTACAAAGTATAGCGAGTCTCATGTTAATGACAATGACCATACAGAACTCAAAAACTTGGCCGAAGAAAATGAAGGATTACGAAAAGGACTTACAGAAATTCTTGAATTTTTAAAAGATAATAGTAAGTGTCTAAAAGTATTTAGACCTATCATTGTGTGTAGTACCTATAATTTAACAAAGTTCCTCTATGTAGGTTCAACCTCATCGGGGATATTGGCATTGCAATGTCCAAGCCTAGAAGCTTTATTGAGATCTATGGAAGCAAGACATGCAGCTGGTTGGTTTGCTCCTCATATGGCTACAATTATTGAACTTAGAACTGCTATCGGTGGGAAAGATGCTTTACTTACCGCTTTGCACGAAGCCAGGTAACATATTTTTTACCGATTATACAAAAAAATAATTATGAAATTAAATAATGAAGTTCTTACATTAAATATTTCGGCAGGAAAGAAACATTCGACGTTATGTCTCAACTTTCTAACGAAACAAAGAAATCATCCGAGCTAGAACGTAAGTTACAAGAAATAGAACAAATAAATAAGGGTAACGAGGTAGTCAGTGCAGGGCCAACACAAACTTCGTGCGAGATTGGTTCATGGATATCTGAAAAAGACCAGAATAATGTAGACATTAAAGAGAGTAATGATATTATAAATATGATTGAAAAAGGTAATTTTCTGCACGAAAGTCAGCTGAAGAAAAGTCTGGAGTATTTTCATGATCAGTTCAAAACACTCTATGACAGAATCTCTCTAATGTCGATTCAGGCAGCCGACGACAGTAACAAGTGGTCCATACAGGAAGAACAGTACAAAGCGCAAATTGAAAGTTTGAAGGGACAACTAACGGATCACCAAGATGATGAAGATATAAGTGATATATCTCCAGGATTGATTTCTTTTCCTAACGTTGCTCAGTTAGAAAGAAAGTGTTCTTATTTAGAAGACTCCTACAAATATATTAGAACTCTAAATGAAAATATCAAAAATGAAAATATGGATGCTAAAAGACAAATAATGTCAATTTCTTCTGAGTATGAGACGAAAATTCAACGATTAATTCTTTCAATATGTAACTTAACAGACAAGTTAAGAAACTCCATACCGCTTGAGCTTTTCTGGAAACAAAATACAACTCTTAACGAAACTATATTTAAATATCGCAAACGTATCGAAGCAAGCATAAAAACAAATATTACATCAGCAGACCTCGTCAAGCGTCTAGAAATGGATAAGTTAGATGTTATCAACGAGTTATCAACAAAATGTTTCAAAAAAAGTGGTAAGTAAATGTTTCCAGTTACATACTTTGCAATCTATTGGCACTTCAATAGAATCATTATTTATTTACAGAACACAATTCAAAAAAGCATCAAGACGTATTATTGAATATCGCAGAATCCGTTTTGAAAAAACAATTGGAAGTTTTGTGCAAAGAACTCGATGAAAAAACGAGAAAAAATGATTACCTAGAGAGCAGGTACAGAGACATTCAGGAAGCCCAATCTAGACTTATGTGGGTAACGATTTTGATTATGTTTGTAGTTACACGACAGACAGTACCTACATGTGTCGCATGTACCCAATTAAAATAAGGTAACGCGTGATAGATGAAGCAATTAAACCAATTACTTCCTTGGAAATATAAACAGATAGATAAGTAGATACTTACTATATAATAACACTTCATTCTACAAGTGCATCACATTAAAATAATATTTATAAAATAAAATATTAACAAGTACAAAATATAAACTCTAAGGCTTTCACGGCCGGCGTTGCATGTTGTATGTATTGCTTCCGGGCTGTTTGGCCGTGGTCTAAGTGAAACTTGTGTTCCAGACGTTTCGTCGATCACTGCGGTCGACATCTTCAGTGGTTCAGGTCCGAGCGGCGACAAGAGCGTAGAACTCTCCTCCGCGGCGTCTTCTCTGATACTGATGAATTCATCAGTGATCGATGAAACGTCTGGAACACGAGTTTCACTTAGACCACGTCCAAACAGCCCGGAAGCAATACATACAACAAAAAAAGTACAAAATACGTTGCATAATTGGCGGTCTTATCGCTAAGCGATTTTGGTCAGACAACCTTTGTAAGGAGAAGAATTAATTGAGAAGCGGTGGTGTACTGAAGTTTAAATAAATAAATAAAAATGCAAAATATATAAATCATAATGCATATTATACGGCATATATATATCTACTATTCATATATTTTATTGACCGTATAAAATGTATTATCATCTATTTTGAATGTTTATTTTAATATTTTTTTACTTGTTTAAACTTATACATAAGTATATAATTAGCAATAATCTTTAATTTAACAAGACGTAGCCTGAGAAAGATAATACTTTTTTATCTGATTTTTATAGATAGCCAATGACTCTACGTGTCTGATAGAATCCGGTAACTCATTCCATAATCGAACTGCTTGCACAGAGAAAGACCATAAAAAGTATTACGATGCGCAGGGGTCAAAAGGGTTAGATTTTCTGAAGATCTTTATGAGAAACTGTTACAAGTGTAATCAAAAGCACGGGCACGGGTCTAACGGCTAGGTTTAAGAAAACTATGAAACACTTCGTAAAAAAAATAACGTGGTTCAATTTGTGATTACTTCACAAATTGAACCACGTTATTTTTTTTTTGTCCAAATTTAGTCCACGTTATTTAGTCCAAATTCAGTCCACGTTATTTAGTCCAAATTTCAAAACGAAAATATAAAAAGAGGGTTCGCAAACTCACTTTTTGTAGTTAAATATAGAAACATCGTATTCTGAAAAGTTGTGTCAGATATCGGTACGATTTTATCCTTTATATCTAAAGGAATATATCCTGAATATTTTGTTATGTAACAACATTTTTCTGTAACAGTCCAGATCCCTACATGCAACGCCCTCTTTGAATTGTATGCGCACTGAATTTTCAGAGGTAATATTATATTATAACGTTATTTAAAACATAATTAAAGACGTAAATAAACAAATCTGAAACTGACAGAAAAACCATAGATAGATAGATAGAAAACCTTTATTTGTTTCTCCAAGTTTTACAAAAGTAACGTAATCGATTTCTTATATTTATAGCTTACACTGTCCTAGAGAAACAATAGGCAGACTTATCGCTTAAAGCGATTTTTTCCATTCAACCTATTTTTGTGTTCAAGGATTTAAAAAAAATAACGGTGGCATGATTTTACCTGAAAACTGTACAGTAAACTAAATTAAGAATAATGGATTATCTAATGTGCTTGCTAGAAATTTATTTTCTATATTTTCAGAACCAAGAAATATTCGTCTAAAGATAAAAAACATGATAGTAGTCATTAATGTTGCACACCCAAAGTCAAACAAATGTTAAAGTACCTACGTAGGTACCGGTGAATCGGTTTGCAACAGTACGTTGCGTGTTCAAGTCGGTCTCCAAAAATAAACACAAAATAGGCTTTTTTTATATTTGCACGTAACAGACATAATATTGACTTTAACTGTTGTTAATGAATGGATGCATTTATCTCATGTTTATTATTTCTCAGATGTAAATTCAATACAACTGTTAAACATGTTTTTTTATGTTTTATTTTTTATTTTTTTACTATTATAAGTTTGCGTTTGACAACTGTCTCACCTGATGGTAAGTGATGACGTTGTCTTAGTTCGTGAAATATTCATTTGTTTGGAATATATAAGCCACGTATTGGTTCTGACAAAAATAGAAGTTCCAATCAAATTTATCACACACTATTTTATAAACACTTCAATTTAAATTGAATAAACATAACGGATATGTTGACGTGATAACGTTTTATAAATTGATGAATACCAGCAACACTCATGAAAAATACTAACGTTCCGCGTAACGTTCCACCTGAGTTTTGTATTACATAAAATAATCAAAGTCAAAGTCAGTCAAAGTCATAAATGATTATGACGTTATCACGTAAATCTATCGTCCGTAAACCGACTTTACAGACAACCAATTTTTTTTGTTTGTAGTGATAACTCCTTAGCTGCACTTACAAAGAATGATATTGATTTAATGAATAGTCAGCTGCAACGTTTGGTCCAAGAGAATACGATTCTCAAAGAGCAACTTCGACACGCGGGAACCCAATTAGATTCCACGTTGGTACAGGTACGAGTGCACATTATATACATACACATTATGTACGTAATGAGATTTGATGTTACTGTATCTACGTATCAAACGGTATTTTCATTAAAGCTACAAGAAACTCGACAACGAAATATGAGCGATGACATGGAAATAAACTTGCTGAGACATCAAGTTCTAGATTTGCAGTCCAGCAGCGACAAAAACGCCATAGTTGCTAGGTGAGTTTACAAGTTTGTAATATTTTACATTCTGAGACTAATATGATAAAGTTTAGTTCTCTTAATACTTGTTTTAACAACCCTCATTATGATACAGTTACATAAACTACTATTTTTAAAATTTATTTCGATATATTATATGCTTCGATAAACTTCGATGCTTGTTTGTAAAGACTGTTATTCAAGTTTTGTTTTTTGATTTTTCATCCTTATATTTCAGTAAGAGATTAGATAAATTATAATACTTATTTTGCGTCAAATGTCTTTCTGAAGCTTATTATACACTTATACAACAATTACAAATACAAATACAAACACAATTAACATTATTATCGACTGTACAATATATTTTATTTGTTTTCGTTGCTCGATATTTCAATATCAAATGCGGTAAGTAAATTGAATTGAACTGTGTTACTGTGGGTAATTTTTTGTAAGAACACACAAATCGGTCGTTGATTTTTAACACATATTCATTCAACACATATTCTATATTCTCGTATATCTGCAGGTTAAGCGGTGAAGTACTTGTAGCACATTTACAAGTATCAGAATGTAACAAAAAAATTGAAAGCCTGAATTTGATTTTAAATAAAGAAAAAGAATTAAGAATCGAAGCTGAAGAAATATTTAAAACTCGTCAAAAGATTTTTGACGTTTATTCAAATAGATACGAATCGAAATTTAGGTTTGTATGCGTATAATATAAAAAGAACGTGTAAAATTGAAACGATGTTTTTAAAATGGTGAATAAGTACCTATATTTTTTGTAGGTTTATTTATGAAATAATGCAAGTTTTAAGAGAACAATATCAGGGTTGTGTTCCATTAGCATCAATCGAAAACTATCTTAACAACATGGAAGACCTTTCTCGTGAAACTGGAGCAATAAATGAAAAATTGCAAAGTATCGAAGATCTCCGTTCAAGCCTGATAGACAAACATAGCGTTTTTGACCAAATACTTGACTTCACAAACAATAAATGTTTAATTGATAATAATGGCTGTTCACATAAATTAAAATTAATTATGATGGTATGCTCATACATTACTACGTTTATATGTTTCAAATGTTTATGTCGTTACTTTGATATTGTACTTATTTTTTAGAAATCCACCCATTCTCGTGAGCTAGAACATATAAACAAGAAAATAAATACATTAGAGCAATCCCGGCAAAGCCTAATTAAACATTGTAATAACCTCGAGAGAACGTATGTGCTTGTAAATCAGGGATTCGATAAAGATGTCGATGGCTTCGTGGAACTGAAGCGGAACCATTCAGATGGAGAAGTGAATGATGCTCTACAGTTAGAAGATGTACAGTCTGACGATGATTCAACAAGCTGCAGTAAGTTTACCAGTTTGTCAGAGTACAAACACAATACCATTAATATTATAAATGTGAAATTTTGGATGGATGTTTGTTATTCAATCAAGCCAAAAAAGCAGAACGGATCTGGATGAAATTTGGCACAAAGATAGATTATAGTCTGGATTAGCACATATGCTACTTTTTATCCCAGTAAAATGTGTAGTTCCCGCGGAGTACGCAAATAATTAAAAAAAACACTAACTCCTTCTTGCTCAAACGGCTGCGCCGATTTCAATTAAACTTGGCAAGACGATATGTGAAATTCTAGATTAACACATAATCTACTTTGCTTCTTGCTAAACATAGTTGCTGTTCTTGTGGGATAAGCAAATATTTCAAAAATGTCTGTTACTCTTTCACGCTCAAACAGCTGCACCGATTGCGATAAAACTAGGCATGGAGATGTTTGAGACCCCAAATTAACAGTTAGGCTACTTTTATTCCGGAGAAAGTATAGTTCCCGTGGGATAATTGAGGTAGTGGGTAAATCGTAATCCACGCGGGTGAAACCGCGGGGTGCTACTAGTAGCAATATATTTATTGGCCATTTGAAACATTAATATAGTAATATAATGTAAAATATACTTTTTAAATATGCATATATTTTTTTGCTTTATAGAAAATCAAACTATAGCGTTACCAGGAACTCAAATGCAAGAACCAGTAACTGGAACGAGAGTAACAGAAAATAGAGATCAGTATGAATTTAAAAACAATGATAAAAATGCTGTTAGTTTTTCAGTTGAAAAAAACAAAACAGAGGAAAATACTTACGCCAAGATAACAAAAACTGAGCATACTCAAACTATTGCTTTTGAAAAACAAATGATTAGTGTTGCGGTACAAGCAATGGATAAAAGAGAAATCGATGAGTTAAAACAACGGATAACAGTATTACAAAACACAGTAAATAAAAAAAGCAAAGAGTCAAACGAAGCTTTATCTGTAATACAACAGAGGAACCAAGAAGCTCTTATATTAAATTCAGAAAAGATTCATTTAGAAACAAACATTCAGCGCTTGCAAATAAACTGTGGCCAGAAAGATAAAATGATTGAAAGCTTACGAACTAATATGGATGAACTCAGAAATGAACTAGACAATTTTAGAAGTGTACAGCTGGCAGATATAAATGCAAAGAGAGACTCTGCAGCAGCTGATAAAAAAACACTGATATTGGCGCTCAAACAATTAGAAAGCGATAAAAATATGATAGCTATGGAATACAAGGAGTTATTGAATAATGAAAGAGAAGAGTATTGTAATACTATTCAAGACTTAAACGTGAGACTGATTGAATTGCAAGCAAAGTTAGATAGGTATTATGAATTTTCTTAAATATATGATGCACATAAATTACGGTTCCTTCAAATTAATTTGTTTTCTTCATGCGCAATCGATCATTTTTGGACAGCTAGTAAATAAAAATCTTCCTGTCTGCTGATAAATAATTAGCCTACGTTAGTTTTATCACATTGTTGGTTACAGGAAAGGAAGTGACTCGACTTGTTCCAACGGTGACACTTTGAAGGAAGTCGTTAATAAATATACGGTGAAAATTGTGGAATCTGAAGATAAAGCATTCAAACTCCAAAGTGAATTGGAAGAATGCAAAGCAAAGTTGTTAGTTACATGAAAAGTACATATTACAACGATGAGTTGTACCTATGTTTAAAATATTACATAACGCTTTCGTGATTACAGAAGAACTTATCAAAGTGAAGTAGACCGGTGGAAGGATTTAGCAACAGAGAGACTCGCAAAGATGGAACAGTTAAACTCTCAATTAGAGGAAAGACATTGCCATGAGGTCAGAGTGTTCCAATATTTTTGATACGTGGTCTTATCTAAACCCTGTTCCAAAATCTTGGATATTTTTTGTAAAAAACGAAATGTCATTCTAATTCACTGACATAGTGACATGTGACAAAAATATTGTTGCCTGTATGTCATGTTGATTGTGGTCTGTCTTGTTGTATTATTCTATGCCTCTTAAAAGGTACAACGTTACTGATTAAGAAAGAAACATTCGGTAGTATCTACAATTCTGAAAAATCACAACAATTATGTTGGGTTGGTACATTTAATCTTCCACTTTTATAGTGTGGGTAATGTAGCCACAATACTTATATACCTGCGTTGTGACCTGTCTCAAATCTTCTAACGATTGTTTTACTTCATTTATATTAAATGTCTTATTATTTCGTGCGACAAACTCCTTAACACACCTACTCCAAGCCTTAGCCAAACTCAATTGGGTTGCGTTTACAATGGTAAGAGGGAATAGTGACACTACCGGGCGGCGAACTCATGCACCACTATTTGTTGTTGAAGGCCTGTGGGCTCGAGGGACCCACACGAGGCTGCATACAAATTTCCTTAAGAAATTGACTAAACTATAAAAACCCGTTACAATAAGAGTATAAAATAATAAATAAACTAATAATAATCACCAATAAGTGTAACAACAAAGCACATCTGCACAAACGTATGGACAAACATATTCGAGTTCGAGAAAACAAAATAATGAAATGGGAAATGACAGTGTCAAAATGTTTGGAATCTATGCAGTCCTAACAGTAGAATGTTATTTTCTATCAAAAATGTTTTTTTTCTTTATAACTTTGCATAGAACAGATATTACGTCAAAGTAAACAGTACAAAACAATGTTTATTTTATAATTGAGAAGATTACGACAAGAAACAAGTATTTAAATAGACGTTTGGGTAAATTTAGTAAACTACGATTATAAAAGATTTTACACTGTCATCCCCTTTGTTTACAAAAAATATTAAAGATTTTAGAGCGGAGTATGCATATGTATAAATAAAAATATGCTTGTAGTAGTCATCGTTATCAGTGCCCTTTAATATACATTTCCAGGTGGAATGTTACAAACACGAAAGCCAACATTGGCTGTCACAACTGAACGACACCCAGCGAGAGCACATGGAGCTTCGTTCCCGGCTCACGGAACAAAAAGCGTTACACTTGAAACAAATAGCGGAAAAAGATGGACAGTTAGAGCAAATGAGATCTATTATCAATAACCTGAAGGTGCAGATTTACTTCAACATTTACATTGCTAACAAAAATTAGATTGACCTTAAAAAAGAAAATAATTAAATTGAAAAACAATTCACTTTTTCTCAAGGATAACTATTGCTTGATCGATTTTGATAGTTTTTAGATTTAGTCTGTTAGCAACGAGGCTGTCGAAACGGAGGACGTGCTAGACTTGAATTGGCAACTACATAGCTCTAAGTGAAGTTGCCGAAAGACACCTAAAGTTTAATCGTTTATAATAGATACTTAATAATATAGTATTTTCTTAATCGACCCAGACAAACATTGCATTATTAACCGTTCTGTCATATCCTTTTTCTAAAGATTTTATCTTTATTATAAGACTAAGTTCCTTTTGAACCCAACCTTGATACCGCTGCTCGATCAAGTGATCGACGATCGATCCTAGCCTTTAGTGAAAGATAAATACTTCGCCTAAGCAGTAACTTGCTGATTATTGAATGTGAAATGTTATAAAAGCAGTAGTTAGTTATATATAGATAGCTTCAGTATATTGACGTTGCAACTAGGTTACGACCAAATGGAAACGTTGTTTACAGACGCAAGTAATGAACATGCAAACAATGATATCCGTGCATGATCCGAGTTTCGACTTATCTGCAATAGTAGAGGTTGACGAAGCTAGCGACGCCATGTCTCATGGGTCAGATAGGCTGGAGATCAAGTTCGATTCCAGCGGAGAATTGAACGATGATGAATTCGGGAGAATCGGTAATAGCTCCACTACAATATGGTAAGCAAAAAGTCAAATTATATGTTTTTCTAAAACTACACAACCTTATGTGAAGACTCTATTTACGTAATGTATACCTACATCAATTTGCTTTCACATGGATGTTCAAAAAGAATTCAATCTATTGATTTTGTCTATATTAGTTTAGACAAACTGGAGACCAAATAGTACTCATAGTGCATTATACGTAAGGATTTCCATCATTTATATAATCATTCATTCAGAAATCATTTATTTACAGCAGTGCAGAGGTTATTATAATCGTCTTTTAACTGAAGACCTTTTTTCATGATAATATTGTAATATGAAGTAATTGAAGTTTTCGGCACTTGTTATGTTGTGGCAATCTTCATCAAGTTCGTCCGCCATTATGTTCAGGACCCTGGGAACGGTCAAATTGTTTGTCAAATTTATTTGATAGTAAGTATGCGGTTTTGGTTGACGCGCTTGTCAAACAGTCTACGCGTTGGTCGTGTTTGATGAAAATGTTTATTGACGTGGTGTTTGTGAAACAAGTTTGAATTGAGTTTGAACGTGAACGGCGGTGTTTCTCAAAACAAACGTCAGTGGTTGGCTGGCGTCACGGAGGACGGTGCGCCGAATCTACGGGCGAGTTACACATTTGTTGGATGTTGGGTTTGATCGTTTAAACTATTGTTTGATGAAAACGTGAAGTTGGACAAACGCATTTGTCCGTTTACAGCGTGCTTAGGTATCGACGCAGTGAAAGCCAGTTTCGTCCGCTGTTACGTGAAATATCCCATACCTAACCGACAATGTTAAAGAGATGACTCCGCTTCACTCAGCTTTTTCGAGAAAACGAATCAGTAAAATCAAAAAATATATTCTGTTATGTCGCTTAATCTAAGGACATATAAGTAGTATTATCTTATTGGCTTTCACCGTCACACCTCGAACGAAACTGTAACTCTCTCTCTCTGAGCTCTCTCCATCCTTCATGTTCGCTTTACACTTCAGGCAAGAACCGGTGATAGAGCGGTTGCGTCGGGACAAGCAGTTAGCCGGCAAACAGAACGCCATACTGCGCCGGCAGATCAAGGCATTAGCGGCCAGGGAACGGAGGTCCAGGCTCGACGCGCAGAATCTTAAGAATCAAGTTTTTAGGATGTAAGTTACTTCATCTCGGTGGCATTGCAACTGCGAGGCAAGTACTGTTTACGTGGCTTTTATCTGGGCCGTCCGGTCGTACCACGAGATATTCTCGTTGGTAGGGGAGCCAACGATACTAGATAGGGATTTACTCGAGCGTCGAGGATCTATTCGATTTTAAATATAAGATGGTACTAAATAAAAAAAAACATTATGCGATGTACATTGCACGTACACCCTCTTGTAGAAATAGTCGAGCGCGTCAGATATTCATAATATATATGTAGGTAGGATTCCCGCGACACAGGGAGTCCTAGTGCGGGGTTTTAAGTGTTTGAGTGAGTGCGCTAAGCTATGACTATATGGTTGAGGCACTCCACAGGGTGCACATTTGTATTTGCTTTAGGTCGCACTATACACTACATCACGGCGCTCACTGACATCTCTGCGACTTTAGTTGCCCGCTTCACCACTAAGATGGCTCAAAATAATGATCGAATCATTTGAATTTAATAGCGCTTCATAAGTACTTAATATCTGTTTAGAGAATAAGGTCAACTATCAACGCGTTGTGCCCTTTTTTATTGAAAAACTGTCCTTTGTTGATTTTCAGCATCATTAACCATTCTCGTCCAAGAGAGGAGAATAGGAATAGGACACTTGTTAGGGAATTGTTTCAAGACTGATCGCCACAGTAACAATCGCAGTTTAATCCATGTCTAGAATTATAAGTTGTCAATTATATCGTAAATATTGAAGTGAATATTTCTTTAGTGCCGTTGTGCACTTTTATATGTATGCATGCGACGGTCGCCGTGGCGCAGTGGTTAGTGTCATTGACATGACTTCTGTGTCTCCGGGACCTTGGGTTCGAATACCCGGCAGGGGCAAACATTTGTGCGATGACTGTTTTTTTTTACATATTATAAATTTGCGTTTGACAACTGTCTCACCTGATGTTAAGTGTGTAGATGTTTGGCACGGGTCTTGGATGTTTGTGTGCTGAAATTGTGTGTCCATGCCTCCCGCGATACAGGGAATACTATTGCGGGGCTCTGAGCGTGATAAAAAAAATGTATCATAACTCGCGTCAGGACACGTAACACTGATCTCTAAATTCGCGAGGCGCGTGACGTCATCGATAATACGTAAGGCAGTGGGAGAGTAATCCGCCAGCGTGGCGCGGCGAAACAAAGTAATATCCCCCTCTCTTTCTACCGGGCGTTGTACAATAATTATTATTGTAATAGTTCTGAAGTGTTAAATTATTTATGTAATATAAATTGTCATGTTTGTGTACGATAGCGCAATAAATGAATATTGAATTTTACCATCAAATGATAGTACCTATTTTTATACTGACAAATAACGCAATTCGTGCGAAATTATTCCATAACCATTCCAAAATATTCAAATATGCACAATGTAATGTTTAAATTTTCACTTCTGCCGGCACTCCCGGATGTAGCCTGTTTTTTGTTTGTATTTACGTGACGTAAAACACCAGAAGCAGTTCTGGCGGTAGAGTGGCCACCGCCGAGTCCGCGGCGCTGCACAATAGAATAGCAACGCTGCAGGCGCAGCTGAGCAGCGCGAGACGCGACAGCCATTCCAGCATTGCGCTCTGGGACAAGTGGAAGCGGTGAGATCCCTTCTTCAATCGGATTGTGTAAAAGTATTTGCAGAGTTCATTCATTGTAAATGCTTCTATCTAATTATAGGGCACAACAAGCGGCAGACCGGTGGCAATCACGTTTTGAAGAGAAATGTCAAGAAATCACAAAACTGGAAGCCGGCCTCAATATGGCCAAATCGGCTTTGTCGAGATTGGACAGAGAGAAACGTGTGCTTCTGTCTCGAATAACTGAACTGAAGGGTAATTTTATATTAATGTGGATTATTTTATATTAAAAAATTGGTTGTCTGTAAAGTCGGTTTACGGACAATAGATTTACGTGATAACGTCATAATCATTTATGACTTCGACTTTGACTTTGATTATTTTATGTAATACAAAACTCAGGTGGAACGTTACGCCGAACGTTACTATTTTTCATGAGTGTTGCTGGTATTCATCAATTTATAAAACGTTATCACGTCAAAAACAAAATATTGTTAGATTGGTATATGGTGGACTAATCCAGGCGTAGACAAAGTGGCATTAGCGTGACCCTTTTCCTTCAGTTCCTAAGTAAAGAGTAGACCGCGGATGCCGGCTTACTGCGAGCACATGTTCTTTGGTTTAACTCTTTTTTAATTTAATTCAGCTACACGAAACGCCGTTCCTGACTATTTGTCTTTTAAGATCAGATCACATCTCGTAATAAAGTACCTTTTTCTTGTACCTGTTTTATTGTTTCATCTATAGGTGAATACCAAGTGGGATTGGAGAAGCAAGAGAGTGAAGACGCGGAGAAGTCGCAGCATTCAATAAAATGCTCAAAGTGCACCGAGGAAGAGGCTCCGGTCTCGAACCACGCGCTGCTGGAGCGCGTCCAGGCGCAGCAGAGGAGAATCGTGGCGCTCACGCTTGCCGAAAAGGTTGCAATCATTTGTCCAAGTTTCGTTGTAAAATCAGTCTAATAATAAGTACTGGTATATTTTTTTATTTATCGAGGTATATCCTATTTAGGGGACATGCATGCATTATACGACACACAAATTTAATTACTTTTTGACCTTAACTTAAGTTTACCAGCATGCCATTACTGAAATAAGTTCGAATTGATTTTAGGGTAACGAGCATCTGGTGTCAGAATATGAAAAGGCACTAGCAGAAATCACATCCCTCAAGGGGCAGGTTCTGAAGTTGGAGTCGACGTTGCTAGAGTCGCAGATACGATCACCCCTGAAGTCTTCTACAGACCCACAGCCAGAGCTAGAATATTGGAAGAGGTTGGTAATAGTTGTTGTTTCCCTCTGCCGTATACAAAGCCTGGTTAATGAATGGAAATGTATATTATGTAGGAGGTGAGGTGAGGCGAGGACAAGTTATTTCCCACTTTTGAGTGTTGGTCGGTTCCATTTCTTGGTCATTTTTTTTTCCACCCTTGGCAGTGACCTTTCCTACTCACGGGATCAAATTGTCATTGTATACCGATTTATATGTTTGTTTTATATTTGCTCGGTAGAGCTAGAGTTGGTGGAATCAGTGATAAGATCGCTACTTGAGTGTTTCGTTGATTTATAGTCGGTCCACTATCTAATATACACCTACCTACATGTTCACATTTGTGATGATAGATCTATCATTCTATCATCATCATCTATCATCACAAATTTGAAAACCTTGTTGGAGATCTAGATCGGGCTCAACGATCAATTCCACAAATCCAGGGCCAAATCAATTTCTTGTCCTCATAATAAATTTAAAATTATTTCCATTAATACATCGACCTTAGACTCGGGAATGCATTCGCTCACTCCGTACATTTTCACAAACAAGTAATTATAGTGATCTGTGGGTGGTGTTGGTGTTGCGGCGTTTCACCGTGGTACCATCGCGGTATCCCGGTGTCCTGGGCTCACGCACGATTCCACCACGCCTGTTTACGAACACCTCTCATCAAATGACGCACGACAAGGTCAACACTCCATACCGTGGCCGCCATGGAAACTCTACTAATGAAGAATAAAACGACACGCTTCGTCGATGTGACGTTTCTATGTTCAACAGTTATTGTGATATGCTGAAAGAAGAGAATGTCCAATTGAATCTCCGCGTGAACTGCATGGAGTCTGTCCCGACTCCGACCACGGCGCATCAGCATCAGCATCAGCACAGGATCAACGACTTGGAACAAACTGTCCTTACGCTTAGAGGTAAACATTCATTGGTGCGATTCGCAAACGTTTGTCGGGCGTATATTTTTTATAACCGTTTGACCACTATCTCTCTTGATCTCGATGGCCAGTGACGATGTGTTGAATTGTGTTCAGTTTGGTGACAGTATTTCAGACTTGACTTTGGTACTAGTCAGTGTATATTGTTGTTGATACCCATTACTGGTACATTTACATTTTAACCATCACTTGTGAGGGTTATGTGTAACGTCATGTGGTCACCTGTTAATGCTTCACCTCTTCCACTTCCTCTTCTTGAATGAATGTTTTCATCATATTTTTGTTCGTGGCTTGAAGTCATCAACAGACTGACACTTGGTTCCGGTTATCCGTAGGTCTCGTGAGCAAGTTGCAAGCGGAACAGAAATCATCAACTTCTATAATTCACAAGAGAGTTGATTCCAGGCCCAGTAGTGGACGCAGCGTTTCAGAAAAGGTGAATAACTAAGATTCTCATTTCTCTAATTTTTCGACTTTACCTGAGTAAATATTAGTTTTTTATATTGTTTACCAAAAGTATATAAAAATGGCAGTTTACATGTTTGATGCAAAAAAAGCAGAAAGGCCGCCTGAGGGTATCTACAGGTAACTCTGCGCTCCTATAATACGTTGTTTTAAAAACCAGTTACTTTTCTCTTATAGTTTAACTTTCTATGCTTACTTACGTTCACAATTTTGTTTTTTACATCGGGGACATGTAATCAAACACATAGTCTGACCAGTTCTGTTACGTATATAAACTCAAATGTTATGATGGACCCATGAGAACATAATATATACCTATGGCTATCGTTTTCCAAGTAGGTGATCACGACACACACTCGGGTTCGATTCCCGGACAGGTCAAACATTGGTGTGTATGAACATGTCTGTTTGACCTGTGTCTGGGTGTGTATATGTATATAAGTATATATATCAGTCATCAGGTTACCATAGTACAGGCTCTGCCTAGTTTGGGACCTGAAGACCTTGTGTGAATGTTAATGAATAATAATGATAAAATAAAATCATAATGTGTACAAAAGAACAGGCGTCCTCGAACACCCACCAAATGTTCATGTTGGTATGTTAAGATTAAATATACGAAAATCGATATAAAGCTAGCACTGTTTTGTATTTTCAGGGTCAAACCAAGTTGGAATCACATCGCATAGAGATCGTCAACTTGAAAAGAAGCATACAGGAGAAAGATCTGCTCCTGGAGAGGTCCAAAGAAATGTTGAAGATCGCTGCTGAAAGAGAAGACGAGCTATTGAGAGAGGTTGGTTGTTACAATCGTGGTGTCCACGAAACTGCATAAAGTGCACGAGTTCTTGTTCCGTTTATAATAGATATACACTGCAACCTCATGTAACACCGTATTGTAACACCGTATTGTACCCAATAATATGATGACTCTTTACCGTAACATTTCCACTCAAATAGAATAACATTACATTTTAAGATGATCGCTTTTAAGCGAGAACGTTAATCTTACCTTTCAACCTACTTGCTCATAAAGCGGGTGCTAATTACTTCGTTTTTCACACGCGTGCATAATAATATTATCCCTACAAAGGTAAATTAGTACGTTACTGCGAGTAAGCGGAACATTGTCAATTTAATAATTATCCTATAAGTATATATAAATTAAATCTAAACGATATGAGCAAGACATGTTTGTTTAAAACGCCGTCGTATGAAACTCGCGAGCGCTGCTTACTAGACAGTCGGTGAATGACGACGTGTGTAACTACCGACTTAGCTCACTAGTAACGGTATAGGTAACTGCAGCAGACATCGTTATGTGAAACATATTTTACCGAAATATCATAATGACATGTCATCTACAGCTGACAGGTAGGTTGTTGCTAGGTACGTAATTATAGTAGAAAAAGAATAAGATGATAACACGGAGCATAACTACAGTCTAAAAAACCTAAAAAATTCGAAAAATAAAAAAATAAACAATTATTTGATTTACAAAAAGAATAGTTGCATAAACTTTGAATGACGGTCGAAACTGGTCTATTGTCAATATTAAACGCAGGCCATACACATCTGGAGTGGAGCTATGATCAATTAACATTCTTCACTTTCCATTTGCATAAAAGCAAGTGTCACGTAGACTCCTAATCTGTGTCACGGACCCTCTCGGTTTTCTATGTTCTCCCGCCTTAAGAATACTTCTTCATTGTTGACTTGCTCGGGCTTATTCAGTACACATTTTTGAGCAAATAACGTGTAAAAGTGCAGAGTGAAGAGCGGAGGGCGTAATCAAAGGGATACGTCAGTAGTGTCAACGCCTCGTGAACTGACCAGACTAGTAGTTTCATGTTATATTATTTATTTTCAGAATGCGTTGTTGCGCCGGCAACTTAATGACGTTATAAAACCAAAAGGAGGCTTTTTATCTGCTCGACCGCTTTGATATGCTGCTCAGCCTGTTGAGTTTATATGATTTTGGACCTTATTATCTTATAAGTTGCATTGTAAGTGATGAAATAATAATAATCTCAATTGGATAAAGGATTAACATTCTAAAACTTAAGTTTAGTCAATCGAAATTTGTAATAAAAATGCATACCTATAATGAAAATTAAAAAACGTTTATTTCTTATTAAGTAATTACCCGTTTGTCGACCACCTGCTCATTACATGTTTTGTCCACTATTGGTGCATCGCTATTGTACAATGTTTCTGCCGTGTAATACCTAGCGAGAATCACTTCCGAAAAAGGAACAACTATTATGAGTATTTCTGTTGGATGGAATGAACGTTTTGTGAATATTAAATGCTTAAATAGGAAAAGTATTTATCTTAAGTAAACTACGTATTTTGTTAAAAAATATTTCAACGCTCCTCCGACCGTTAGTCTCTATGTCACGTCACTAAAATTATAATAAGATTGCGTACGACCTTGTCGCTTGACCTCTTAACGGTGCGCGATAATTCATTCACTTAGTTTGTGCATTAATTGAACGATTGCTGTATTCAAATGTACATCATAGCAACAACGCATGACCGTTGAACTTATTCTTTAATTCGAAAAAAATAACGATAAATTAATATAGTTTAAATAACTATAAGTATATTTATTTAGAAGCGATGATGCTTGGCGAGAGGAGCGTCATCTGCCAGGCTGACGGACACTGATTCGATCCCCAGCAACAGATTGAGCCTCCGGGGAAGGTGACACCGTTATCAAGTTCCCAGCATGGTGGTAGGGTACTTTCGAGTACCCGCCCGGCTAGCTACCACCCTCGAGTTTGAAAAACTGTCACCAAACACATAGTGTGTTGAGGAAGCAGTCCTTGAGAGCCAGTGAGCATTCTATGTTTAGCGTGATAGCATCTTCGACCACATCGTCACTGACCATCAAGTGAGATAGTGGTCAAACGCTAGATCTATACAGTATAAAAACTAATAATTAAAACGTTGAATAACACGGCCAGCCAGAATAGTCGCAGCACGGCGCGTTTCACGCTCCTGCTGTGGCTGACACATCCATCTGTGAACATTACACAACGTCTCATCAACATTGGGGAAGGTTTGGCTGAAGCTAGCAGCGAAAGGGTATCCGAGAAATTAAAACATTCTCAGATATTTCAATTGTCTTTTTCTGTGTGTGATGTTACGTCGCGGTTAAAAGCAGACCCTTCCATGGTGTAGGTACACCTGTCCGCCCTGTCAAGGCTCGGTTTCTCTCAGAATGATCCAAGTGTCAGATTGTTTTTTTAATATACCGCCGTTTGACGACTGCATCGTTTTAGCGAAGATGATGTAGCCGATGATGACGAGGTTCGGGCGGTAGATCAAACAATATTAAACGAATTATACAAGCGTCATTAACTGTTATCTTTGGTGCTTGGAGTAGGAAAGCTTCGAAAGTAGTTTTAAAACTTAACAACAAGTTTACTAATATATAATATATAATCAATGTCATCACCAGTATGGTGGAATGGATCTCTTTGGATGGATAACATACAGGAGTCATCAACCTGAAGTGGTGTTGGTACCGGGGCACTACCTACATACAATACATGCTATTTTTGTAATTTTAGCTTTATTAGGTACTGTTTTTATGCCACTAATATAAAACCAAAAGTTTGTACATATGTGTGTATGTTATTACTCTTTCACGCTCAAACGACTACATCGATATCGATGAAATTTAGATAAAGATAGTTCATCAACAGTTCATCACGAAAATAATTGCTGTTTCCGTGGCATACGCTCAAACGGCTGTACCAATTTCGAATTTACGAAATGCCCAGCCAATTAGTGGCGCCATAAAACACGTAAAACTATTTAAAGAAATAAAATAATATATAGGTAAGTATATGATGTGCAGTCTAGATCACTCAAGATACTTGTATTAAAATACAGTGTGACGCCATGTCACTGTTCTCTTCCAATAACTTGTAATGCGAAATCATCTGTGTCTCGGAAGATCGCTCCCGAGAAATGCAAGGTCACGTCCTTTGGGGAAGGTTAAATCAACCAGTTTCATACCTAGTTGACCTTGCCTTGTCAGTGAAGGAGTGAAGCGCAAGGATTAGTTCTAACTTTAAAAACGTTTTGAACGTTAATTCGTGGAGAGGAACTGACAATGAATGAATTGTGATGTAGGTTATAGGTACCTATATACTCGTAAATCGAGATTTAGGCAACCGCGCACACGCGATTGTGGGGATAAACTAACCACACTTAGCAGTCATATTGGTTGTGCAGATGTTCTCGAGATGTAACGGTGCCATCGTAGACCAGCGAGGGTTCAACCTTAACCGTGGGATGGAAGCAGGAACTGTAACTGTAGGGTGATTTAGCGATAGTCGCTGCAGCCTCGTCAGGACATCGTAAAGAGTGTAAGGTTCCATGCGGAACCTACTATCCTTTGTATGACCGATCTCAACCACACGCTCATAAATATCTGTACAATCTAGATTGAGAACCCCACTGGTACTGCTCAGGCACGCACGCGAACGCGCACGAACCGTAAGGAACCTTATTTAGCCTGACTTACGGTCAACACTACGTGTCATTTTACTTTGCTATTAAGTTTTGTTTAAAATAGCTGATTGGCTACATTTCACTTTATTACCTCTGTAGCACTTTTTTGTTCTTCATCCTTGTAAATGGCCCTCAGCCTCCTCGCGAGCGGCGGGGTGAAGAGCGCGGGGTCGGGGTGCGCGCGCCCCTGCTTCTCCCACGGCTGCTGGTGCCGCCACAGCAGCGACACCGCGGACCCCACCGCCAACACCCACACTAGGCCTATCTGTGGAGAATTGGGAATGACGATTTCATTTGTTATTTATGGGTGGAACGTTAGTTGCTCTGTGGATAAGGTGGTCGCTACTTACGAGGGGCCTCGCTCGGAAAGTAAAAATAAACATCTAGGTACCTACTTGGTGGACAGACGACCTGACTAAGATCGCAGGCAAGGGCTGGATGCGGGCCGCTTCCAACCGGTCCTTGTGGAAATCAATGGGGGAGGCCTATGTCCAGCAGTGGACGTCCTATGGCTGAGATGATGATGATGAGATACCTACTTATACTAAAAAGTATAATGCATTTGGCCTGTATTGCGCGTCTGGTACCAGAATATTTAAAACATAGTTTGGATCCACTAGCCATATACGTTCATAGGGTCATCGAGGCTCGCCGTCGACGAATACTCCGAGGAGGATATCATACTCGTCGGTGACGATGTGGTAGAAAGTGGAATCGAGCTAGTGGTGACCGGCGATGCCTGAACGATGATAGCAGCTGCCTGAAGTGTGCTCGGTGACACATTTTCAAACTTGAAGCTGGCGAACCTTGTATGGATACATTACGCTTTTACGAGGCTTCAAACACATTGGCAACAATTACAGCAGTGATATAACATAATATAGTGTGTCACAAGTTTTTATAACCTATTTCAGGCACCCGTCCCTCACAAAGTTAGGTTTTATATTTGTATCCACTAAAGTGTATATTTAGCTTAAGAAACCTTTTTTGAGGTGAAAAATAAACAATATTTGATTTGATATGATTTGATAATAGGGAAGATAAGAAGACCGTACCCCACGCTCTAAGGTCATGTAACTTAAAACCGGGCAAGACACAAGTTCAGGCAAACGCACACTCAGTTGTTTGTTGCCCGAACTATTTGTGCATGTAGTGGGGGCTCAGGGAGCAGTTCTCTCTGATTGATTGTTGAAATGGTGAGAACGACCCGAGGGGCACGACCTATACCGGTTTGGGGGTTATTTCGTGAAGCGATAGACAGTACCAAACCAATGAATGTCAGTCATTCAGTCATAAGTTTCCTTCTTCTTCTCCTTGTACTTCTATCCCACACTAGGTGGGGTCGGCACAAGATGTTTGTCTATTCCTTTCTCTTCTAGTCATCTCAGTGCTCACACCTTTCATAACCATATCGTTCTTCACATTCGTCATTATCCTCACTGGCGACTGTAGCAAATTAGGTGCGTGAACCTAATTTATGCGGTCACAAAATCACAAAATTTACTTTTACTCGTAATGTAGAATTGTATGTTCAAGCTTGACCTACAATGTTACGCATATTATATCTACAAGAATATTGCTTTTGTATTTTGTATAACTTTGCAAAATTTTACAAAAAATGATAAAATTATTTAAGGAAGTACCTAAACATGTTTATATTTTAATGAACGTGCGTCTGCCATTTTACATTTTAATCCCCAGCAATATGGAGTCTGTGTCTGCGCTGATTAGTATTGGTTTTTATGTATATACTAAGGAAGGAAATAACACACGTAACTGCACTGATATATTATCCTTTTTATAAATTAGAAAAGTATACGTCTGTCTCCTAGCACTGCTGTCTGCGGTATAACAAGAAAATAAAAATGGAAATAACATGGCATCTATAACCGGAAGGTAACACCGCCATTTTGTATTCGAAAAGATTAGTTTTTGTAAACGGAAATCAAATAAATCAACACGCTCCCTCAAAAATTAATCTCTAAGTTATATAAACCAAACGTCAAAATGTATTTGACTAACTAAACAGAACGTATACACTTCCTAATTATTTCTGGGAAAATACAATACCTATGGTCCAACATTTGTTGCAAGGATTAGGGAAACCCAGTAAAACCTAATCAGACCATTTCATTAAATTTAAACAATCATTACCTAGTATGATTTTATACAGTTTCAAAATCTGCTTTAATTTAATATGCGTTAAATAATCTAATCAAGTTATTGTAAGCCCATTCCTGTTCTTAGTTCTTGGAATGTAAGAGACGGTAGCGGTTTTGTTAAAGCATCTGCCAACTGTTGACCTGTGGGGATGTAATTTAATTTGATTACATTTTTTTCAATCTGTTCTCTAGAAAAATGATATTTAATATCAATGTGTTTTGAACGTTTGTGATTAGTTGGATTGTTTGCTATGCTTATACAACCGTTATTGTCCTCATATATAATAATAGGCTTGGCTATATGCAGTTTTATACTAACTGCTAGTGATCGAAGCCACAATGCTTCTTTGACAGCTTCATACAATGCCATATATTCGGCCTCAGTAGATGAGGCTGCGACTGACATTTGTTTCTTTGTACTCCAGGTTATTGAACAGTTATCAAATAGCTTAAATAAATACCCAGTAGTACTTTTTCTGTCTTTTGTATCATTACCACCCCAATTTGAATCTACATACCCGCATAACATATTTTGATAATTACACCTTTTATAACACAACTTCAAATTAACTGTGCCTTTTAAATACCTAAGTACTCTTTTTAGACACTGCCACAATTCTTTGTTATTTTTGTTAGTGTACCTACTTAACATATTAACACTAGTGTTTAAATCTGGTCGAGTGCACAACATTATATACATTAAACAACCTATAACGTTGCGACATGGAGCATCATACTTTTCTTCAGAGTTTAATGCCTCATAATTTAATTTACTCTCTAAGGGTGTACTGACAGGTTTGCAGTCCTCCATTTTGAATTTACACAAAACAGTTTTTATGTACGCACTTTGGTCTAACATAATTTTATCATAGTGTCTAGTAATTCTAATGCCGAGGAATAATTTAATTTCATTTAAATCAGTCATTTCAAACTTGGTCATTAAATACATTTTGAAATTATGAATCCTTTCATTATCGGCACATGCTATTACTAGATCATCGACATATAGTACAACATAGATATTTTTACATACATCTCCATTGTCTAACACATAAATACATCTATCAACCGATGAGTTTTGAAAACCTTTTTGTATAAGTGATTGTTCGAAAACTTCAAACCAGCACCTAGCTGCTTGTTTAAGTCCATCTTCTTCTTCTCAGCACTTAAACATCCACTGCTGGACATATGCCTCCCCCATATAGGGGGGATTTGCCAATTCTCGCCACGCTTGGCAGGCGGGTTGGCGAGCGCAGTATGATATCCGATCTTCAGAAGGCGCTGCTGCCCACCTTCTGGTACATGATCCCTTAACCGACTCTTACGGCACCCACGGGAAGTGTTGGGGGAGTACTATTCTAAGCCGGTACCACCACGGCAAGTTAAATTGATTCGCCAAACTAATTATAAACCTGAAACTAGCTATCCGAGCAACAGGCGCAAACGTTTCGTTATAGTCAGTGAGGTACTCTTGACTAAATCCCCTAGCAACAAGACGCGCCTTATACCTTAAAGGTTTTCCAAACTCATCATTTTTAATCGTAAAAATCCATTTACAGTCTACAACATTTTTATTTTCTGGCCTTGGTACTAAGGTCCATGTTTCATTCATTGAAAGCGAATTTAGCTCATCCCTTATTGCTCTCTCCCATTGAGTTCTATCGTCCCTACTCTTAATTTCGGTAAATGAATTTGGTACTTTGTATAAAATAGATTGCGCACACATTAAATAATCATCATTTTCATTATACGATATAGGGAGACGGCCTTTAAGTCTATCACTCCTCCTTAACGCAACACTTTTGTCAGTATTTTCTGTATCGTTTACTAACCTATCAGAACGTATATCATGGTTAATTTTACAAACTTTAGTAGGGCATTCATGTCCATCAGATTTTAAATTATCTGATTTTGAACTGTCAGAAATTCGAGACACTGATTTCGACAACGTATCGTCATTATCAGCTTTATTACGAGAATTTTCAGTATTCTCTTCAGGCTTCAATAAAGGCCTGGACTCAAGATAATTGGTCTCATCCACGACAACATCTCTGACAGTGACAAACCTTTTGGATTCAGGGTTCCAAATTTTGTAACCGTTTGGTTCATAGCCCATAAGTATGCCTTTCCATGATTTATCATCAAACTTTGATTTACTATTTTTATTATGTATGTACACAGTTGAGCCAAAAACCTTTAAATATTTTATTTGTGGTTTTTTATTATGCCACATTTCAAATGGTGTTTTTAAAAGTTTTAAAGCTTTTGTTGGTGTCAAATTTATAAGATACACAGCAGTCAATACTGCTTGACCCCAGAAAACTTTATCTAATTTAGTACCGCTTATCATGGAACGAGCTTTTTCAGTAATATATCTTAACATTCTTTCAGAAACACCATTTAGTTGTGGAGTATGTGGAACAGTCAAATGATAAGTGATTCCTTTCTCAACACAATAGTTTTTCATTTCGGTAGACAGATATTCTCCCCCATTATCACAATACAAATTAACTAATTTCAGGTTAAACTTTGCCTGACTTTTGGCAACAAAATCTTTGAAAACAGAGAATACGTCTGATTTATACGTTATTAGGTATGTAACACAGTAATGTGTAAATTGATCAACAAAAATCACGAAATAATTCTTGTTATCGATAGTTGGAGGAGTGATAGGCCCACAGACATCTGTATGCACAACATATAATGGTCGCCTAATGTGACTTTTATCTTTGGCCTTATTAAACGGCAGACAACTCTGTTTCCCATTTATACAAGCTTCACATAAATCATCAGTTGGTATCACTGAATCAATTTGATTAGAATCACCAACCATATTGTTAGATTTCAGTTCTAAAAATTTACTTTTACTAATGTGCCCTAAACGTTGATGCCATAATTTGTAATTATTTAAGTTATTGCACACTTGGGAAACAGGGTGACTAACGTTCATAGATGCAACAAAATCAATAGCAATTAAATTATTGTTAACTGTCCTACCTCGCATGATGATTTCTCCGTTCTTACATATTTGGGTTCCCTCTTGGTTGAAAGTGATTGTGAGTCCAGCCCGCTGCATCTTGGAAACTGACAGTAGATTGTATGGAACCTCGCAGCAAAACAGCACGTCCTCTAAAACGCCTTGAACGCCCATGTTGCTGGTAACCTGTAGTGTTCCCTTTTTCGTAGCTGAAATAAATGCATTATTTTTAGCAATTGAAATTTTTAATGGTATATCTAGATCAGTATACTTCACAAAAAGGTCTGCTCTGTTTATGATGTGGTCCGATGCTCCAGAATCTAACAAGAATGTGATTCTGTTTCCGTTCTCTTCTTGTTGGTAATCTCCGGTCATAAATGCAAAGCCAGAAGAATCATTCGAAGTAGACGGTTTGTTCAACTCAACCACTTGGATTGTCCGTGTCCTGTCCATAGATTTTTGCTGGTGCATCCTCTTGAAATAGTAGCAATCGTTCTTTTTATGTCCTTTGCGCCCACAATGATGACATTTTATAAATTGCACTCTCTTCTTTGTTTTATTATCCCTTGGACAATAGTTATTTAACGCTTCTGAATTGTTAAATTTTCTTTTTCGTAATGTCAAATTTTTATTTTCAACATGTAAAACTTTAGCACTCGTGTCGCCCGACTCATTTTTCAGTTTTACTTCATGGTCCAAAAGTCTTGTTTTAACAAATGCTAGCGTTAAATTATCTTCTGACAAAGTCTCAATCGCTGTTATAACACCATCATAAGTTGCGGGTAGGGTTAGTAACAAATGAGCAACTTTATCGGTTTCTTCTAATTTTGCTCCCGCTGCTAACAGTTCAGTAATGAGGTCATCAAATATTGCAAAATGTTTAACAAGAAGTACATCACCTTGTAGTTTTAACGCCAACAATTTTTTTCGTAACGCTAACTGAGTAGCTATACTTTTACGTTCATACAGGGCATCTAAACTTTTCAAAATATCCTTCGCTGTGACGTCTTCTTTCGCGAAACCGAGATAGGAATCGGCTAAGTACTCAACGAGAACACTTTTCGCAATCCGGTTATTTTTCTCCCACTCGTTGCTACGTATTATTGGATCATCGTCAATCACTTTTAAAACATCCATTTCAAACAACAATGCTCGAATTCTAAACTTCCACACACTGTACTTTTCCCCGTCAAATGGTTTTATATTTCTTTTTAACTTTTCCATTTTAGTAACAAGTTCGAACACGTTTTACTTTTAATCTTTTTCACTACCTTCAAACTATACCCGCAGTAAGAAAACGTACACTGAGCACATAACCTATTGGTTTTTATGTATATACTAAGGAAGGAAATAACACACTGGTATAAGGATTTTAAACTGCACTGATATATTATCCTTTTTATAAATTAGAAAAGTATACGTCTGTCTCCTAGCACTGCTGTCTGCGGTATAACAAGAAAATAAAAATGGAAATAACATGGCGTCTATAACCGGAAGGTAACACCGCCATTTTGTATTCGAAAAGATTAGTTTTTGTAAACGGAAATCAAATAAATCAACAATTAGTTTGAATAATAATCTGAACTGCGTTCCGAACTGTGTGCGGAATATTTTACAGAACTTTAGTAACTTTGTTCAGTTTAGAACAATAAGCTTAGGTTAATATAAAGCGGGTAGGTACTTACTGGACTGGTCCACAAATAGGAAATTCTGTAAAGATAGAAGTAGTCACTCGGATCGCTCGTGGACTTGGTTAACCCGCTGATGAAGACATCGGCTGCACAGCCTTCGACGCTCAACGGTAGTCTGACCGGGGCAGGTCGCGGCTGGCCAAAATTGATCCAGAGAGTCACCGCCAAACCGGTCAGGAGACCCACGGAAGCGCCCTGGTGACATAGCATTCGGTAAATAAATAACATAATTACGTACGAGTACGAAGTACTGTCAGTATCGCAGCGTTGTCGTATCGCATCGTAAAATACCCTTATTCATAAAATGGCGAACGACGCGCCATCTTGAAGTGTCACAAACATAACGGATCGTTTGTCACTTACCATTTCGTTAGCATAAGTGGTGAACATTCCAAGCGAGAACACGCCCAACACGGGTCCCCCCACAGCTCCGAATATCGTCAACGCCGACTGAAGGAGCCCTCCTAAGTATTCGGCCAAGAAAGCCATCACTAGAAACATGAGACCGAAAACGCACGCAGCCAGCTTCGCCAACCATGGCTTGTATGCTTCATTTATTGTCCACCACCTGGAAACACATTATTATGCGTTTGTTAATACTTACATACGATACAAGACGATTTCTTGAACAAAATTAACAAAGAAACATAAATCTACAATACGGGATAGACTTAACGCTGAAAGTGATTTCACTCAGTCACAACATTATTTTTAAATTAATTTTTACTCATATAAGAAAATTTGGATATAGATACCGGATATCTTTCTTTTGTAAGAATTATAATTATTTAGCTTGAGCGAATCTTTGCCAAGCGGCTGATGGAACCGTGCAGTAACATAATTGACCCCCCGCACCGACCCCCCGCACCAATGTACCTCGTGACGTAGTCCGTGAGGCTGACGGCGGCGAGCGCGTTGCAGGAGGAGGAGATTGTGGACAGCGACGCGCTAAAGATCCCAGAGACAAAGAGCCCGGCCATGCCGGGCACCGCGCGCATCGCATTCACTACGTAGTACGCCATCAGCTGGTCTGTCTGACAATAAACAACCGAACGTGATTCATGTGTTAGTTATATATACATCATACGAGCTATGTACCAAATACGAAGCCTTAGCAAATGATTACGCACATATGTTACATTGAAAGTAAATCAAAATTTAAATAAGTGTTTAATCAAAACAATAATATATTTACATTTCTTCTACAAGACATCGCCTTTTTCTATCGCACAGATATGAAATAACTCCTATCGTAATATCCAACTCCTAATAATAGTATAAATGCACAAAGTAAATGCAAGTAGTTTGTTGTAAGTATGTTTGTTAGGAATAAGAGCTAGAAACTTTGTAAGACTCACCGCTGTAATCTGGCCGCTGGTTAATGGATCGCAATCTTTGTAAACAGCGTACATGCCCAAGCCGCTGATGCAGGTCACCAGGCTGAGGAGAGCCAGAACCGGCCAGCTCCACCACAGGCAGTTCCGAGACTTGTCTAATGTCTTCACCGTGAGAAGACGTTGCACCTTGAAATAATCGATAATGTTATTTACACATACATCTTTTAAACCATGACATATTGTTACGTGACTCCATTAGATTCAGTTCAAAACACCTGTGTCTGGTTGACTGCGTACAATGACAAGAATGTGGTCACCCCTCCCGCCATCAGAGACCACCACGTATGCCGCTCCGTCGGGTCGGGGCTGAAGCTGTGCCAAACACACCATAACATATTAGCTAAATGCCATACGAGTCATAGCACATAATCACACTAATATTACAAAGGCGAAAGTTTGTGTGTATGTGTGTTTGAAAACTCGTCACGTCTTCCGGCTCGACAGATTTGAATGAAATTCGGAATGCACTATTTTGACGTGATAACGTTTTATAAATTGATGAATACCAGCAACACTCATGAAAAATAGTAACGTTCCGCGTAACGTTCCACCTGAGTTTTGTATTACATAAAATAATCAAAGTCAAACTCAAAGTCGAAGTCGATGTCGAAGTCGAAGTCGAAGTCAAAGTCAAAGTCAAAGTCAAAGTCAAAGTCAAAGTCATAAATGATTATGACGTTATCACGTAAATCTATCGTCCGTAAACCGACTTTACAGACAACCAATTTTTTTTATATACCTTATAACCTATGAAAAAGTATGGTTCCTGTAAGATAACTGACGTATGGAGAACCGTAGTCCACGCGGGCAAACCGCGGAGCGCAGATAGTTGTAAACAAAATCGGGTCTTACTTAGAAAAATCCAGTCGGCCTCCTTCCCATGCGATAGTGAAGATCTTGTCGAATCCACCGAGGTCTATGGACGTAAACACGACCACAAGGATTACCGCCGCGAACATTAACAAAGACTGCAGGAGGTCTGTGTACAAGACCGCCTTCATGCCGCCCAGCGTCGAGTAGAACGTGCAAGCCAGTCCGACCAGCACCACGGACACCAGTCTGCTGAGACCTGTCACCGATTCCAGAACTATAGCTGGGGCATATAGTACTATTCCATTGTACAGTATCATCTGAACACTGTAAGTTAAAGACGTCAGCATCCTTATGCGTGGTCCGAATCGTAGCTCCAGGTATTCATACGTGCTGGTCTTCTGGAGTCCGAAGAATACGGGTAAGAACAGTCGGCTCGCTATCGGCGTGCCAGCGAGGTAGCCTATGTTCATGACGAAGAACGACATGCCGAAGTAGTAGTTCTCGGCGGACACTCCGAGCAGGGTGATCGAGGACATGAAGGAGGCCATCAGAGACACCGCCACAGGCAGCGTCGCCTGGTCGCGGTCGGCCAGCAGATACTCCTGGGAACGGTCAACATGTATGTATATAACATACCTACTCGCTTCACAGATACTTTTGCATAGCACACTAGATCTTTGTAGAGTCGTATTTTAAATTAAGTTTAATTGTTAGTTAACAATCAGGTTTATAAATCTACACTTCCACAAATCTAATCATGTTTATATTATTAGTCCACATTCAAAAATTATTGTAGCTCTATAAGACACATCATTACCTGCTCGAGTGTCGGGCGTGTATGGTATAATGTCATTTATTACGTGTGTAATATTGCTATGCAGTTAAATGCTAGTTTTGTGTAAAAACAATGTACTAAAACTTGGTCATGGAAGTATTCAGTTCTGGTCATGTCAGCAGAGTGGGAGATATGAGAAGGTCGTCAAGAGTCCTGACGGTGTTACGAGTTATAATAACTTACCTCGTTGGTTTTCTGTTTTCCACCGCTGAAGCGAAAATAAAGGCCGATGACTACCGAAGCGACCATGGTCACCGCCATTATTACGTAGTCCCAAACTTCGAACACAGAGGGCTCCATGGTCACTCTTGAACAAATAAACTAGAGCTGAAACAGTGAACAAACTGTAGTCAAGCCTTCGTACCAAAGACACGGCCAAAGCCAAACTAAAGTGTGGTCGCGGAACACACTTCGCGTACGTTCGACATACCTTAAACGATGATGTAACGTTTTATGTTTGACTTTTTTATTGACGTGATAACGTTTTATAAATTCATGAATACCAGCAACACATGAAAAATAGTAACGTTTCGCGTAACGTTCCACCTGAGTTTTGTATTACATAAAATAATCAAAGTCAAATTCAAAGTCAAAGTCGAAGTCGAAGTCAAAGTCAAAGTCATAAATGATTATGACGTTATCACGTAAATCTATCGTCCGTAAACCGACTTTACAGACAACCAATTTTTTTTTGATGGTATTGTGTTCTATGGGCGCGTCCATACTTTACTTACCGAGGTCATTGTTAACGACACTCTCTTTGGTCACGCTATGCTAACATGTGGCATGATTTGCTGACAGTAAATAAAAAACAGGTTCGGCTTAATCGCAAACTTGCATTTTTTTATAAAAGGTACAGTGATAGGTAGGTACCATCACTTATAACGCCTACCTTTGCTAAAACATTAAAAATACACTAAATGCATTCCGCAAAACTGACTGCCAACCAAAGAACGCTCACTTAGAACTAGTGACTCAATATGAAATATTCTACGTCTAATAAGTATATTTACGTTCGGATTGCTACAAGAGATCCAGATTTCCTTGAAATCATGTAAAAGTGTCAATATAATACATCGTAGATACGCGCGCGCCCCGCGCTGAAGTATACACAATATGAATCCGTCGTCTCTGCGATGGGGTTCTGGACAAAAAGCGTTCGTATAGATCGATAAAAGTTCTATAGAATCCTTTTATGTGCTGCAGCCTTCAGTTAAGATGGGTAATTAGCGGGCACAAGACATAGGTAAATATAAGTAAGAAAGTAACATACCTCGGCTGAATGTGGTCGGTTCACTTGTGGGGGTGTTGCGGCGGTCCCGGCGACGACCCGCTCTTTTGTTAGGTGTTTATCTTCAATGGAGAGAAAACCGAAAGCCTTTTTTAATTAAATAGTCCAGAGCCGAATGTAGTTATGTAAACTGCAAAAACCAGACTGATAACAACGGTGAGTTATAATATAAGTAAGTATATCTTATCACCTTAACTCGGTTTTATATGATGCTATTATACTGAAGCAGATAGAAGCAACGGAGACAGGTTAAGGACAGACGATACATTTAACAAAAACTAGGTACTAAATTATATACATAATTTTCGACTACGTAGGTACATACATATTCTTTATATGGTAGATATTGTTTTTTTGCTCGACATCATCACCAGCATCTCAATCATACAACGTCCACCGCTGGACATACGCCTCCCCTACTGATTTCCCGGAAGCGGCCCGCATCCAGCTTTTACCTGCGATGTTTTCGGAGTCGTGTCGTCTGTCCAGGTCCACCTGGTCGGTGAAGGTCCTATGCTGCAACGAGCAAGTAGTATTAAGTAAGAAAGCATTTAAATTTTAATAAATACGTAAGGTATTTATTAAAATTTCAATGTTTTCTTTCCTTCCTTACCTGTTAAATTTTCGATATTTTTTATAATTACGCATAAAAACTACCTAATAACGTACACGAAACACAAGCAGATTTAAGACGAATGTACAGTTGCGTTCAATCCTATGAATACAGTTTCTTATTGTTATCAATCATGCAGTGTTGACTGATAACGAGTGCGATAAAAATCTGTTGTAACAGTTACCTAATTATAATTTAAAAACGCGGATATAAGTACAAATAATAATAATATCAGCTTACAAAAGAATGAAACACGCGTGTTGAGCGAATGAAACTCGACGAATTAATTGATCGGCCATGAAGCGAAGATTCACTCAATTGTTTCGTTCGTGGAGTGTTGTCGAGTTGGTACCTACTTATTATATCTTTTGACGTGATAACGTTTTATAAATTGATGAATGCCAAAATGAAAAATAGTAACGTTCCGTGTAGCGTTCCATTTCCGTTTCCGTCAAAAGTGAAAAGTGAAAAGTGAAAAGTGAAAAGTGAAAAGTCAAAAGTCAAAGTCAAAGTCAAAGTCAGTCAAAGTCAAAGTCAAAGTCATAAATAATTATGACGTTACCACGTAAATCTATCGTCCGTAAACCGACTTTACAGACAACCAATTTTTTTTTAGAGTTTACTTACTAGGTAACTATGCTAGGTAAATGTTATATCTAAGTACTTAACTCATTTTGCAAATGAAGGAAATGATACTTACTAAGTCCTTTATTATTACTATTACTTGGACCGGTTGAACCACCGGCACCGGCCGAACTGTCCGCGTGATACAGGAAGTGAGGATTTTAAGTAGCATTAGAGCACATTGAGGCATAAGATATACTAAGTAAGCATTTCTGTACTAGAATTACTGCTATTATATATATATAATAATTTTAATTATTACGATATCTTTTTATAATATTTGCAAGCCTGCTCGCAGGCCGAATACAAAATATATTTATAAGATCTTATATAATACGATGTATTCTTGCGAATAAAACATTTGATTTGATATATTTCTTGTCTACTTCACACTAAGTTTCGCATCAACTGATAAAAATACTACTAGATTAGATAAGATTAGAAAATTATTTAGATATCATTACCTTTAATTGAAATACTTACAATATCTTATAATTTATAAACACATACAGTATGAGCGTGACAAAGGACAGTGCTATCACACCATATGCAAGGCTTTGGTAACAAGGACATGTAAAATATATTTTTAAATTCTTAGCTTCGGATCAAAATATATGTTTTACGATTTTATATATTTTGCAGTGAACTTAGGTCAGGATCAGCGTCTACCGCCACACAGATTGTATCCTTCTGGGCTTGAGCTTTCGTCGAATGTACATAAGACAAGTACATAATGCATTAAGTTCCACATCATCATCATCTCAGCCATAGGACGTCCACTGCTGGACATAGGCCTCCCCCATTGATTTCCACAAGGACCGGTTGGAAGCGGCCCGCATCCAGCCCTTGCCTGCGATTTTAGTCAGGTCGTCTGTCCACGTTCCACATGCCTTGGTCTAAATAAATTTCATTTCATTTCACACAGTACGGGGAGTAGAGCTGTTTCTAGGAACCAGCTGGCTGGAACTGGAGCTGGATACCCGCAACTATCAAATAATTATGAAAATGCGTCAAACAGCACTGGTTGTTCTCTCTCTTCTGATGAGTTGGTTTTTTAATGGTATCTCTTTGGTATGAAAATAATGCATAGAGTATTGTTAAATGGTTCGCTATAACTTACAGCGCTGCGACAGGCCGACGGGCGCCTGGTGCTGGTGCGATGTGTTCCGAGCAATCGAGTCCTAGCGGCTTCGGCATCACCGGGCGGTTGTGTCCTACGAGACGACTCTTCCCTCAGTATGGACAGTCGTGACTCCTCGATCGAGAAGCGACCGTCCTAATTACCCGGCTCTAGTACCAGCGAGAGGTTAGTTAGGAGTAAGAAGGATACATTAATTAGAATTAATTTAGTGTTACGAGGCTGACGAAACTGGTGTCTCCGACTTCATCGTGCCTGAGCACCAAGCGAGAGATCAACGGGTCGAAAGCTTAAATAATAATGTACTTTATCTCCCTCGAGGAGGCTCTGCCAGAGCCGCAGTACAGTGCCGCAAACAACGCAGTTCGCAAGTATGGCAGGCAGGCATCAAGTGTATATGCGTCGTCATTCAACACAACCATCTACACTCGTAATAATTGGGTATTAGTATTTATAAAATTTTAAAAATAGAAATCTATAATAAGTACATGTTTTAAAAAGGTCGATACTAACTTACATACCAGGATGCCGGTCAATCAATCCATCCACCAATTCACCTTATGCACAGAACGCACAACTTAAACAGGTGAATTGCAGACTTGTTTTGTTTACTGTACACCTCTCTCACCATGCTATTCATAACATAAGTACTATACGTAATTAACAACTCTCTGTACACGGATTTTGAAAACGCTAGGTACTTAATTTAATAATAATATACGTATGAAATGCATCTAACTTACAATTAAACGTGTGTATACTACGATTAAGTCTATTCCTTACCAAAACAGAAAAAGGAGACGCACATTGATAGAATGAACGAATACTAGTACACTACGAGTGAATAATTTACCTTGAATTCACTCACAGGTTTGCCGGTTTGCCGGTTAGGCGCATGCCGCATGCCGCATGGCGGCCCGTCCGCGTCGTCGCCAGTCGAATCAACAAAAACGTAGAAATTCAGTGCCACAGCTACGTCATACGATGTGGCGTGATGTTGACCAAATGGTAAAACAAGCGCTGCAAGCGGATACCGCTTTTGTACACCTTTGCTATCTATTTATTTTTAATATTTTTATGTTGCGCTTGTAACACGTCCAAGATTAAGTTTACTTTACCTTTAAATTTGTGATTTCGTGTTTTTCTTTTTGGGCTTATCTTTCTTCTGTTTCACACGCACTAGATAAGGAAGGTCAGCCATTTGCTTCAAACGTTCAAACCTTATCGTTACATGATTAAAGGTTATTTCCTGGTGATATATGTACATTATTTGTTACCTAATAATGCGGTAATTAAACTTCAACAAGTCGTCGATGACAATCCAAATAATGCAAGTTATTTGGATTGTCATCCACGACTTGTTCACTCCATATAACAAGTGAGTGAAAGCATAATGGATGTAAATGTACAATTATATAGGTACCTACATATTGAAAGGAATGAAATATTAATTATTTCTGAAAATCCAGTAGTTTCTAATGTTCGCCAATGGTGAGTAATCAAACTAATAACAGCTACATTTTGTTTTGATCGAAGTGTAACATCACATGTTGTGTAGTTACGTTGAAGTTGCAATTTCTACAGCTGATTTGTTGTGACCTCTCTGGTATGGGCGCCGTTGAGTATAGGCTGGGTTATATATCTGATATGGGCGCTGGCCCGCGGCCCACGCGGCTTCTTATCGAAGCGCTTCAGCAGCTAACATTCTACAAAATAAGGCTTGCGTACGAAATGAAGCGCGTCATTTTGAATTGAATGAAGGGTAAGTCCGAATAAGCTTGAAGTTAAAGGAAAACTAAAAACTTGTATTTAGAATATCCATTTTAATAAAACACATATTATGTCGATAGATGGCTAAGGTCAATTTTAAGTACATTCTAATTTATTGCTTGTATAGAGCATAAACATGACATACTAACACATTAGGCACCTAAGGAAAATAACTATTGTAACTATTGACGTTATTTTAAGAATACTTCCAAAAGAAACAAAATACATTGTATTTAATGTAATGTAATTTTATACTATGACTTAAAGTTGAAATAAATGAATTATTATTATAAAAAAATGACCTTTTTATCATGCTCGACAACCATAAATATAAGAAATATAAATATGAAACATGAGATCTAAAATCTTTCTTATCTCGTATGATTCATATAAGTGACAAAAGTTACGTTCTTCTTCTGAAGCCCCAATATAATAATTTATAGCGTGTCGGCCTCTCCATCCATACGCCCGAGGCAGTACACTGTATGTTAGTTCGAGCTAGGCTAGCTCACCTAGCCACGAATGGCCGCGCTTTACATTCATACTTACCATTGAAAGTTTCTCTAAAACATGTTTTATTTGTAAACCTTGTTCTTAATAAGAAATAGGGACGTTAATATATATAGTATATTGGAAGACAATTTAGCATCGTGGGTACTGGCGCCCAAATCATAGCTACATTTCTAGTATCAACTTTACATTATTATTGTCCACTTTTAATATTACTTTAGCAATTGTCTATCGCACTGAAAACTGCATACAATTTTTGTGTATTTGTATCACTAGAACTCTGAAGTCAGAATTGACATGTCTAGTGATTTATTTAATTGTTCTTAGGTCCGGTTTATTGAGCCGTGGTTTAGTTAAGATAAATGGTATTTAGTCGTATTAGAAATATTACAGATTCATTATAAATACCACCCCTTTACGCTACTGTTGGACAATATCCACCAATCCGTTGCATATTTAAACCAGTTCTCGGCTGACTATATATAAGTATATAGTGACTACGGACCCAACCACGAGCTGTAGCATCTGTTACTCGTCCGGACCACGCGTTGCGCTTACTTACAATAAAACCCCGACACATATATAAACCCTGCATCTGAAGGAGACATTCTATAACTGAGTAAAACAATACAAATGATACTACCATGGTTACCACTGCAATATAAACTTGTAAGTATAAGTATTAAGAACACCATAATTTATTAACCATATAAAGTGTTAATTAGTAAAGGGAAGTAATATATACTTATAAGTACATATAAAATAACAGTTTGAAGTTATGTTAGCCACAGGTTGTCCACAGCTGCATATCCTCGTCGATACGCACAAGGCCCGGTTCGGCGCGGCGTGGCTGGCGCCCTCTGGCGATCGTTGACGAGGCGCCAGTTTCCCTAGTCGATGGATGTCGTCGACTGCGCGCGCGCTCACCACTCCGAGCTTTGAATTCTCTCACAACCCTTCCACTCCATCCGCCATCGGTTCTGAGTGATATGAACCCTTCATGGGTAACGTTACGTCACTTTGTCAACTTACGTCACTTTTTTGAGCGTCACTTGAGCTGAGTTCACCATTAAATACCAAACTGTATTTTTATGTTCCTCGAGTAAACCAGAAATGATTCGTCATAGACTGAATCATCACATCACATTAGACAGCGGCCTTGCCCAACTAATAAAAATATAGCACGGCTGTGGTATCTACCTGCTATTCTATTTATTTTTAATGTACACTATAAATATATCTCTCGATTGTAATTAATTGGAGCACATTTTTAATAAATCGTTCGGGACTCGATCGCGTGTAAAACTGCATTTAGGTACCTAAAGTGGTCACCGAGTTCCATGCTCCGTGGTCACGGGAAGTTTTCCCGTGACTACGTCGGGGTCACTGGAAGTGTTCTCGTGACCACGTCGGGGTCGATCGAGTAAAGTCCCGATCGATGTATCTACGCGGTATATAGGGTTACTGTCATACCACAGCATCGTCGTTATACCTTGGCGGCGGGAACTCTGTACTATCGGTAGGTACTAATTGATTTATTACAAATGCAAGCATCACAACATATCCTTTGATGAGTGCACTTCAGGCCGGGCCCTGTCTGGGGCGTCTGCTTGTATGCTCGAACACTTCAGTAGAGCACACTGGAAAACACATTAAAAACATCATACGTTTATAATAGTACAAAGTATGTAATTAATATTTATTGCACTAAGTTTTTAAAAAATAAGGTTAGTAAGAAAATGGTGACATTGAATGGCTTTGCTGACATTACGAAGACAAGTTCATTAAATATTATAAATAGAGAAATTTCATTTTGACAGCGACGCAGAGTTGGGATAGGGGTAAAAAAATATTGATGGTAGATAATGTAGGTGGCCGGTCTCAGACAAGTGGGCAATCAAAACATATTATTATGATATATTACATACTGAATGACCCCGTTTAGCTGGAGTTGGGGTAAGAAAATAGTGATGATCGCTTCATGGGTGCATGAGCTGGCAAGAGGCAAGCGGCCAGCAAATATCTTTACTATTGTAAAAAATGTGTTAGTAGTGATAGTCTTAATAGATCTAGTGATTGAACACTATCTCACTGTCTCACAATTATGTTCAGTGTCAATATGGTCGAAGTTGAAATCACGCTAGACATAATACCTATCACCTGGCTCGCAAGGACTCTGCTTGATTATGTTTGGTGAATGGATTTCCGGCTTTGGGGATTGTAGTTAGCCAGCTAGATATTGATAATACCCTACCACCACGTTAGGGGGTCGATAACGATCTTACCTTCACCGAAAGCTCAAATCAAATCAAATCAAGTCAAATAAGTTTATTTGCAAATATAGGTGTTAGATGTTGGTAGTGTTAATAACTTATGTCCTCTATATTTCACCATTACTGGTATGCAAACTATTACTCTTATATATAGGCATTTTGTACATCTCATTTATACAATTTACATATTAGTTAACTTTTCTACAATACAATACCAAGAAGAATTATTAAGATGATAATTATTATGAAGAATCTTAATGTAAATGTCAAACAACAAAATATACTTAAATTATTTTGAAACTACAAGAAGCGATCGTTCAGAAATTCATTTACTGAATAGTAACATTTTTTACATAGATAAGTAAAAAGGCTCTTCTTAAATGTGATAAGGTTTTCGCATTCTAATATAGATTTTGGTAAACGATTGTATAATCTCGGGGCCATACCAAATACACTGCTACCAAATAATGTGGTCCTGTGGAGAGGCATGCACACTTTATTATTGTGACGTACACTCCTGGGAATACTGAATAAGCTTAGATTTTTTCTTGTAAACACTGCGATTTCATATATGTACAAACTTGGAAAAGTTAGAATATCTAGACTTTTGAAGTATGGCTCACAAGAATCTCTTGTTTTTATGCGACAAACAGACCTAATGCACTTTTTTTGAGCTTTAAATATCATCTCTCGTTCGGAACAATTTCCCCAGAATACTATACCGTATCGAAGCGTAGATGTTACATACGCGTGGTAAGATGTAAGTACTGCCGGTTGGCTCACAACTTTTGATAACATGTGTAACGCAAAGGAGAAACTACTAAGTTTTGAGCATACCGATTTAGCGTGCGTTTTCCAAGTTAGTTCGAAGTCAATATATAGTCCTAAAAATTTGGTTTCAGCAATATCTTTAATATTTTTATTAGAATGGTTTATTTTTAAGGGTAGATTTGCGTTTTTACTATGATTATTATTAAATGTCATGATATAAGTCTTATCGAAATTAATAATAAGATTATTAGATGTCAACCAATTATTTATTTTATTTAATCCTTCATTAATTTTTGGCTTGAGATGATTTTGATTTTCTCCAACAAAGATGACTGTACTGTCATCAGCAAAGAGTACCATCGGATGGTCAAGAGCTTTTGGCATATCGTTTATGTAAAGTATGAATAACAGTGGTCCGAGAACGCTTCCTTGTGGAATACCAACATTTATCAGCTTAGCGTCAGACACAAAGATTCTTTCTTTATTTGTTTTTGGGCACAGTTCACAAATTTGAGTAATTTGATATCTATTTTCCAAATAAGATTTCATAAGATTCAAAACATTGCCTCGCACTCCATATGTCTCAAGTTTGCTGACTAGCAAGTTATGATCAACACAATCAAACGCTTTTGTAAGATCCATATACATAGCAGTAACAGCCAGCTTTTTATCGCAACTATTCATAACTGTTTTTAAGAAATTATAAATAGCTAAGTTAATACATTTGCTCTTACGAAAACCAACTTGCTCCTCTACTAGGATGTTGAACTTTTCAAGATATGAGTATAAATGGAAATGAATGTACTTCTCAAAGATTTTAGAGAATACTGAAACTAAAGCCAGTGGCCTGTAGTTACTCATGTCATTTCTTTCCTGCTTTTTAAATAGTGGTTTTACGATAGTTAATTTAAGTTTATCCGGAAAAGATCCACATTCAATACATACATTAATAATATAACTTAATACGGGACTCACAATAGCAACCACTTTTTTTATAGCTTTAGTACATATATTGTCATATCCAGTACTTTCAGTATTTTTTAGATTCCTTATAATATGTAATATATCATCAGGAGTACATGGCATCATAAACATTGAATTTGATATTTGACATTGTAATGTATCACTGGCCATATCTTTCCTTGGATGAAATTGATTAACATAATAGTCGTTAAATGCCTGGGCAATGTCATTTGGATTTGTTATTATTTTATTATTTACTTTTATTTGGGAGATGTCCGTTTTGCGAGGATTACATTTTGACTCGTTTATAATTCTCCATGTGGTCTTAGATTTGTTACTAGACATTTTGATGGCATAGTCATTCTGTGACTTTTGCGTTAATTTAATTATATGCTTTAATCGTCTTTTATATGTTTTAAATAATTCGTAGTCTTTCTTATTTAAAGACTTCCTATATGTCCATAACATTTTTCTTTTTCGCTTAGTGCAGAGTTTGATGCCTTTAGTCATCCACTTAGAGTGCTTTTGAATTGTTTTTTTTTATTCTTATGAGGGGAAAACAGAGATCATATAACAGTTTAAATGCGTCATGGAAGTGATTGAAAGCATCGTTATGGTTATTACTGCTGTACACGTCACTAAAACTTAGCCTACTTAAATTGTCTTGAAATTTCTGCATATTTTCATCACACAAGTCTCGCCGTAAGACATACCAGTATTTTATTGTCGTGTATTCTTTCACCGGACATTTTAGAAACTGAGCTGTATGATCCGAAACTGCAAGTTCAATTGTTTCACAGGACGAACCACGTATATTGTGCATAAAATTGTCAAGACAAGTTTTACTTGCTAGACGTGTCGGCTCATTAAGTGATATCTTTAAATTATATCCCCTTACAATATCTTTAAAAATATTTGAATTTAAATCAGTTTTCAATAAATCGATATTGAAATCACCGCATAATATTACCTTTTTCTTTTTATATGCATATTTATTTAAAATTAATTTTAAGTTCTCAAAAAATATGTTTAGATAGAATTTGCGTTTTTTCGGCGGTCTGTAGACGCAAATAATAATTAACTTATGCTCAATTAGCTCAATGGCACTAGATTCAAAAGTATGTGCTTGACAAAATTCTGATATTTCTTTAATTTCTCTAAATTTATGAGTATTTCGAACTAGTATGCAAGAACCCCCATAACGTTTTTTCCTACAAAAATATCCAACAAGAATAAAATTCGGTATTTTTAGTAGAGGGGTATCACTAGAGATCATATTGTGCTCTGTTATACATAAAACATCTACTGCCTTATTTTTATTCTCCAATTCATTAAGCTGTATCACAAGTAATTCAGATTTACTTATCAGACCATCGATATTTTGATGAAGAACGTTAATGTGCTTATGGACGAAAAAGCTGTTGTTTTGGTGATTCTTCATTGATTGTATCACACTCGTTCACCGGTAAATCATATATTACATCAGTCACCGTTTGTGTGCTTTTGCTTACTGTAACCTTTTTCTTATGGCTTTTATTATTTCTGATGTGTTCTTGTAGTTTCAACTTATAGACTAATTGTAAAATTTCCTTAAAAACTGATCTACATATGTTTGTGCAAATTATATACTTATTTGGAACACACCTACTGTAATCCATGTCTAGATATATTACATGCTTGTACGCAGAGCAGATAAACCTCAATTCATAATTAAGTCTAACTTCATTAAGCGACTTGTTATAAGGAATTTCACTGACTATTACATTGGTGAAGTTAAAATAGTTTAAAAAACTACTTATTACAAACTTGAAATTTAATGGATTTTGATCGTTCATTCCTCCTAATACAATAATGAAATCTCTTTTGGTTAAACTCATTAGTTCATTTTTGCATGAGTTGAGAATATCTGACATATAGGCGCCCGCTTTCCAAAAAGATGTTACCAGATATTTAGACCCTACAAGGTGTTGTAAAGCGTTTTGCAGTCCTACTCCTCGTTGGTCGGCCAATATTATTATTTTCATCTTGTTTTCTGATTCTATGTTTTCCATCTTACTATTATCATAATAGGGAATTTTGTCTGTTTGAAGGTTTTCTATTATCTTTTCTTTTTCCAAAGTGGTAGTGTTAATCGTTACAATTTGTGGTTTGTATTTCTCTTGATTTTCTGTCAGTTGGTTTTCTTCTATTATTGCTTCCTCGATGGGCTCTTGCTGACCATATTTTTGTGACAGACTTTTGTATACAACGTTATTTTGTTCAGCCACTGTTGCAGTTGGAGTAGACATAGTTTTTTTTGCGTTTTTCTTTTTTTTTCCTGATTTGGGGGTAGTCTTATTTGGGGTTGTACTGGGGCATTCAATTTGTCCAACTTTCTTGTATAATTCTATAGCTTTTTTGCTTTTTAGTAGTTCGGATTTCAAAAGTACAATTTCGCTGTTTAGGTTTTCTATTTCCATATTAGCGCTTTGTAAATTGACTGTGAGTTGACCTAATTTCTCATTTAGTTCATTTACTATGTCACTTTCAATCATAGATGTATTCGGTAAGCTTATCATAGTTGTCTCGAAAGATGAATCTTTGGATATGTCTGACATTGAACTGTACGAGCGTAACGGTCTCCGATGAGTTACATTAATGTTTTCCATTATCGTAAAATGTAGAAATGATAAATGTGCAGAACTTATTATTTTCTTATAACAAATCAATCATTAATTACTTTATCAGTTAGCCCAGACGGTTGCCTTATGAAAGATTTCCTGTAATTTATTATCCAATGTCCATCCTCATGCGTGCTTATATGCAATTTGCATTGTTGTAAATTGTGTATTAAAATGAATTTTCTGCAGAAATATATTATATAGTAGACCCAAAAAATAAAAAAAAATATAAAAAGATCAAACATAAGAAAATGTCGGGCGGTTTTCGAACCCACGCTCTCGATACTCTCAAAGATATTGAAGCGTTGTATAGCCGTTGGGCCACGAATACGCTTGTTATGACGTTCGTAATTAGTTATCTATTGGTATACAAGCCGTCCGTGTTATAGTAGTTGTCATTATTACTATAGTACGTGCGATATAGAACGGTCAGTTGAGGGTCCAAAGTTCAAGTAATTTGAATTGATGCAGGAGAAATATAACGACTCAGTTGTTAATGTTTTCGTCAATAACACATCATTCCTGGTAATTTTAACACAATATTTCACTTTGCGATACTCATTGAACTGAAGTACATTGATTTGAGTTATTTTTAGATCTGCCTAGTTGGTGGATTTAGATCAAAGTCAATCACTTATTTAATTGTGTAATTTGAAGTCATCGCGTATTATTAGACCAAGATAACACTCAATTCACTGGATCGGTTCACTAATAGGCACATTTAAGTTGATTGAAACTTATATATCGCAGAATAACAATTTAAACAGATTTTTTTAATACGGAGCTAATGTTGATTCTAGCAGCGCCCCGCTGTCACTCCCAACTGATGGTTGAACACTCTCTCAAGACGGGGCGATCATTGTATAAGCAACCGTCAGATGGCAGTGACGCTCCCTCCGGTTTTAATAAAACATCAAATCAAAGAATTAAACTTAGTACCTATTTTAATGGGCAGGGTCGGCATCGAAGAGCAAAAAATATAAAAAAATATAAATCCTCTTCAACGAAAGGAAAAAAAAATTACATTATGAAATACTTGGACTCCGAATAACTGAGACAAGGAGATGAAAATGGTTGTTCCTTTTTTGGGAGAGAGCGCATAGTGGGGGGGGGGACGTTAGCATTTTAACTATAGTTAAAGTTTAGTTTAGTTTTGCCAACCAAATTATACACTCGTACCATTTAGTTACCATTAGTAAATAACGTTTGACAATAACGTTTGAGCTCTGACGCCGTATTATGCATGCAGCGTTCTTATCCCGTTAAATATCCCGTCAGCCGTTACAATAATATTTTCCCGTTTGCGACGTTGCCAAATGTGCCAGATAAAATCCGTAAGTTGGAAACACTGGAAAATACCCCGGAAGCACCGGAAGCGCCGGAATGTCTTCTCTAAATATTAATGATAGCGTACAGACAAAAAGGTTGTAAAGAGTCAGAGGGTCCAGACTATAGTTTCAACCACATTCGGTGGTCTTTTTCAAGGAGAATACAGGGCGCTCGCGGACGCGGTCGCAGTCGCTTAATAAGTGAGTAATTCCCGTGTTTTATACATTCATAACGTCATAAGGCAAAGCACGTCAGTTTAAATAACAAAAATGGTTGTAAAGGTTCTGTTCCGTAGGAAGGAAAACTAAAAATAATTTAGAGAAGGCATAAGATCCATTAGTCGTGCACATTGCACAAGCTAAACCCAAAATGGTGTAATTCCTATCCAAACCTGTGTTAAACAGAAACAGCCGCTCCAATTGTAGGCTGACGGACCTGCCCGATCCCGAAAGAGTCAGCATGACCCCACCGGGTACAATTATGGTTCTTGAGTACGTCGAGCGCTCCACGTGCACCAATGTGAGTAGGGTACCGCATCGAACAGTTTTACTGACTCGTACGTAGATGTAGTAAATAGCAAAACGAACAAGATATAAGTTGGTGGTAGAGTATTAGTAGGTAGGTGACAGCAGCAAGCGAAAACCAACATGAAACATTCAAAGTAAATAACACAGTTTCTTTGATTCAACAAATATAAAAAAGCAAAACCAACCTTTAATTTGCAATGTTCCCAAGCAGGGGTATCCTTAAAGCGCTGTTGTGTCATCAATCTAAAAAACACAATCACTCATCTAATGAAGCTCAGCATAGCAGAATACGTCCATTCCATGCACTATGCCACCGTGAGGGTCTCGTGTTCCACAAGTGTACACGGTACACTTGCGGTATTTACTACGATAAGATTCGTCAGACAGTGTCTGAGCTCAAATATGGCTCAGTTCCACGGCTTTACGTCTGTTTCTTTCGGACTTAACTTCTGAATGGGATTTCTCGACAGAGCCACGGAATATCGTTATGCTATGCCGTAGCAGTTTTTTAGAATAAGGGCCCTAGGGCAGGAAACATTAATATTCATCGACCATAACAGCACGCAGCCAAAACATTATTTAAGCAGTGTTTTACGGGTATAACGTGGTACTTACGCGAACCCAGTGGTACCCGCGTAAGTACCACGTTATACCCGTAAAAAACAGTGTAAAGTAATTATGAACGTGAGTTTTAATATTATTATTTAAGCACAGTGTGTCCGGTGGCTAATTTAGGCAAAATATATCAAATCGCGTGAGGTGCCACGATCATCTGGTGTGCGGTAGTCACGGTATTACAGTATATATTGGATAACCAACTTATAGTTCATATAACACTATATGAGTAGGTACTCGTGTAATTCTGATTCATGAACGAGTGCCGGTGTAGGAAACTACACAATGGTACCGATTCTGTTAATGCAAAACTAGCTAAACTAAACTAAAATTTAGTTTTAGTGCGCCCGAACCACTTACCTATTCTAACAAAGACAGAATAAACTAAATTTTAATTTGACATCACTAAAGTAGTTTTAGTTACTCAATTTAGTGTTTTGTTATTCTGCTGTGGCTGACTAACGCCATATTTGTCATAAATTTAGAGACGTCACACTAAATTTAGTCTTCATCTAAATTATGGCGATTAAAAATAAAATTTAGTTCTTATTTTCAAATTGGATGAGTACATAGGTGTGAAAAAGAATGCGTAATAAAGAGCTATAACAAAATATTCCTACAATTACCCGATTTACGCAATACCAGTATTTGCCTGTGGTTTCCTAAGTATTGTTATAAATTCTTAAGGATTTACATACAATCATACAAAGCTCTGTTGTAGCTCTGAGAAACAAGAGAGATGTGGTAAACAGCCGTGGTGCGTACTAATGCATCTGGCCTAAAGCAGCCTGGATGCGAGTTTGTGACCTTAGTCGAACTTTCCGTGCGACGGCTTCACTTCTCCAGATTTTCACAAACACAACAGTGCTTGTTTGTAAATATACCAGCTGTAAGGTTAATTTCGTAAACGATGGCATATCATTTCACATGTTAGTCCTACTTAAAATATAAAAGCGTTTCTCTAAAAACAGAGAAACATATTTTGTGACATAGAATATGCATTAATGTACTAGTTACATTAATGAACTACTTTAGTTTAGTGATTTTAATAAGAGAATCGGTACCAATGTAGCTCATCAGAACTTGTTAGTTGTAGTTGTTAGTTAGTTGTTCTGCAACTGTTGATTAACATAGAGCAACAATTTATCGATCTGTTGTCTGTTGGGAACTATTCTCCAGAAGTTGAATAAAGCTGCTGACATTTGATTAGACATAGAATTGTTGACAACGTGGTCCAGATGTCACTGTCATAGACTTGAAGTATGATTGCACCGGTGACCGGGATGACATCGACAGGTGTGCGGACGTGCACTCCGATAGCAAAAACATTAAAACGACGTCACCCCTAACGACAACACCCTTAGTTCAATTGAAATGAAATATTATTGTACAATTTCAATCGATATTTTTTGAATCCTAGCATAATTATCCACCGAACTCCTCTACTTTATTATTTACTTACTGCTACATCTACCGAATCCATTATTTTAATGCAGTACATTTCATAGTTTATTTTAAAACTTTAATTATGATGTACTAGATAGTAAACAGATTGTATTGTAATAAATTCAAGACGATTTGCGTAAGTTTTCTAAAATAGTTATAATTTACGAATTATAAAATGTAGTGCACATTACAGCAACTATAATATTTTTTGTACATTTTGTATTGTTACCAATTATTTGTACAATAATTCAAAGTTGTCGTAAGTACATACTAAAGGCACTTGAGTTACGGGTGACCAAGATTTACCTTCCTTCTGCCACCGGCTCCGACCAAATAAACCAACGCGAGGAATCTGGTCCACGACACTCCGTAATTAGTTAAATAGTTACTTTATGGTAAAAAACGCTGCAACCGACCAATCAGAGGTTCAGATAAGGGCCGCTCAAAGCAGTACTTATCAATCGTAGTTATGAATTCATTAGTTATAGCCGCAGATACTATCTACAGTTATGTATGTGGATAAAACAAGAAATAGATTTATTATAGGTATATGTTTTAAGTAAGTCATCATCGTCAAACAACGCTGACCTATACCTTTAGTGCCAAACGAAATGCCAAGTAAAAGAGGTAAAGTATAATTTATCAAACCCATTGAGCACACCGCACACCCCCTCGCGCTAAATCTTCAAGAAAACTACCAGTTTGCCGCACAAGTTACTATATCCCAGTAGTAAGCTCTTTTCAAACCTGCACGGCAGCCTTCTCCCCATATTTAGCCCTCAGCCTCCTCGCGAGCGGCGGGGTGAAGAGCGCGGGGTCGGGGTGCGCGCGCCCCTGCTTCTCCCACGGCTGCTGGTGCCGCCACAGCAGCGACACCGCGGACCCCACCGCCAACACCCACACGAAACCGATCTGGAACAACGGGTCAGCAGCATATTTTTTCCGTCTGAACATAATTATGTATTATAATTATATGTTCAGGTACAACATATACAGTTATTACCGGTATTTGCTGTTTATGCGCATAACTTTGGTGTATTATGCAAAGTAAAAGTCAAAACAAGGCTTAATTTATGCTATGATTCTCCTGACATAAAGTAACGCTAAGACGCTCTCAATTGTAAAACAATAGAAAAAAGGTCAAAATTGAGATGTAAATACTCGACTATAAACGTAAGTAAAGCCGGATAATATTATATATATATATATGTATATATATATTATAACTCATTTATTTAAATTTATTTATGAATTCTCGGTACCTACACTGAGTAGATACCTGCAATAAATGTCTGTGCCCCTATTAAAATGAAAATTCCTGTTTTATTTAGCTGGCTATTTACTACTACTACTTACCGGACTTGTCCATAGATACGATATCCTGTAGGGATAGAAATACTCGTTGTTACTCGGGCTGTACACAGAGTGAGCCACGGTCGCGTTGAAGCTGCAGCCTTCCACGCTGAGGGGTAGTTTAACTGGCATGGGGCGGGGACCACCGAAGCTGATCCACAGAGTCACAGCCATACCACTCAGCAGGCCAACCGACACGCCCTGAAACGTTATGAAAATATCATTCAAATAGAATGGCATTCCATTAGCTGAAATAAATGTATTTTACTATGAGGTCATATATTTGTCGTTAGAATAATTTCCTGGCGCATGACAAATTTATGTGAATAATACATAAATAACAAAAATGTTAAATAAATATTCCGTATCGAATCCAACATACATAATATCAATATTTATGGTTCGTCTGTTCGCGCCGTAAATACAATATAGTAATATGTAGGTACCTACGGCGCGGTGTTGCGTTTCCAGAACTACTCAATTCTAGCATCGTGCAATTCTACAATAGTGATGTATAGCTGGTACTTATATTAAAATTATATTATATAAATATTTGTTTGTTATTTTCATTTGTGTTTATTTGTATTTTTGTCTTGTTTCCTTACAGCGTTGTGTGTATATCTATAAATCAACGTGTCTCTTCTTAAGGGCTCGACAGATGACATCAGAGGCTCGCTGTGTTTACAGGCCAAATCCTAATGTGTGTCGATTTAAAATATTACAAATATGTACTTTACAGACGACCTACGGACTCTAAGAAAAATCTCTTCACATTTTTAGGCATTTTAATTTTAGTTTATTCTGACATAGAGAGAGTTCAAGCGCATTTGTAGCTATCGCGAAAATGTGTGATAAGGAAACATTATGGTCGCTGGATAATATTTTGTGACTAATAAATCCAACCAAATATACACAAAAGATCATAAAATTATGCGAACCGTTTTGGATGAGTTCGATAACAAACACTGTGACACGAGATTTTAATGATATCCTTTTTTTTCTTTAGAATAATACTACTAGATAACTACGGTAAAGGTATTGATATATGTCAGCTAAGCATAAACTAAGTCCCAAGTGTAAAAGTCTTGATGTTCGTAAGAGTGCTACAAACCTTGGAATCCTTTATGTAGGAGAGAACGACCTTTGAAATAACAGAATATGATCTTACCATCTCATTAGCAAAGGTCGTAAACATTCCCAACGTGAACACGCCAAAAAGTGGACCCCCCACAGCTCCGAAGATGGTGAGCGCCGCTTGGAGGATGCCTCCTAAGTACTCCGCCAGGAAAGCCAGGCCGAGGAACACCAGGCCGTACGCACAGGAGGCTACCTTAGTCATCCACGGAACGGAGGCGGAGCTGGTTCTGCTCCATCTGAAATTATTTACATCGATTGATAAAATAACCATTGTAGTTACAGTAAACTGAAAAAAGTCTCACAAAGAAGGTATTGATGAATCACTAAAAAATGCATTAAACCATGTTGATTGTGCAGCATGTCACTTTTTTAAATGGCGGGAATTACATGAAATTGTTGTTGTTGAAAACAATTTCAACAAATTACTCATCACTGAAAGGAAAGTGCAAAACCTTGAAATTGAAGAGATGGTGAACGAGCCCAATATCATAGGCGAAACTAAAGCCCACAGACTTCGCTGGCTCGGTCATCTAGAAAGATTGAAGGATACCCATGCTGTTAAACGAGCATACTCGCGGTGGCCTACAGGTCGACGACCCGTCGGCCGTCCCAGGTATCGCTGGAGCGATGAAGTTGGGAAGGATCCTCGCGAGCTCCAAGCCGATAACTGGCAAGAGATGGCTCAAGATCGAACAAAGTGGCACATATTATTAGGAGACCAAGACTCGTTTTTGGGTCCCTGCGCTATGCTGAATGAACGTTTTTATCGCTATTTCAATACAATAGATAATCAATACAAGACAACAAGTCTACTCCGATTAGCGGCAGCGATTGCACGGTTTAAAAGGTCATCGGTTCCCGTTTCAATTATTTATACATCAATTATTGAAACGGAGGCCGATGACGATGATATATACATATCCAATGGGAAAAAAGTAACACCATCTCTTCTTCATGACCTTACCCAACAGCTGGAGAGGTCACAGGACACGTTTTCACCCGCCACTCCGCTCTCACCCCACCCCTCATCTTCGTAACCGTATTCATAACTTCACGGAGTCCATCCATACCATACCTACCTCGGCCTTCCTCTACCTCTACACCGAACCACGGTCTTGCTCAGTACTCTTTTTTATATTATGTTCTTATAATATGTTTATCATCCAAATTAACGAAAACATAAGGAAGATAATAAGATTTAAATTAAAAACAAATGTTTTATAAAACCTTCTCGCCGTAACGTAAACAATGATATTTGTTTCGTCATGTACGATGCATTATTATTTATCTTACCGCTGCAGTAGCATGTGGCAACATCAGCAGTCAGATGGACCAGGGAACCAACCGACCTGCTGACGTAGTCTTCCAAAGTGACGGCTGCGAGCGCGTTGCACGACGCCGAGATGGTAGAGAGCGACGCGCTGAATATCCCCGCCACGAACAGCCCCGCTAACCCAGGGACGCTTGTCATGGCATCCACCACGTAGTACGGCATCAGTTGGTCTATCTGGATAAAGTCGTTACTCGCAATAGAAACAACAAATAGCCGGGGAGGAGGGAGGAGGGAGGAGATATACAATTGACCTGTTAGTCTAGTCTGGGCACATAATTGACTTTCACAGTGCGGTACGCGCTACTGCATAATATTTTAATATATTGTAAGCCGAAATGATTTTATTTCGTTCCTAGAACACACAATGTTTAATGTATATACATAAAAAGGTACCTAGCATTAGCTCACATACAAATTTATAGAATGAAAAAAAGACAATAAAATTGTATGATCTATATACTTATGGCTGTTTAGACATCAGATTTCACTGTTATCAGGTCTGTTTTGGGTGGGTAGGCTCATATCCCCTGTGAACCTGCGTGAGGTGTGGTCCCGTGTGGGACGGGTTACATCGAATTCGTGGACAAATATAATATTTTCTTTTATAGTAGGTATTTGTGTTTATTGTAATGGTGCGCAATGTTTTGTATACGTTTATTTGTTACATTCTTACATCTGGCATTGAAATGTACACAAGTTGTAAGGTGTTTAAATTATTCCCGGGATAAGGGCAGGCACTCACCGCAGATATGTGACGGCTGGTGTACGGGTCGCAGGTGTTATATACGGCGTACATCCCGACACCACTGACGCAGGTCACCAGGCTGAGGAGAGACAGCACCGGCCAGCTCCACCAAAGGCACTTCTGAGACTGTTCCAAGGTTTTCACAGTTTGAAGTCTTTGCACCTGGAAATCACAATACATTGAGGTTCAAATTTAATAAGATGTACCTACCGACTTAAATATTATACAAACCCAAACATATATAGAGTTGAAATGCAATTAACATTGTTGTTATGACTGTTACGGCTGGATTTGTAGACTTGCATAAAATATTAGGTGAATATGGTAGTGTTGGTAGTATGGTATGAATATGGTAGTGTTGGTAGTATGGTATGAATATGGTAGTGTTGGTAGTATGGTATGAATATGGTAGTGTTGGTAGTTGGTATGAATATGGTAGTGTTGGTAGTATGGTATGAATATGGTAGTGTTGGTAGTTGGTATGAATATGGTAGTGTTGGTAATATGGTATGAATATGGTAGTGTTGGTAGTATGGTATGAATATGGTAGTGTTGGTAGTTGGTATGAATATGGTAGTGTTGGTAGTATGGTATGAATATGGTAGTGTTGGTAGTATGGTATGAATATGGTAGTGTTGGTAGTATGGTAGTGTTGGTAGTATGGTATGAATATGGTAGTGTTGGTAGTATGGTATGAATATGGTAGTGTTGGTAGTTGGTATGAATATGGTAGTGTTGGTAATATGGTATGAATATGGTAGTGTTGGTAGTATGGTAGTGTTGGTAGTATGGTATGAATATGGTAGTGTTGGTAGTATGGTATGAATATGGTAGTACACTAAACATTTTAAAACAATCGAACATACCGAAAAAGCCTACCTGGACACGTATACGAATGAGCAGCATCAGTCTGTACTTTGTTTATGAAAAAATCAATAATGTGAAATTAAAAAAAATACCAAAAAATGGAACCGACTTCAATTCAACATTTAACTGTCAAAAGTGTGAAATAACTTGTCAATGTCGGTACCATAATAGTTTAAAAGTTATATTCTCAAAATATTGTGCTCATGGTACCGACTCCGACAAGCTATTTTACACTTTTGGGTGTTGAAGTCAGTTCCATTAGGTATATGGTAAAAAAAAAAATCACCTTTTTCAGTGACTTCTGCTACTCTCGGGATCAATTTTATTGTCATTGTGTATGTTCACCGATTTCTTCACACGCAAGTAGGAAGTCCCCCAAGTAGCACTTTCGTAACACTTTACAGTTATTGGAGTGTAACTCATAAACAGCTTGTCCGATTTTGATCAAACTTATAAATTGTACCACCTCGGAGGTACACTCTATAAAAAAATAAAAAAATTTTGAAAATCGGTCCAAAATGGGAGAATGGGGAAGAAATCGGTGTACAAACAAAAAACAATTTAAGAAATACATACAGTCGAACATATAACATGCTCCTTTTCGGAGTCGGTTAATAAACCTATAAATCAGACTTCCCCCAGGTATCTACCTAGTGGCGACACATTACTATTTTCTCTCTTGAAAATGAACAGATACTAAACCAATTTCAGTGAAGTTTTTCGTATTATTACCACTACTACTACCACTGCATTATTACCAACCAGAAAGCGTTGGTATACCCTTTCAGATGGATTAACGAATTTACCAAATAGATCTACGTTTGAAGGAATTCTGAGGAGCATGACACAAAATAAATGATGTTTATCCCACTTCGCTCTAGAAAAATAAAAGAATAAAAAAATGAATGTTGATTATTTAAAACTGTGATTTCATAGAGCTGGTACATAAATTCACCTTTTAAGTTCGGTTTCCTACGGAATCAGACGAAATTAAATGGCCTCTCACTCCGCATGTTATGTGTACGCTCGCAGTAACGCGGAACCTTCTTTAGGGTTCCGCTTGACCACGTTTTTGATCACTAAATTTGATAATCACAAAAAGTATTGATTTGCGATTGTAAGCTTATGTTTTAGTTGCTAAAGTGATCACGACTTGTTTATGTTTATGTTCGCGGTCGATTACAGTCGTCTAAAAGAAAAGTGAAGCTGGACAGAGCTCGCAGATGCGGAGAGGCGAGAGCGCGAGTCGTACTCAAGTTATGTTGTTTTGTGCGGAAATGTTATTGTAATGTTGCGTGTTGGCATTAATAATGTATTTTCTTTCTATTATTTCTGATGGTAACAGAAGCACAATGTCCATAAAATTAATTGCAGTAAAATGCAACTTAATAAATTTTAATGTAATGAATGAACAAACAAAACCGGGAATGGTATTCACGATTCAATATGTATTGAGTGCATTGTATATATACAAAACGTGTAATAAGTTTATTTGATAGATGATCAGTTTTGAATAGTTTTTACGCAACAATTTAATGTGAATTTATTTTCTTGTTTCATGCTAGAAGTAGGTTTTAGTTTATGAACACACTTTTCCATGTGAACATTGACGAATGGTTATGTGAAGTACGAACAGGTATCATAGAGTCACCTCGGGCTCGCACACGCAAAGGGCCCAAAACACTCGCCTGGTTTATTTTTAAATCGAATGTCAGACAGATTAATGTGAACAGTATACACAAGAGAGACTGTTTGATGGAGGATTTAGAGATAAATAAACGGTGAGCAAGGTCATAATTAATACAACGTATACAATTAGTATTTATAATAAACTAGCTGCGTCCCGCGGTTTTACCCGCGTACATTGGAATGACATTTGAGCCATCTGTCGAAAATTGGTCGTACCAACTCCGAAACCTTCTTTGGCATCTCTTCTTTCTTCTTTGGCACAACAACTTTGTTAAAGATCATCACATGATCAAATGCATAGTTTACGATTCTATAAAGGACATACAGACAAATATTCATTTTTATATGTAAGATTGTTAGAAATCCTGACACACATACAGTCACTTACCTATTTTTTCAGTGAGATGTAAACAAGTACTGAAAACTAATTCTTTATGCATCCGACCTCTACACGGTTAGACTCTTGTACTTCTTATTAAAACCACGGAAGAATTAGTAAAACCTACGCTAATTTTGATTACTTTACATATACATACTGTTTATACGCCAGGTATGACATGACACTTACGGTATGACATGACACTTACGCGAAGTCGATATCACGATCGTCACCGTTCCGGCTTCTCCCGGAAGCCTTCATCAGGATCTTAATCGACTCGCACCGCACTCGAAATACTTTTTTTAGAATTAAGACAATTATGTAAATCGGGACATAAGATGAAATTACTTGTGTTATTAGATTGTCAGAACCCCGTACACTCGTAATTGGTTCATAAATACTTATAAGAATTCAGATATTATTATTTGTTATTTCAATCTGTCTACAGGTATACGTGTAAAACTATATGTATATATCTCATAAAATAGTTTAAAAACCGATGTAATCGTTTCACAGCGTTTTCATGGTGGTATTGGTCGTAAACTTTGGGTACCTACAAGGTTGATGAGTTGCATTTTTGTACGAAATCCAGGAACCAGTGGAGTAGTCACGGCTGTAGCTTATATTCAGTTTATAGGGTAGGTAGAGTAGAGTCATTTCATTTCGATAAGACATGTGTGAACTCAGAAATCATAGTGTTTCGTTATATATGGCAACTTATAATAAATGGCCACGCCAGTGTCAATATTTCTTGTTTTTCTTATGTTCACCCGGTTTTCTGGCCACTGGAGAACTTAAATGGGATAGATGGTATTAGGTAAGTCTAAATTCATGAAAGATGCACGTTAACTGCGTCGGGTCGTACCTATATTTGTTTAATTTAGGACCTCGTTTTTGCTCTAATCACAACACAAAAAAATTAAACGATTTATCAAAAACACCTGGAAATCTGTGCTTTGTAACATAACGCGATATAATATACACATTAGAATATATTTCGATAACTAGCTATGTCGAAGAAATAAGAACGCTGATGCGGTGGTCAGGGTCAGGATGGTATGGTGGTACCATTATGATGGCCATAGCCTAACAGTAACACGCGTTACGTTTTCTATTCTATTAACGATTTCCTCCTAAAGGAGGGGGCTTACGACCCAGTGTGGCGGATTAAAGGTACCTCCTGAAACTCCGCCATTTTTATATCACCATTTTCAACCTTATATTTCCGTGCTGCATGCGTTATGAATTAAAAGCGGCGATCTCTTCGGTAGAATGCGAATAGTAGAAAGTAGAGCTAGATCTAGCTACCCACTATGGTACCCGGCGCTGAAGGGCCGCCCCTTACGACTCGGTTTCTATTTTGGTACTCGTGTGGGGTGTATAACAATCCACTAGGTATAACGTTATGCTGCATTTCGGCAGTTTAATTTGTTATCCAAATAAATGTTGATATTTCGTGAATACAAAAATACTTTATTGACATAATTCGTGTACAAACAACTAGTGAACCCAAAGACTCCTGAACTAGTGGGACTGTGTTTCAGGAGCCAATGGCCTCTCCCAGAAAAGACAGCTTACGTCAAGTAAATACATAATTTATAATTTAAGCAGCTATAAAAACATCATCGTCAGCCTGTTTGTAGTCAACTGTCCACTGCTGGACATATGCCTCTCCAATTTAACGCAAGGTAGATAAACACAATATATAAATAAATAACAACATTAGGAGTAATATTTTACGTATATTAACCTAAATTATATGTACTACATGGGATTATGCCAAGAAGCTCGACCTCAACAATGAAAATATAAGTTAATGCAAAGCTAAATTGGTTTGCATTCGTTCATTATAATAGTTAATATAGTAACTTATACCTGTGGTTTGCATTAAAGTGTTTTGTATGATCTTATCTAACTGAAAGCAAGAACAGTAAAATAAGCAGACTCAAGTAATGATTATTAGTTGAGTCTGATTATAATGATTACGTAGTAACCATCTAGTGCAGAGCAACAAGGAGGTTCCGTTCATTCAGAACGGTATTAATAGCGATGTGACCATAGCATATATTATGTTTTATGAATCCATATTTCACATTAGTTGACTTCGAACAAATAGAGACTTAAAATTGAATTGAGGAGAATTCAAATGAGAAGGACACACTACCATGATGATCCAGGCCTGATGCCCGATGGCTTCTCAAGTGTAGACCTCGAACGGCTGGTTAGGCATATTCAGGTCATTTATTTGCATAAAACACAGGTTTTTCACAAATATCATATTTGTAAATAATAGAGCTCTTATCAATTATTTGTGCATTTTAGGCGGGAATTGGAAAAAAAATATTGGAAAATTGGATCTATAAAGTAGGTATATGAAAAAGTAAGAATGGTGTACTTGATCAGATCTCATTGGAGTATCCCGCCGTGAAGGTCCAGACCGAGCCCAACATTACTAAGCACCTGTTCGACCGAGGCGCGAGGGCCGCAGTTAACCCAGCACTGGTATAACACTAGTAGGATGGTGAGGGTTTACCTGCGTGTGGTTGACAGCGTACAGAGAGAGATAGGTGATCAATCCGCCGAATATAAGAGACCACCACGTATTCCTTTCTGTGGGGTCCACGCTCAAGCTGAAAACAATATTACATATTATAATAATTAATAACATTTGTATTTAGAAATAATATATGGCACACTTCACATCGAAATAAATAAATAATTAAATTAAACATTTTCAGTAAAGTGATTTAATTAGCCTTTTTGAGCATCATTTATTTAACTTGTAACTTTATAATAGTAATCCCCCTATAGTTTTAGTTACACAGCCTAAAGGTGTCTCGGCTATATATTACTATATCATTATACATAGGTATATAATAATCTCGTGTTACGGTGTTATTGTGTAACTCCTCCGAACCAACTTGCCTGATTTGGATATTTTTTTGTGTACTTATTTATGTTTTGTGGGTCCGAGAATAGGGTGCATAGTAGTTATCGACCTCTTACCCCTATATTTTATCGCAATTATAGAATGTATGTACGAACAAAATATTCATATAATAGAAAAGGTCGAAAAGAACTAAAACGTGCAAGCTATTACATACTTCATGTTTTGCAACGTTTAGCTCAGCCATATACTTAGTATGTGTTTTAAATAAAAATAATGTATTACCTATAAAATATATGTGGAATATCGAAGTTGTGTCAACAATACCTGGGGCCGTACCATCAACTTTTACAAAACCATCATGTTTCAAGAACGTCATACTTCAAGCTTAAAGTAATAATGCTCAGATTCGTACCATTTACGTCTTAAAACATTATTGTTTTATTATCGCTCAGTGACGTGTAGAATGAACGAAGAAACATTCCTGCTGTAAGGGCAAGCGAGACAACATTATATTTTCATATAGCGTTGTCGCTTTCGTTGGCGCTGGCTCATGGTACGCTTTGAGTGAACGAAATAGAGGTTTACGTCACAAAACTGCTTAGTCTAAACAACATTAAAGTAACATTGCTTATGTGGCCTTGTGGTACGAAAATTCAAAGTAAGATTACAATAATACTGCTATAAGAGTTGGTGGTAGGCCCCCTGATGTTAGAACGACACCGTCATAAAATACGTCTATACATTAAGATGAAATAAATAAGAGATTACATCATTCCAAGGACCGTTGCTACAAAGAGTTGATTTAGCTAGCTGGGCATGTTTAACTTACATATCTTCGATAATCATAAGTGTCTTTAATAACTGCTAATATAAAACATCGATCGAAATCGAAAACTAGATTTTAGTTATTATCTAAAATATCTAAATTAATCTTATATTTGATTCGAATGTCTCGTCTTTCCGACCAGAGTATCGTGGTCGCGTCGTGGTCGAGGTTACGAGAAGACGGAGAACGCGGGTGAGAATATCGGTGAGAGTTTGTCCAACTACCCGCTTTTGGTCTCGAAACCGTGTTATCGTAGCCCAGCGACGCACGACGTTCTCACGGCACACTCTGCGGTGCTTCTACTTCTTTCGCAGTATCTTTACACGTTTCTTAGGACTAAGACGCGATTTTTATTATTTACCAATTACTGAATTTGAAGACGTAGCCAGCCTAAAACTGTACATTTTTTATTTTAAATCGCTTCACGTACAGTGCACTACTCGCAAAGAAGTGGCGGTGCATACATAATATTAGAATATAACCAAATTACAGTTTGGATAAATGGATTTGAGCCACTCACATGATCACGCTACTGCTAATGGGTCGGTATGACAAAGTATACGATTCTTGCAAACAATTCTTGCAAGCAAACAATAATACGGTTACTTACTTTGAAAAATCGAAGCGGCCGCCTTCGTTTGCAATTATAAATATTCGCTCGAGGCCGCCGACCTGTATCGATGCGAATATTACGATACTGAACACGGCCGCGAACATCAGTATAGATTGGAGCAGATCGGTGAAAAGAACCGCCTTCATTCCTCCGAGGGTCGAATAAAACGTGCACGCCAGACCGACCACCAGGATGGAGACCAGCCTGTCGAGGCCGGTCACCGCCTCCAGCACTATGGCGGGGGCGTACAGCACGATACCATTGTACAGCACCATTTGTAAGGTATACGTCAGCGACGCCAACAATCGCAAGTGCGCTCCAAATCTAAGCTCCAAATACTCATACGTGCTAGTCTTTTGGAGGCCGAAGAACACCGGTAAGTATAGTCTACTGGCTATCGGTGTGGCGATCCCGTACGATATGTTTATAACTATAAACTGCATCCCATAGTAGTAAGTCTCGGACGAGACGCCTAGCAACGTTATGGCCGACATGAAGGACGCCATTAGCGATACTGCCACGGGCAGTGTCGACATGTTTCGGTCCGCCAGAAGATATTCCTGCGAATAGGTATTTATATTATATCTCAGTGTGTTCTAATTAAGCAATTAGACCGTTTAATGTAAAGATAGGCGCAGCGGAAACGAACCTCGTTTGTTTTCTGTTTGCCCCCGCTGAAGCGGAAATAGATCCCAATAAGGACCGAGGCGATCATGGCCGCCGCCATGATGATGTAGTCCCAAACACCGAACACGGGTTGAGCCATTTCTATCTGAAAAAAAGAAAGATTTTATAATAGCTCGAGATGGCCAGATAAAGCTAAAGGATTGTAGGTTAGAACTGTTTCTACCTTGAGTTTATAGGTATACTTATCTGAATTCGAGGGTATTCTGAAATATTTTGCTCTATTTGCAAACGCGGCACAAAAAGTAGATCTGTGATCTGTTCATCATGTACCTTAATGTCATGTGAGATATGGTTACAGACCAATGGTTACCAATGATAACGTTTGTCTGGCAGTCCCCGCTTGATCAGAGGAGTAGTGTTTCCTTGAAGCGAGAGATTTGCTGCTATTCAAATTTACAACAAACGTGCATTATAAGTGAAATATCAGTGAAATATCACAATTATAAGTGAAATATTACAATCGATAATAGTATTGAAACGTATCACGCTCTTTTACAACTTTATCGAAATGGCTTCGGAAATATAATTCTATAAATTGTGACATTTTATACAATAAATTCATTATACTCATCCACTTCAAAAGGAGTACGAAAACAGAATTAATAGTAGAACAGTTGAGAGAAAAATAAAGTTTATAATCGGTTGTTTAAAAAATGGAGTTCTAAATAGTTGACCGCTAAAGTCCGGTGACGCCGTAAATACCCCATGTGGTAAACAGCATTTAGTCATTTCTAACATAGAGTTGACCGCTAATTGAATGATTGGGAACAATCCCTATAAGAATTGGGCTTGATTATGATATGATATCGAGTGCCTCGCTCGCTCGCTTACGTTTGTTGCGTCGTCCTATGGTGCTTACTATCCTCGGAGACAAACTGTTCCCGGCAATTTTCGATACACGCGCAAACATTTGCAGAGCCTACTTTCTTAGCACACTGTGTGCCGCCTAATATATATGTGCCTAGCTATATAAGGGCATTGACATATTGTAACTTTGTCCAAATACTCATTTAAATATATTTTTACTAGCTACGCCCGCGGTTTTACCCGCGTGGTGACGAAAAACGGTGATGATAATTAAAATATGCCTATGTGTTAATCCAGGGCAGAATCTCCATAGCAAATTTAATCGAAATCGGTGTACCCGTTTGAGCGTGAAGAAGTAGGTAACAAAAATACACACATACACACAAACTTTCGCCTTTATAATATTAGTAGGATATGTCAGTTCCTTTGCAGTGCGTCATGATTGAGACTAATAGACGTGTACCTTAATTATCTATCGATTGTGAGTACAAATCGCCACAGATTATGTATTTGAAGCTGGTGTACCTACTGCGGGAACCCAAGAATCGGGCATCGCCTAGTTTTGTATTATTGTATAAGTGATAACTTGAATCGTTCTACGTTTCTTCTTCCTGGAACCCATTACCCATGAAACGACGTTTGTAGAATTGTGCAAGCTGTGTCTCAACATTTATATCTTGAGAAGATACAGACATAGAACTAAACAGTCATGTATGTAACAAATATGTCTGTACATTAAGATAAAATAAATAAAATATTATAGTATTACTAGGAACATTTTTACTGTAAAAGTGTATTTGTTTCCATGCATAATAATTCATTATTTTGCATAATATTTATCTTACCTTTTTATATCTATCGAACGTAACCGAACCTACCTCATTACCCACACGTGCAGAATTATATACCCACATTATTATGATCGCTTTAAGAATAACATAAAATAAATCCTGCCACAGATTACAGGAACAACCTTTTAAATCTGTTATTGATATCGTCTTACTGCACAGTCTTTATAGTTTTCTGTGAATAGCTGAGATTTATACTAATTATTCTTCTTAAATTGTTTAGTTTATTGCTCTTTTTGTCAGTTCAATATCCGTTCAATATTGAAATATTGAACGGACATTGAACTGACAAAAAGAGCAACAGAATGAACAGCACAATTAGCCTGAATCTATCCCACGGCTGGGACACTAGCCTTCCCCACATAGAGGAGTGTAGGCAATAGTCCACTGGATCCTCGGACCGCCTCTGAGCATGCTCAGGGGGTCTCACATCATGGGGGTCCCGAGTTGATCATGGGGGTCATAAAAAATATTTTTAAGGCTAAATATATAACTTGAGAATATTTATTTTAATATTGACTACCTGCTACATGGCAATACACAGGCAGTATGATGATGATGTGATAACATAGACAATGGAAATTGCGTAACATTTTATTTGAGATCATTACACTATCATAAGTATATTACACTACTCACTATACGGTGTTAGACGCACGTAATGTATCTATCATCAATTGATCACCGTCGTTACTGGTTATATGAGAGTCGCATTTAAAGACGCGCTGTGAATTGAAACCAATTATATCAACTTGTTTGCTTTCTCATTTTTCTGTTAACAATTAGTAATGGTTTTTTTAATTAGGAGTTCATTTATTTAGAACGTGCGGAAATACCCTAACGCTTTTAAAATAGTAAGTTTGTACATTTATTTTTTATTTATTGTCTCTTGGCAATTATTTGTTTATATCAGTTATTTTGACGTTTTTTTTCTCATTTTTTTTATGAGCTGATGAAAATGCCGCACGAAACACGAACTAATACGTATTCTGGTCCACTGATATACCTACACTGATACACACATTTGTATGTAATGTGACAGTTTCCAGTTTGCCCATCAATTATTGATATTATCCGCACCCATACAGGCTAACTTAGAGAGTTGCATGGTGGTAGGGTACTTTCAAGTACCCGCCTGACTAGCTACCACCCTCAAGTTTGAAAAACTGTCACCAAAAACATGTGTTCAGGCAGCAGTCCTCGAATAAATATTCCATGTCTGGCGTGATTACAACTTCGACCACATCGTCACTGACCGTCAAGTGATATAAAGTGGTCAAACGCTAGATCATCAATATATATGACAACTCAAAGCTTTGGAGTCCATCAAAAGACGTGCACAACGATATAAACAAACTTAAATTAGATAAATAAGCAAATAACTAAGTGCGCACTTCCTGGTCATAACGATGTAAATAACAATAACTGAATACTTTAAACACATATGTCAATGAACAATAAAAACTATTTCAGTACCGAAATCGTCGTGAAATTTAGATTAAAGATATGTTTTACATATAATATTATACTCACATCAGCTAAAACTGTTCGGAGAGTAAGCTGCACGATACCTACACCAATTCTTGGATACCTGTTTTACATCATTATAATATAAACCGTAAGAAAACAGCCTTTCTTCATAACCCTCCGTATCTAAACACACATATTCCTAATTTTACAATAGAAACCGACTCTTATATTCTTACTCCAAAATAACTGTTTATATTCCACGGTCACACAACTTCAGTTAATAAATAATATTTTATATAAAATACATTTCTCGATTTGAGTGACGTGTACACCGCACAACATGCGACGGACGACTGCGAGAAATATCATGAAAGCAGTCAAAAAAACGTTTTCGTGAGTGTAATATTGAGGTTACGTCTCATTCATCGGAAGGTATTCGGGATAATCAAGCGCTTCTAGCGCTGCTTCGAATGTTTACCTATTAGAAAATTTTATAACAGAGTTTCTAAGATGAGAAAAGATTTCATAAAAAATTATGATATATTATTATGTAGCAATATTTAATTAGTGTGCTTTGAAAGCTACACACACCTACACATTACATTACAACATTCTCTAGAAAATAACGATTTATCTGAACGACAGGGTAGTGATAGGTGGGACACTTTTTGTCAAAAGTCTAGCACACATGCCATAGTAGGTATTCATCTCTTGATTGAAACAGAAAGAACATTTTAAAATCGGCTCCAATAATATGGAGTTATAAGTGAGGTAAGCCAAATTTAAAAAAAAACAAAGGATTGCACTCCTTGAGTGCCGGCAGACTTGAACATTAACGTTGTGCATTTTTTAATATTTTGGAATGGAAGAATAATTTCGAAATGCTTTATTTCTCAGAATAAAAGTACTATCATTTAAGGTAAATTACAATATTCATTTATTGCGCTTATCTATGTTACACAAACGACAATAGGTATGTATTTAAGCATTGATTTTATATACCTACACATTGAATTAACATGACGATGTTTTTTTTTAAACAATAAAATCTTTCCTCTTTATAATATCGGCGCTTTGATAACCGAAATCAATAATACTATTAACAAAACGACTGTTATCAAATAAAACTACCGACAAACGAAAATGTTCCTTATTCGTAACTCATTTAAGCTTACATTTCAACGGCGGTCTACTCTCCTTCCGTCATACGAATTCGATGACGTCACATCTTGACGCTCTGACGCGGATGTTCTGACGCGAGTTAAACATTTATTCCCGAAAGTGCACGCCGCTAAAGAAGTTTTCACTTCGATAAAAAAACAGAATTGAAAATCTCTTTAATATTTTGAAGTCGTTTAGTAATAAAGGAGACCTCTGCGAACTTATTGTTTATTATGTGCTAGATGGCCTACCTATGTACCTATAAGTACCTAATGATACTTTTTATTTATAAATTGTCACGACGTAAATTGTTCTCCAGCGAGATCGATAGAGACGTGGAGAAAGGTCACCAGCGGTCCAGTGGATGCCGCTGTGGCTGTGGACCTTCTGTGGACCAAACGATGTGTGATGTGAAACAAAGCTCAAAAGCGATTCATTCGCTGCTCCACATCAGTACGTATAGTGAGTTGCGCGCGCATGTCAATATTCTGATTGTAAATATTTCCGTCTGTAAGTTGTGCTGAAGGCTAGAACGTTTTGCTTACTTTTACAATGTAAGTAAGTTTTACTAACAATAGCGCTGAATTGAAAAAATAATACGGGATGTTAATTTAACCACTTAATGTTCTGATACAGTTCGGTATGAAACTGACTTGATACTAGGTAAATATGACAACGTCAAAATGTGTACCAAGTGTTTGTCTGCCTCAGCATTTGATACGAGAACCAGCCTCAGGCACCGGCACCGACGGACACGCAAGGTCATGCCGCATCGTGAACTCTCTTGCATTCAATAGGATAGTGGTGACAGCTGACTCAAAAACTCAGTCCGTTCTCATTGCTCGTCGATGTTGAACAGGAAATCTCCCACTTCCCAGCTCATTGGACTAAATATATTGTTACATTATAAACCATAAACTAGCTATAACTGAGAAAAACATCCAGTTACCTATTAGATACACATTGTGCGGATGGCTCCGATACAATTTGGAGTATTTATTTTATTTTGCTGTGCTCCTTGTTTGGAGTCAAACCAAAAGTACTCATATTTATGTTACATCTAGTAAGTCTCTTAGACTCCTGATAATTTAAACGTCCGATTATCAATTAACCGTCGGTTAACTGTATTGGGAAAAACTGTTTGACCGACGGTTAAATTTATGATCGGACGTTTTAACTGTTGGTAAACTCCACCCTCAGACTACGAAATACTAAGCACTCCTCGACGTGTTTGTGCCATATTTTAATCGAATTCATCGAAAATAAGGTTTTTTTTTTTGTTTTTTGTTAACGTTGTGAAGTAAATAATACAATTATATTTGCAACCGTTTCTTTATTTCATCAAAAAATAATGCAACAGGTTATCCTCAAACATGTAATCACAATCTAAGAACTCCGCTACGTGAACGTGCTGTCTGACACGCTTTCGAATCCCCAACAACATTTCAATTCAGCGCGAGCGACTCGTCCTAATGCTCCGGGCATGTATTAGGCAACGCTCCTGGAGCCTTTTAGATTTAGAAGCAACATTAATTTATTTGCGGCAGCAGAAGAGTTCTAGAACAGTCGAAGCATTTACACAAATTGTTTATTCTCACTATGTTGGCATGGACTAATATACACAAGAAGCTGCCAATCGCCTAAAGAAAATCGTACGCTGGAAAAAACCTCATAATTTCAGGCTAAATCTAGATGGCGCTACAAATTTGGAAATTTGTGTAGTCACAGAACGAGTACGGACTAGTTCTACTAAGTAATCGGTTTACATTCTTTACTCGAAAGTTGATTTGATGTTAATTTTTATACATATTTTTTGATGAGGTTTTTTCCAGCGTACGTTTTGATGTGATAACGTTTTATAAATTGATGAATACCAGCAACACTCATGAAAAATAGTAACGTTCCGCGTAACGTTCCACCTGAGTTTTGTATTGCATAAAATAATCAAAGTCAAAGTCGAAGTCATAAATGATTATGTCGTTATCACGTAAATCTATCGTCCGTAAACCGACTTTACAGACAACCAATTTTTTTTCTTTAGGCGATTGGCAGTCTTCTTGTAGTATATTAGTCTATGATGTTAGGTGAACGAAGTACAATTTTAATCTTATTGATATTATTAAAATAAGATGAAGGTTACATTACATTTGATAATTATGATAATTACAATGACAATTTTATCTTAATGACAATATTATTTTAATATTTTAGGTGCGAATTCCTTTGCTCAGACGGCATTCCACTCCAGTTAGAATACTGTCGTGGGTATTACACATTATCAGAAGAACACTGGCTACACCAGGCCAAGGCCGGGCCAAGGCGGACGTTTCGGACGTGCACGACGCGGACGTCTCCGCTAGGTTCACGTCGCGCACTCCAGTGGGTACCACGTCGGCCTTAACTCCATGCAATAAAAAAGATGAATGAAGTCGGTTTTTTTCTTATAACGGCACGCTAGTTTATAAACAATAGTCATAAGATGAGCTGTATTTATTTAAATTTCTAATCATATAGTTAGGCCATGGACATAACGACGCTCACAGCGCCGGGGAATTCACGTTGAATAAAAATATAATTTAAAATCACAACTAACTAGTGTATTCGTGAAACGTTATAGCAGAGCTGTGGTATGTTGTTAAGTAGTTACCTATTAGTACTGGAATCGATCTATTTACAGAAACATTTAGCATGGAGGCACTTTATAGAGTTTAGCGTAAGGATTGCGCGGAGTCAATCTATAATAATCACCGTTTTCGCTTCGTCAGAAGTATTTGAGATCAGAACTTTGAGTTATCCGCGCACTAAATTCGCACACAATGGGCATTTTATCGCCCGTATTCACCACATTCAATAATCAAACGATTGCAAAACACATTTAGTCAAGTTGTTTCATACGTTTGCTTCCACTTCAGTCTGTCAACTAACTGGGCCGATTTTGAGCTTCGTTCGAGTTTGTGCCATGCGACACCTTTATAAATCGACCTGTAGACCAACGTTGTGCGTGAACAAATGTTATCGAAATCGTTACATCTTCCGAGACAACAGGGAATATAAACAAAAACTGCTCGTATAATAGCAAGAGACGATATAAACTGACCAAATGCACAAAGCGTACTGTAGAAAATGCGCTTCATCGTCAACCAGAACAACTATCACACGTCGTCGACAATAAATAACTTAAACTTATATTATTTAAGTAATAAATGCAAGCTCGACCTAATTATGACGACACACGACATCTATATTATACGTAGTTTAATACTATAAGAAACTCGACTTCCACTTTGTTTTCTTTTACTTATCATAGGTCATGGGTTGTACAGTTGCCAATTTGTTGCGTGTCCATACTGTTCTATGTACCGACCTGTAGGTATAACAGTATAATTAGAATTAGATAGGGCGGATGTCCGAAAACATATATAAAAAAAAAAAAATTGAAACTTAAGAGTCTAGCCACCGGACCAGTAGAACAATTTCAAAATGTATTTGACAGTAAACAGGAAATACCTAACTGAATTATGTAATTTTCGCGTAGATTTCTAACGCTTTCTTCAAATTAAGTACCTAATTGATTTTATGAAATGATTTTCTCAGTTCGGTAATGAATGACGCTGTACTGGACATTAAGCCTTAGTTAGGCTAATTAACTAATTCACAACCTTCGTTTCCGAAATGGTTTATAACACATAAGTACTTAGTAAAAATATTGTCTTGTGAATTTATTTTGAAATAAATAAATAACTGGACGGGACATTTGATGTCCATAATTATGTCACTATATATATATACAGGTACATAATATACGTATACAAGTGTCTATCTAAATATGTATCACATTTTGAAAGTACCTAACAATATTAACTTTAAGTACCAAGTACTCTCCAACAATACTGTACTTACTTAGATAAGTTCGGTATTCCGGAATGGCTATAATATGTATTTCCAGAAAACTTATTGTATTCACGAAATAGTCCCTAAGGGTCTGTTAATTGTGTACCACCGGAAGTGGAGGATTTTCTCAGACTTCCGGCCAATTTAAGGGGCCATAATTTTCTGATCCTCACTCAGCACCACTTCCCCGACCGTGTGTCGTGCATTTTATCATGATGTCATCTATGACGTAGGCAATTTCGGAGCGGGCTCACGGACTATAACATCTACGAAATCTCTTTTTTCAGCAGATGAGAATTTAACTAAATATCAATAGACGGTAAGTACTCGCTTCAGACTTTTAGTCAGTATTCATTACTAGGACTAATTTTCCAAATCCTAAATCTAGTTTTAAACTGATACAGTTTAAAACTTGTTTATAATCTAAGCTTTAGTTAAAATGAGTTTCATCACGTTTACAGAACTTCCGTGCTCGCGATCTAACACAGTACACCTCTTGTATAACTCTATACAATACTCGTGTTTCTAGTTATTTCCATGCTTATCGCCACCTTCCTCCTTGATGGGCAGTAGTTCGCACTGAAACATAGGATGATAAATATATAAGTGCAAACGCCATTATTAATATACAATCGAATACTAGAAACGAACTACAGTAGGTACAATAAAAGCCTTTGTACAACAATAGTAGATTGTACCACAAGGGAATAAAATAACATTGTACGGCGCGGGCGCTATTCTCTGTATACTTCGCCCGAGAAAAAAATAATGTTGCGACCGTGTGATACTCTACTTCTTATACCACTATATACATGCTTAAATAGTTCTCATGCATTTAACAAATATAAAGTTACATCACCATCATCATGTCAAATATAAGAGGTCCACTGCTGGACACATGCCTCCCCCATTGATCTCCACATGGACGCGTTGGAAGCGGCACGCATTAAGTGGTAACTAAAACATATATTGTATTAATACAATGTGATGAAAATAAGCCTATCAGTAAATCCAGGGTATAAACTCCCCCCCCCCCCCCTTGGGATCTGGAGGCGGAGATCAATGCCGAAATGTTTGAGTGGCGCAGGTAGTTCTGATTGCGAGGTGAAAATCGAGCTCCAAAGAGATCGAATCTCGAAGAGAAATGGCCCGCCAGCACATGCTGGAGAGATGGAATGCGGGACTGGCCCACCCTACGGCAGGCCTCGAAACGATTGAAGCTATTCGCCCAGCTCTCAATCAGTGTATGGAGGTCACATGGTCCGCTCACCTAGCGGCTGGTGAAGGTGCTTCAGGGCACAAGTGCTTCGGAAAGTACCTGTGTCTGATAGCCGGTGAGGAGCCAACGACCGTGTACCATCACTGTGAGAGCGGCGAAGACACGCCGCAGCACATTCTGGAAGAGTGTCCAGCCTGGGCGAACGAGCGACGCCGCCGTGTCCTCGCCGCAGCAGTAGTAGGAAATGATATTACACTTTCACGCTGCGTTTCTCGATTTTTTTTCTTGAGGAAAGAGGACCTACTATATACGAATAAGTAATTACCTGCAGTGTTTCCACTATTCCATATTTAGCCCTCAGCCTCCTCGCGAGCGGCGGCGTGAAGAGCGCGGGGTCGGGGTGCGCGCGCCCCTGCTTCTCCCACGGCTGCTGGTGCCGCCACAGCAGCGACACCGCGGACCCCACCGCCAACACCCACACGAAACCGATCTGGAACAACAATTAAGGGCACACTTGAAACGACCGCAGGCAACACGGTTAATGAATGAAGACTTGAATTGTTCAATCATACATTAATGGAGGAGCTTCAGTTTCGTATTGGAGCTCTGCAACACGCTCAGGCTAAAGGCAAACGAGCTGTCAGTTTTGTCTCCAATAAATTGAAAGTACTTATAAACTGATGCACTGAATACCTACTTGCAACAGATGCATGCCAAATATTATATTTATTTATTTTTAGTTTACTTACGCTTCATATTTGTGTACGACATATGGTCGTATGTGATAACAATAGGACTAACTAGCATTTAGCCCACCTGATGGTAAGTGGTGGGCCATGAGCTATGGACATCTGCCAACTAATGGCATATTCTAGTAGACAAATTCTCGTAGTATTTCAGTAAATCGTAGTATTTATATTCGTCGGTTTCGAAAAAAGAAAAAAGATTCATAATTCAGCGTGTTTTTTATTTAATATATTATTATTAGAAATGACGCTGAAGTTTTTATCAGATACTAGATAGATATAGAGTTTGGAAATATCATATTCATCAAGTGTCAGTGTAGTGTTATTTTAAATAACCACCTGTACAATTGATTTTGTAGTTTTAACACTATGTTTGCTCCAGGTCACGCTGATTTGTCGTATGAGAAATGGTTTTAGAGATTATTTTTTAAGCTTACGTTTCCCTACGTGACATAAGTAATAATTATAAGTATTACTACTCGGGAAATACCTGAAACCACCTGTTTTCCTTTTGCCTTTCCCGATGGGTTTGTACTCTTGCTCAGCCTGGATAAACTAAGGTTTATGCTCAGTCGCATTAGGGTCTGCCTAGTCATCATCATCACCTCACCTACAGGACGTCCACTTCTGGACGCATGCCTCCCCCACAGATGTCTAGTGAAACCGGTCGGAAGCGGCTCGCGGGTCTTTCCTGCGATCTTCAGGTCAATGAGGTCGTCCTGCTGCACTTGCCGGTTTGTGGTCTCCATTAGAGAACGTTTGGACGGCCATCAGTTCTTTGAGCTATGTGCCTTGCCCATAGTCACTTCAACTTGCTAATCCATTGGGCTGCCACTTACTTTCGTTAGATATTCTACGCATCTTCTTATTTCCGATTCTATCGCGTAGAGAAACCCTGAGCATAGCCCTCTCCACAACTAGGTGTGCGACTCTGAGCCTGCTCACCAGGCCCGTAGTCACGGACCACGTACGCCCAGTTATTATAAGTTTTATACCATTACGTAATATCCCCTGGTATCGTTACCGTCTATACTCGTATACTGACCGGACTAGTCCACATGTAGGAGATCCGGTAGAAGAACCAGTACTCCTCCTGGCTCACAGTGACGACTGGCGCTGTCACATTGGATCCACATCCTTCCACGGTGAGGGGTAAGTACTGTGGTGGGGGGCGAGGTCCGCCGAGGTTCTTCCACAGAGCCAGGGCGATCCCACTGAGGAGACCAATACTGACACCCTGGTAACAAAATAATAACGCAATGATTTTACAATTACTGGCAAAATTATACAAAATTATAGTAAAAAATTATAAAAATAGTATTGAAGATTTTTCTTTGGATATTTTATTATGCTCATATCCATTGTGATTTGTGACCTTAAACATAACATTCAGGCCCCGCCCTACCTCTAGAATATGCTTAACTCACCATCTACATGGTGCCAGATTTAAAAAGAAGAAGAAAGAAAGAAACAAACAACATAGATTTATTTTGAAACATACTTAAATTTTAAGAAAGTTATACATTTTAGACAACGATTACTGTGTCAATTGTCACGTCTCACATTTATCGATTGATTTTTATTATTAATTAAAAACCGGCAGACTCACGTGACTCACGTGAGGTGCTATGTATATTGTAAAATGTATATTGCCAATTTTAAATTGAATGACTATGGCAGAAAAGTAATCTACAAAAAAATATATATTTTTATAATTCAAAATATATCTTAAAATATTAGTTTGATATACAAATACAAATCTTCAATACTATTTCAACTTAAGTGCTTTCAAACTGATAGGCTAAAAGTGCACTTTGTACACCAAACCGACATCTAACTCTAAAGTGCGCACATACGATGTCTCATTAATATATTCATTAATATATTATATTCGAAAGTTTCGATGGTGGTTCGATTGGTCCAATCACGCCGGAACGTCTGAACGGGCCTGGACAACAATTGGCACGGATAATGTACGATATACATGACAGTCCGAGAGAGCAGGTGGGCTACTCGGTGACAAGGTTTCGGAGAGGTGCGATGATCGAAGAAACGGAAATACCGTAGTAGACGCGGGTGTAACCGTGGAGGAAAGCCGGTAAGTAAGATACTGACCCTTTCATTCGCACAAGTGGTGAACATCCCCAGAGTAAAGACCCCGAGGAGTGGCCCTCCGACCGCGGCGAATATCGTGAAAGCGGCTTGCAGGACTCCGCCGAGGTGTTCGGCCATGAACGCGAGGGCGAGGAACACCAGCCCGTAGCCGGACGCCGCCAGCTTCGTCACCCACGGCACGTAGGCCGGCTTCACTGTGATCCATCTTAAAACACAATACTTCATCAATATCATCTTTGAGACGTGCACCACAGTCATTTTCGAATTACACCCCACAATACTACAACATAATTTATTACATTTATATTATTGTTACAATCACATAGCTTCCGCTTATTCAGTCATATATTATACTAGTATATGTAGATAATTATTATTATATGAAATAAAATAATGTCAAAGTGTTTGTATATTATGAAATATATGAGTATTAACTGAAATGACTATTTTGAGTTTGTAAACTCTAAGGCTTTCACGGCCGGCGTTGCATGTTGTATGTATTGCTTCCGGGCTGTTTGGCCGTGGTCTAAGTGATTAGATCAGTATCAGAGAAGACGCTGCGAAGGAGAGTTCTACGCTCGTGTCGGCGCTCGGACCTGAACTACTGAAGATGTCGACCGCAGTGATCGACGAAACGTCTGGAACACAAGTTTCACTAGGACCACGGCCAAACAGCCCGGAAGCAATACATACAACATATTTTGAGTTTGAAAACTATGACGAGTTTTTCCCGTCATTATAATCTAAGAACCAATGCGAGAAATGACATTACTATCGATGTATCATATATAGATATATACCATAGGTGCAGGGATTTGTATAGTTAGTACAGCTCGAAGGTTCGGGGCTGCGTTCAAGAGCTTAGCTCTGCAATAGCATGTTGCAGAAGAAGGAGAAGAAGTCACTTACATTGTTCATGGATCACATGATAGTTACTACTGCATATGCCACTTTTGACAGCCGACCAAGATATGATCGATTCTAGAGGTAGAAAAATTATGGTCTCGTCGAGCATAATTTGCTCTGACAGGTTGACGTGAACGGTCATGATCAAATATTGGGTGGAGCAAATAATGCTCTAGTTGAGTTGGCGAACGCCGCACATCCGCTGTCAGAGCAAGATATGGCTTGGCCGATGGAGCCGCTGAACGCACGCCTAGACAGTTGTTTGTCACATCAATTACACACTCTATGTCCACGAGTAAACGAGTAAACTCATTCAGGTAACGAGAGTATTAAATTCGAACTATGAAAAATGAATCAAATATGAGTATTATACAAATTTCCTATATCCACATATCTATGACGTTACTAGATCCCATGGAAAAAATCTCAGATGTAACTTTTGACATTTCTATTTCATTTACCTTATTGAACGTGAATTTAGCATAAAGGCTAAGGAATAATTAACTTTTGATTTAATTTGACAAAGCGAGCAGAATGAAGATGTGTGATTGTGTCCCCATTAACAACTGTCTCACTGTCTCCGTAATGGGTTAGTTAGACACTTAGTTGGTTACGGGTAACACTAGCTTAACTGTAATCAACTGACGCTCCACCAACGCTGTAACACACAAGGATCTAGGATAAAATGAACAAATATATACGGTAATATCTATTATTTTGTATAGGTGCCTACATGATACATTTTAACCCTTTCCTCCAACGGAATTTGAACTCAAGATATATCCATGATAGAGCACACAATAATGTGTCCAGTGGTAATCGACAAACGTGTTCTTTAACGGCGATGTGTATCCGAACGGACACACCCAACGTTCAGTTTGTGCCAAGAACATTCTTCGAGCTGGAATGAGGAACAATTTAGCAGGTTGACGGAAGAGTAAAGTGCTACTCAGATAACCAGCCAGGGAACCGATCCAATGCGATTCATCTATTTTCCTTAGTTTTGAAATTCTAAATAAAGAAACGAGACTATCCATCCATTTTACTTCGTCATCGAAGATTCAGATTCATCTTTTTGGGTCTCCATTCTACTGTTTCTCAGATCATTTAAGCTTTTCGACATCCCTGGGGCACCGAACTCAAAGGGTTCGAAGCCAGAGCAATGACAATGATCGTGCGATTACCTGCTGATGTAGTCTGATAGAGTGACGCACGCCAAGGCGTTACATGAAGCAGAGATGGTAGACAGGGAAGCACTAAAGATTCCCGCGACGAACAACCCTGCCAGTCCAGGCACCGCCCGCATGGCATCTACCACGTAGAATGGCATCAGTTGATCGACCTGAGAAAAGAGAGAACGTTGCTATAGAAAGTAACGTTTGCATAAGCGTTTATATACTTTCTCCGTGTAGTATGTCCCAAATATTATGAATATTAGCATAGAAATAAATGTCAAAGACGCCCGGACAAACATCGAAGGTAAGCAAAGGGGCCTGGTGGTCTGTCATTCTCTAGCAGCTAATTGAAGGTGTAACGATTAACGTAATTCTGATTTAGGGTTTTATAACCGCATAACTAATAATGTAATCAGGTAATACTTAGGAACTGTGTAGATAGTAATTCAACCGAATATGTTGGCGACTTGCGGAGTATCGGCTGCACCTTAAGATAAAAGCCACGCCGCGGAGACCGCTCGTCGTTTTCTCCAGAAGACACATCCTGAACTGAGTAAGGATTTTGTTGAATCTATGCGCGCGCGTTTTCTTGACACTAAAATCGATGACTTGATTCCTAAGAACAGATCTTTATATGTCTTTAGTTTCAGACTTGCCCATACTGACCCATAAATGGCCCACCCTGTATATTCTTCTATAATATAAAAATGAATCGCGAAATGTGTTTCTAAGCGTAAATCTCGAGACTAGCTGAACCGATTTCGCTAATTCTTTTTTTTATAATATTCCTTGAAGTACGAGGATGGTTCTTACGGAAAGAACAATTTAAAAAATTGCCTGAAAAAATCTAAAAACAACACTTTTCTATATACCCATACAAAACATTCGTAATAATACTTAAAAGTCAATTTGAACTTTAATACCATACCATAAAGTTTAAGTGTTAGTGGAGGGGTTCCGGGAAGGCAAAACAATTGAGTGACGATACTCATATTCTAAAGAGAAAAGAGTTATTTGTTTGTTTGCATTGAATAGGCTCCGAAACCACTGAACCGATTGAAAAATTCTTTCACCTTTGAAGCTAAATTATCCCCGGGTCACAAAGGCTATATTATATTTTCAAAAAATTAGGGTTGCTTACAATTATTAATTTTGTATTTTTTCCCGTGCGAAGCCGGGGCGGACCGCTAGTTATAGATATATTTGTTTAACATAACTCTACCGATGTAGAAACTTTCATCCAAATAGGTAGAAGATATAAAAAGCATTTCTTAAAACGACTATTAGCACTAGCAGTAAACTAATAATCCCAGCCGTTTGGGGGAAGTTTTAATATCTTAAACTCATTATTATCCCTCCTACGCGACTGGACATTATTATTTCACAACCATTTGTTATTTACAGGATACAAGGCTCAAGTTCAAATCTAATTAGTGATTATAAGTGACTCTCGTTTCTTATCCTTCATTTAATAATGTAATATCGTGGTACATTGACAAACTCAGTAGCGTAGTACAAATTTATAATGAAATATCCCAAATGTTCTCGTAGCTGAAATAAATTATATTAAAATGCGTAGGACCCTAAATATGAATAGCTTTCTCTTGGTCTTTATCGTTTAGAGCTCGGGCGATCGTCTTCAGAAATGCGTTTACAAGTGAATGATACCTACTTATTTCTTAATTTAAAATGACCTTGTTCGGGGTCATTAGTAAGTAGGTAACTAATACATCTGCGATAGCGTAACCGCTATCTCATAAAACTATGAGCGATCGCACGTTCGCTTCGGAACAATAACTAGTATAATGTGTCTCAAGCATGTTTAGCACATGAACAAATTACAATTGTTTGTATTAACAAAAAAGGCCTATCGTTTTTCGTGAATACTTCAAAAAATATTTTTATTAATTCATTACATATTAAAACTTGAGAAATTTTGAAATAAGATTGTTAAAGAAGAGAACATTTCTGTAAAAAATATCCTGACTTCCAGAATTCTACCTACATTATTTATAATTTGAATTCAACGCTGAAAATAAGGCTACGAGCAGCCGTCGTGAGCGCATGCCGCTAAAGACAGTGTAGGTACCCCATAAAATATTTTTTTATGCAAATTAATACTAATATAAAATGTTTAATAATTCGCGATTCATTTGTTTAGACCTCATTTCGAGTCGAATGAGCTATCGCTCACATCAGGAGCTTTGTCAAGAAAGATCTCGTTTTTGAACTTGTTGAATATAGCCTATTATAGGATTGGGATGAGGTTATTCCAACCTCCAAGGTCCAAACATTCTAGGTCTACCGTGATTAAAATCTTCGACCACATCGCCACTGACCATCAAGTGAGATAGTGGTCAAACGCTAGATCTATACAATATAAAAAAGGTTAATAAAATTGTCACGTATATACATAGCATTATTACCGCTGATATTTTGTGGCTGGTGTAGGGATCGCAGTCGTGGTACACGGCGTATATCCCGACGCCGGCGAAGCACGTGGTGACGCTCAGCACCGAGAGCGCGGGCCAGCTCCACCAGAGGTGTAGGGATCGCAGTCGTGGTACACGGCGTATATCCCGACGCCGGCGAAGCACGTGGTGACGCTCAGCACCGAGAGCGCGGGCCAGCTCCACCAGAGGTGTAGGGATCGCAGTCGTGGTACACGGCGTATATCCCGACGCCGGCGAAGCACGTGGTGACGCTCAGCACCGAGAGCGCGGGCCAGCTCCACCAGAGGTGTAGGGATCGCAGTCGTGGTACACGGCGTATATCCCGACGCCGGCGAAGCACGTGGTGACGCTCAGCACCGAGAGCGCGGGCCAGCTCCACCAGAGGTGTAGGGATCGCAGTCGTGGTACACGGCGTATATCCCGACGCCGGCGAAGCACGTGGTGACGCTCAGCACCGAGAGCGCGGGCCAGCTCCACCAGAGGTGTAGGGATCGCAGTCGTGGTACACGGCGTATATCCCGACGCCGGCGAAGCACGTGGTGACGCTCAGCACCGAGAGCGCGGGCCAGCTCCACCAGAGGTGTAGGGATCGCAGTCGTGGTACACGGCGTATATCCCGACGCCGGCGAAGCACGTGGTGACGCTCAGCACCGAGAGCGCGGGCCAGCTCCACCAGAGGTGTAGGGATCGCAGTCGTGGTACACGGCGTATATCCCGACGCCGGCGAAGCACGTGGTGACGCTCAGCACCGAGAGCGCGGGCCAGCTCCACCAGAGGCACTGCTGCGACTTCTCCAGCGTGCTCACCGTTAACAGCCTTTGGACCTGTCATCACAATAGTGTGAGGTAACAGATTTTGTCAATATTGACAATATCTGTTACCTACTATAATTACTGCTAAGTCGGAGCGTGCTTGTCTTATTTGCTATGGAAAGTCAAGAAAGTCGTGGCTTCCATGTTCAATATTCATATTAGTCTAAATGTCAAGGTTCTTAAGAGAACGACTAAATGACGAAGACTGAAGGTCTGTGACGCTCAAACGGCTGTAAGTAAATTGTATACTGAAATTATACCGTATAAACGATCTCTGAAAACAGATAATACTTACGAGCTCAGATTACAGAACAAAGGGACGTTTTGTTTCGTAATGTAAGCTCACCTCACACTATTGTATGTAAACTATCGCGGGGGGTATAGACCAAGCCAAGCTATAGACAGCCAAGAAATCGTTGATGTTTCACGGAAAAAATAAAAATACGTGTCGAACGCCTAGATAATGAAAATATGTGATTTTATAATATGTTATGAAATGTTAATTAGCTTTACGAATATATTGTTAACTATTTTATTATTTTATATTTGAAATTCCCAGCATGGTGGTAGGGTACTTTTGAATACTCGCCTGGCTAGCTACCACCCTCAAATTTGAAAAACTGCCACCAAGCGCATAGTGTGTTCAGGCAGCAGTCCTTGAGAACCAGTGAGCATTCTTGGTCTAGTGTGATAACATCTTCGACCACATCTTCACTGACCATCAACTCATCAAGTGGGATAGTGGTCAAACGCTAGATCAGTATAGAATAAAAATATATATATATAGCTGGCTCAAAAATATATACTTACCTGGGTATGGTTAACAGCATATAGCGACAGGTACACTATCAAGCTTCCAATGTTTAAAGACCACCATGTGTTCCTCTGGGTTAAATCTAAACTGAAACTAAACAAACGTTTTGGTTGAATAGAGCCTTCGTTGAAGTTATATTTGAAGCAACGGCAGCGATAACAGCGACAGAGTTAGCACGGCCGGTCGTACAATCGTCGTGTAACTTACTTAGAAAAGTCCATGCGACCTCCTTCGCTAGCGATTTTAAACATATTTCCAAAACCTCCAACTTGTACAGAGGTGAATATTACAACGCTGAAGACGGCTATAAACATTATAAAAGACTGGAGGAGATCCGTAAACAGGACTGCTTTCATCCCTCCCAAGGACGAGTAAAAGGTGCACGCCAACCCCACCAGCAATATCGATAACAATCTATCGAGCCCCGTGACAGCTTCGAGCACTATCGCCGGCGCATACAACACTACTCCGTTGTACAGCACCATCTGTAGGGTGTACGTCAGCGATGCCAACAATCGTATGTGTGGCCCGAATCTTAGCTCCAAATACTCATAAGTACTCGTTTTCTGAAGTCCAAAGAACACCGGCAAGTACAACCGACTAGCTATGGGAGTGGCCAGTCCGTAAGAGATGTTTATAACAATGAATTGCATTCCGAAGTAATAGTTTTCCGAAGATATTCCTAGTAGTGATATCGCCGACATGAAAGATGCCATCAATGAGACTGATACCGGTAACACTGACTGGTTGCGGTCTGCTAGGAGATATTCCTGAAACAGATGACCAAGATTAATGCTCAATTCCTCATTTATTATTAATTTTTTATATGAAAGCTATGAAACGATATATACAAAACACTGAAATCTGTATGGTGTTTATAAGTACCTCGTTTGTCTTTTGTTTTCCACCACTAAATCGGAAATATATTCCGATGGATATAGAGGCGACCATCGTCGCCGCCATTATAAGATAGTCCCATATCCCGAACACTTGCACTTGTTCCATTCTCAATATAGTCTGAAAAATAAAGACCATAAATGAACAATACCTAATAGGGCACTAACCCAAACCAGTATAGCTCGGACAAGACGTTTCTGTCGGCGCCATGTTCTAGGTACTAGAATGCAGTTGTTGCCAGCACATAGCATCTACATAGTTAGCGATTATTATATACGTACGTTCTCACTTTGTGTTAGTCCAAAAGTTATAAATGTATAATATACTCGTAGTCCCGGAGCTTACAGAAGGGAAATTTAAATCGGCTGGAAAAAACATTCTTCAAAAAAGTTATTTTATCGCAAAAATAGGGACAACCGTCTTCAAACTACAAGAGCAACCTCAATAAAATTACTAATGTAAAATAAAAAAATACACCATTCATAATCGGCGGAGTAATCGGTTAACATACATAAACAAATGATTCCAACGAATTGAGAGACTCCTTCTTTTTTCTAAGTCTGTTACAAGGTAATTGTATTAAATGTTGTAAATAAATAAATAAATAAAAAACACTTTATTGCCATAGTATAAAATACATAACATACAGCCTGAGTACAAATTTACATAAATATAATTTATAAGCAATAGGATATGCTCAGCATTGAAATGCGCACGCTGCGCTGTTGTTCAGAATAATCCCGCTCGGTTAGATGGTATCCGAGAATAAGTATAAGAAAAAAAAGAAAAAATAAGACATTATTAACTTTAGAATACAAAGATGCTTGGAATAGGTACCTACTCCACTTCTGCCATATTAATGATTTCTGTCTCAGTATTTAAACAAACACACTTTTATAAACATTAAGAAGCCCCGCTGTTTCTTGCCGGTTCTTATCGGTGCCTAGTGTAAAGCTGCGTTAGTACCTACATATCGAATAGGTATATTAGTAGTATATTTGACGTCCATGATAGTTGCTTATGTGTCCCGGATCAATGATATTATATGTTTATACATTGTCCTGGATGCCTAAAATGAATAACTAATTTTGATTTTAATTTTAAGTCACAAATTATTTCAATTTCCTGCTTAAGTCGCAACTATTACGGAAATCGTAATCAGCTGCATGATAACAATACCTACTTTGCTATATGGAGGTATGAGGTAGGTATAATAGTACCTCAGTGTATTTAATAAGTACATAATAACATGTTTTGTTATTAATTTAAACCAGCGTATGAGTGAAGACATGATCATATCTAGGTAGCTTCATATCCATAAATCCATAATACACATAGGAGCAGAAACCAATGCGCAACAGTTCAAAAATAAGGCGCAAAGAAAACATAGCTCTGGAATAAGAACACAGCGCCGAGAACATGCGAGACTGTGACCGCGGCAAATGCTGACACTACGCGTATACCTACTATACACACTTCAATACAACCAGGGATACCTACGTTATTTCGAAAAGAAGTATGCGTTTATTCTATAAAACCTATTTAAATGCCTAAAAATGTTTATATACAGATTAAAACTGTTGATTAAAACACCCAAAACACAGCGCAATTTTCTTATATACTTGCGAGCAGTTGCATTCATACATAATTATTTGTATGTATATATATATATATATATATACATGTCGGGAAAGTTTATTTTTGGCGTGATTGTTTGGATTGAAACGTAAGCGAGCGAAGGGTTCTAGGATTGAACCACGACCGGAGCGAGAGGTTCGAAAGAAGAATCCTGAGTGTAGCGAAGGTTTCAAAACACGAAACGCGAAAAAACTTTACCCATGAGTGAAATACAATGTTCACCACACTAGCACTAACTAGGCACTACCTTGCAATGCGCGTGGCGAGATGAATTCCTTCACCGGAGTCTCAAAGCGATTTATAAACTGCCTCGTCGATCATTACACGGGCAAAACTTTCCACATTTTTGTACCTAGGTAGGTATACCTACAACGTAAAAATGCACGAACACAAGAAGTAGGTATATCGTTATATCATTCGACATACTGAAAACAATAGAAACAGCAAAGAATTTAAAAAAAGCGGGCTCTTCTCTGATTGGTCAACAAGTGAATAACAGCTTTGCTAGGTTCATCCTACACTTCACATACCTACTCTACAGTCTACACGAAAAAGTCTACAGAAAGAGGATCTAACAATGATGTTCTACTAAAGATGACGTATATTCATACTGCGCGGTGCTCAGGTTTTGTGACATTACGACATAAACATGCTTACTGCGAAAGATATATAGAATGCGATACAAATAATATAGAAAAGGATAGCTATATGTTTAGATTTGCGCTTGAAATACGCGTCGTAATGAAAATTACTACAATTGACTTAATTTTGCCGCTTCAGTTTCCGCGCGCTTGCGCGACATCTACCTCATATACACATATAATATCTTTGGGATCTAAGCATATAACAGGCATCATTGAGCTCTACGCATACCTACATTTTATGATTATTATATTTTCAGAAAAAACATAATTATATTACCTCTTGCTGTACCTATGTATAAGATTTGATTAAATAAAATATTAATTGATAAATGTGAGAATACAGTAATATTATTTATTTAGTAGTATTAAGGATAACAATAAAATAAACAAACGGACATTGGATTGTATATCGACTACGCGTAAGTGCTACACTCTATACCCAAAGAAACAGTATGAAAAACAAAATTCCAAAAAATGGCTTCAACACTCAATAGTGTGAAATGACTTGTGGAAGTCAGAACGGAATGATAGTTCAAAAGTCGGTATGTACTTGACATATTATCAATAAAGCTCATGGTACCGACTTCGACAAGTTATTTTACACTTTTGACTGTTGAAGTAGATTCCATTTTTTTACCCTTTTCAGTATGTCTGTTCACCGATGTCTTCACCCGCAACTATAATGTGCTCGAGGTATGAATAGCACTTTTCAGTTATTGGAGCGTAACTCAAAAACGGCTAGTCCGATTTTGATGAAATTTAAATGAGGCTACACGGGAAGCACCAGCTTTCAAATAGAGTTTCTTAAATCGACCCGTACGTTTGTTTCTTTACTTTCGTATTGTGTAATTGAAAATCCGTGATCTGTCTGCACGTGGGAAATAGGTTTGTTGTTGTATTGCTATTTGGTGTATTCGTGTTGAGTAAAGACAGGTCTTGTTTCACTCCATAGATACCGAAGTTCTCACACTAATGGGACAAAACCGGTTTCGAGTTATTACAATGGGTACTATTGTATTATACGTTTGCAATAGATAGGTATCTATATCTATCGTATCGACAAATTATTTCATACTTTTGAGTGTTGAAGTCGGTTCCATTTTTTGCTAAAAAAATTATTTTTCACTCTTTTTGACTTTGTGACCTTTACTCATGGGATCAACTGTCATTGTGATGTAGGTATGTTCACCCAATGATGTATCATTGTGTTCACCGATGTCTTCATCCGCTATTATAATATCGTGTAGGTATAAGCAGTTTTCAGTTTTTGGAGTGTAACTCAAAAAGTGCTTGTCTGATTTTGATGAAATTTAAATGAGACCACATGGGAAGCACCAGCTATCAAATAAAAAACACGATCAAAAGGGGTTCACCCAGTCGGAAGTTATGCGGTAATGAAGTCGGTTAAAAATCATCGAAATCGGTTCATACACGACGATGTTATCCGCGAACACATAAAAAATAAAATAAAAGTCGATGTTTTACATTTCATGACAGAAAGTGGTTTCAGTGCGAAACTATTTACGAATATCAATTAATTATTTCTATAAAATTATTTATTCCCGCAAGTTAATATTTTACTTAACGGCTTAGGTATCTTATTTTGACCTACGAACTCATAAACAAAAAACGAACCGCCAACTAGATGTTTTATAATGTCCCATGGAATTCCCATAGGATTTTCATGACAATGGGTTAGTCTTGTAGCTACCTAGTACTTACCTATTTTGTCTACATTTTCAAGTTTCATTACAAATTTAGAACTTTTTGTTCTAAATTTGTACGGATTGGTAGTGGAAGCCGTTTTGTATAATTTTAAATACGTAATTGATTAAACTGAGCATAGGTACCTACATATAAAACTTTATTACAAGACGTTACGTCTAGTCCAGTAACGATTTGATCGTAAGTACAATGACTTCGCTGAACGTAACAAAGTGTAGTTACCTATCATCGAAATAAGTTTACTAGTTACTAGGTTGTTATTTTTAACCGACTTCAAAAGCGGAGAAGGTTATAATTTTCGACTGTACCTATGTGCTTTTAGGTATGTTCACCGATTTCTTCCCGAAGTTGGGACCGATTCCCAAAATTCGTTTTGACGTGATAACGTTTTATAAATTGATGAATGCCAAAATGAAAAATAGTAACGGTAACATTCCGCGTAACGTTCCACCTAAGTTTTATCTAGATCTAGATAATATAATCAAAGTCAAAGTCAAGGTCAAAGAGTCAAAGTCAAAGTCAAAGTCAAAAGTCAAATGTCAAATGTCAAAAGTCAAATGTCAAAAGTCAAATGTCAAATGTCAAATGTCAATGTCAATGTCATACATGATTATGTCGTTATCACGTAAATCTATCGTCCGTAAACCGACTTTACAGACAACCAATTTTTTTTTTTTGTTTGATAGTGTACCTCCGAGGTGGTCCCATTTAAAATCCATCAACGGACAAGCGGTTTTTGAGTTACCTTCACTCTAATAACCGAAAAGCGAAAAAGTGTGTAATACTTGGACGACATTCTAATTAGGTACGAGTGAAAAAAATTGGTGAACATACACAATGACAATTGATCGCGTGAGTACCATAGGTCACTGAAAAGGGTGAAAACATTTTTTTTACCAACAAATGGAGCCGACTTCAACAAAACTTATTTCAAACTTTTGAGTGTTGATGGCGGTTCAATTTTTTCAGAATTATTTTGTCTTATTTTTATTATATCCCAAAACTATACACTTGCAATAATTATAGGTATCATCATAATCTGGTGAACATAAACTCTCCCAACACTGGCATTTACGAATCAATGATGCGATAATCGAACACTACCTATTCAAATCACAGCAAACTTTTTACCGGCAAACTACCTATCTTCTTTTACAACAACTTAACCTGTATGATTTAATTATTTAATGTAAACCTATTGTAGTTTTAGTATGGATTTATTCGAGTAGCTGTATATGTATGTACGCTAATACTATGATCAAATATTTATGGGTTTCGATATTCTTTCTGTTACTCATAAGCATTTATTTGCTATCTGTGGAGGCATGTTGTTGGTTCTTCTTAAAAGTTAATTTTATGGATACTCTGTAATTATAGCTGTAAGCCCGCCCCGCAAATAATTTAAAAAAAAAACTAACTACCTATCTACATAAGTTGTATGTATTCTCAAGTAGGAATTTAGTAACTAACCATCCTACTTGAAGGGCATACTCTTTAAGGACAGGATAACGTACCTAAGTTTAACTTATTTACCATGACTGAGCATAACAATTATTCCAAATTAACTCATTTACCTATATCAACACTACCTAAGCGTAGCCGCAGTGCAGGCAATGTTGGATCCCGTTATTTGAACCTCGTGCCGCTGTTCAAAGTCTGAATTTGCACTCACTCACACAACACTACACACCCGAACGCAACCATGTGTTGCTATGGTAAAACAGAATAATACATCTTTGGGTTGACCTTGGCACTTTGGCAGCCCTAAGCCTGAACAAAAAACTTGTTCTCGGAAATAATATATAACAGAAATAATATCGGTACTGAAACGATCGTTCGCGTCGCGAGTCGAATGATAAATGAAAATAAATTCATTTGGTGCGGCAGCCGCAGTATTCTTTTCTTACATACGACCGGCCTTTTTGTTACGTTGGGTCACTATTACTATTTGAGGTTATATCATGTTCGAGTGTCTCACTCGCATCGTACGATGTCGAGGCGTCAACGATAAAGTAGCAATTTTAGCGCTTCGCGTGATGTGTGCGTATGTATTTTTGCACTCACTCTTTTTAACGACTCTTGCATGCAGGTGCTCCCGTTTACTTAACGCAGTATATTAGTAATAAATTTTGCAATGTCTTAGGAGACATAGGTTGGGACCCTACTAAATATATTAACTGCCTGGATGAAATATATAGACACATAAGTGACAATATTAAAAGTTGCTATAGCCAATCTCATTATCAAATAAAAAATGGAACGTCAATGCGAAATCTTTCCAAATGGATTAATAAAAACGTTTTAAAACTATGTCTGTATACATAGAGAAGAGACAAGCTAGTTATATTCAAAATAGAATTAGGACACTAAAGTCTGATAAAGAGTGATAAAGGACTAAGAATTAAATATAAACCAAAACAGGTCAGATACGAAAAACTCTGGCAAATAATAAATAATATGACAGGAAAAGTAACGAATTAGAAGTATATAATTTACTTACAAAATAAAAATGAAGTAAAAAGTTTTTAATATTATACCGACACAAACCAATGATTTTTAGGTAAACATTAATGTCACCATAAGTAGGAGAGATAAACATACCTACATACGCGTGATACTTAAATATTTAAGTTTACATCATAATTATAGTAAATATTTTTTTAAATAATCATGGACGCCAATTAGTCTTTAAAATGCTCAGAGTTAATTTAAAAGTAGGTTAATTATACTTACCGTCACCATCGAAGTACGTATCTAGCAAAGCTTTCTTTCTGCGTTTTGGGACACATAGTGACAAAGCCAGCCAACAATAAGGTTACAGGTACCTAAGTACGCACAGCAGTGAGAGGTACCAAGCCGCGCGTACAAACAAAAACCGTAATGAATCCGTCAGCTTTTCTGCAGCTCAGGCTGGGAACCCTGTAAACAGAGACACAGAAACCATTTCATTTTTTATATAACAAAACTTCAGGCATACCTTGCAATATTTAACAACAGCAAAAAAGCGCTTCAGCAGCTGTCGCTTCGTTTTTAACTAGGTTGAGCCGTGCGCGCGCATTACTGCTAACTGAATGGAACATTAAAAATTGTGTTATTATTAGTCATATTGGATGATTTAGGTACCTCTTGAATTTATTCATTTTTAGCGAAAATGCATCAACAGCAAAAATGATTACGTACTTACCTACTTTTTATGTATATCTGAATTGGAATTTTTCTAGGTTTGAATAAAGACTGGCAACTTTTGATGTTTCATGTCAATTGTCAGTAAGGCCCACAGACTATTTAGAGATACTGCGTATCTATGAAGATAAACATGTGCGTTTCACAAAAGGAGTCCCGCGGCAATCAGTGGAACTAACTGGAACATCGAGTGTAACGATACCGCTTTAATCTGTTAGCAAAGAAACTAGCGCCACCCCCGAGGGACATCTTTCGACTTTACTATCGACTATCCTTGGATGAATTTTATTTTATTATTAAATTTACTATCAGTACCTCAGTAACAGCAGTACCTACTTACCATTAAATGTGTCAGTTTAATATAACGTCTTATTTATGGTTTTAAGCATTGCTCATTGTCACTGCCAGTGCCAGCTTGTATGATAAATTTAATTGTAATAGATAGTAGGTAGTTACGTAATAATAATTATATATTTTGTCCTATAGAATGGGGAGGTATATTATTATGTCAAGGCGGACGTTCTATGGCTGAGATGATGATTATGATCGTTTTATATGGCATAATGTATGTATCTTTAAATAACATAAAATATTTCTCACCATTAATTTTTAAATATTTTTGAATCCAGCAATACTTCGAGCTCAGTAGCGCTATCTAACTGTTCTAGACGGTAGTCTAACTTGTTTTGCTATCGCTATTTTCTGAAGCTATTATTTGAAATACAAATTGTAAACATGTTAATATTATTCATATTTTGTTCTAAAAAAATAAAGTACTTAGATAACTTTCAAAGACTACTTGGTAGGCGCTTAAATGTGAGTCTTACGCCATCTAGTGACTATTTCAAAGATATTAACCGCAATTCATAGGCAAGGTCATTTCTCCGCTACCGACTACCGTGCCTGTTTGCAAACTCAGCCGCTTCAACAACAATCTTCAAAATATCCACAGATGGCGATAATACTCGAAGCATTCATTTTTGTACTTTTTGTATATTTTCATAATGATCATTACTTCATGGTACCTACTCATATGTTATTGAATGTCAATGTTCACTCAATATGGCCGTTATGTTTGTAGGTACTTAGACAAGTACCTACCTTCATTAGAACACCTCGTATGATGTCTGTGTAATTATAACAATATTTTATAATAATAAGTTGTAACAGACCTGAAGGTTAATGTAAGAAATAGGTAATGATAAATTATGGGTATGATCTTTGTTACTTGTCAATGAAATTTTCCTAACATCCTACTAATATTATAAATGCGATAGTTTGTGTGTATGTTTGTTACTTCTTCACGCTCATACGGTTACACCGATTTCGATGAAATTTGGTATGGAGATAGTTTAAACCCTGGATTAATAGGCTACTTTTTCCTGGAAATAGTATAGTTCCCGTGGGATATTTGAGGTAACGGGAAAACCGTAATCCTTGCGGGTGAAACCGCGGGGCGCTACTAGTAATTAATATGATATACTAACAAGCTATAGGCAGCAGATATACAGAGGGCTATCTGTTTTGTGGTATAGGCCTCGTGAGCAGGCTCAAAGTCGCACGACGAGCTATGGAGGGGGCTACGGGCGGGGTTTCTCCACGCGACGGGATCAGAAGAATCCGTAGAAGAACGTAAGTCACCGATACCTATAGTTCAGGGCATAGTAAGTAGAAGTGGCAGTGGGCAGGGCACATAACTCGAATAACTGGTGGCCGTTGGGGTCGAAAAGTTCTCAAATTGAGACCACGAACCGGCAAGCGTAGCATAGAACGGCCACCGACAATATAGACAGACGACCTGACTAAGATCGGAGGTAAGGGCTGGATGCGGGCCGCTTCCATCCGGTCCTTGTCGAAATCAATATGGGAGGCTTATGTATTGTTTTATCTATATTTCGTGTAAAATTGAGAATAAAAAAGTTATTTAGTCAACAAAAATTGACCCTAAAATTCAAGATGGCCGATGACACAAGGGTATGGTACCCCTTAATCCTACATTTAGACTACCAGTGACCCCCCTTCAAAGATTTCCGAAGGAAAATATATTGCATTAAAAATATTTGCAATGTTGGCCCCGTTTTTGAGCTAATTCGACTGAGTTACTTACGCAAATATAACAAATAATGCCAGTTTAAAAGAGTTATTATAATTATCTCGAAAATGTACTTAAGAAGCCTTAAGAATCATCACTTGCCCGCTATGAGCAGAAACCTTGATTCAGAATACATCGAACAATAAATACAGCTATTAACACGTATATAATCACTCGTCATCCAACGCTTTCATTATGTACCGCCGCGGTGTAATTATATTTAATCACTAGGTACTTAATCGATGGAATATTTAACCAATCTAGTGAGAAGTGCACATCCATAAATTATAACGAAGCACAGTGTGTTTTCACGTGGTACCTACTTATGTGCTCGTATTGAAATATCATTTATTTTATGCTGTCACTATCATAAGTATTGGGTAATATTTAACGTGAATAGCATGCAATAAACAATTGTTGATAGAAAATTATAATAATAAATAAGGAGGTCACATAACGCACAATTACTCTACGTAGTATTAAATTATTGCAATAAAATTATGAATTATTAAATTAAATTTAATACTCCAGAGTATAGCCAAAATGAAAACTTGTTTCGATAGAAAAAATAACAATTAGCCCTTATATACTCGTGCAGGTATGTACCTGCTTGCTTTTTAGCTTTAACTTTGAGGTCACAAATATATAATCTAGATATAGATGTCGTCTTCTTTTTTCTTGTCCTTATCCCACACTAAGTGGGGTCGCCACACATCCATCTCAACATTCGCATCGCTGCCGCATGTACTTTTTTTTTCATCCACTTCTTTTGCTGCCTAACATTCAGATCCAAACATTACGAGAGGTCAAACTCCTCTTATTCTTTCGTTTATTAACATTCACACAAGGTCTTCAGGTCCCAAACTATCTACTAGAACCTGTACTATGGTAACCTGATGATTGATAAATATACTTATATACACACACACACATATATATGTATATATATATATATATATATATATATATATATATATATATATATATATATATATATATATATATATATATATATATATATATATATATATATATATATATATATATATATATATATATGTATGTATATGTATATATATATATTGTATGTTATATACATAAACTATTGTTGTTACCCTTAAGTTTCAAGGGCATTCGCGGATCGTATACGGTCCCAGAGACCTGTCTCCATTTCTTCCAACCTGCATTTATCCTGTTCCTTACGTCTCGGTCAATATTGCCATCGTTTTACCTAAATTCCGAGCAGGCTGGTGTTTAAGGGTAATTATTTTATTTTATTTCTTTACACTCACACTCACCCCGCACTTGAATTCCCTGTGTCGCGGAAGGCGAGGACTATTTTTTTGGATGTTCATCCAATTCTATCTCGAGATCCTTCGACTTTGTAGAAGACAATCTACGCGCGCAGCATCTGAAAAACAATCATCAAAAAGAAGACATACATTTTTTTTTCACTTCCGCCCCCGCCTAGGATACCCTGTGTCGCGGGAGGCATAGACACACACAGTCACAATACACAAACATCCAAGACGCGAGAACAAACATCTATGCTCATCACAGAAATGTATGCCCCGGCCGGGTTTCGAACCCGGGGTCGCGGCTCCAAAGTCAGTGTCGCTGATCACTGAGCCACAACGACCGTCAAATTATTTGTTACAATCGAAAAGAGGCATCCAATAATCATTTTTTAAGTTATGAAAGTGAGTTTCGCCAATTAGACGACCGCAGAGATCGATACTGAAACTTAACCAACCAACAGCATGCTGACCACGCACTTTTAGTGTCCACCTGGCCTGTCCTGGCCTGGCCAGGCCTGGCCACCTACTCACTACTTACATATTTCAGAAGACAAAATACTCGCATTATATATATGGATAACATATATGAGTACACGGGGCGCGAAGTACACGCGATATACTACAACAAATAAAACCTATATTATCAATAAGTTCAGTGTTTTTAAATGTCGCCATTCTGCATACAATAACGCATCGGTAGTATCCACCATTTTAAAAACCGTGGTCAAAATGAATAAAGCCTGCGTGGTTCTTTACCCGTATGATGAAAGATGGTTCCGTGTTTGTGACAGCCCCGTGTTCTCTGATCTCGGCGCGGGCACACTAAGGGACAATCTCAGAGAGTGCTTCCTCGATTTTCGTGACTCGCATACCAAAGCTTTTTCACGAGCACTCTTTACACCTGTTCCGTTTGTGCTCTTTGATACGGAACTCCAATTATGTCGAGGCAATCTAACCCGTCTCTCGTATAACATAAATATAAAAGCGCCATGTTCATAATACTATTATCATTTTCGACTTTATGAGCACGAGATTCCAGTTTGTTCCAGTTATCCGTCATAACTGAATCATTCTGTATATGGAAGCTATGTAATTATCGCGTCTGTAGAGAGCCACCCAGTTTGAATAACTTAATTTTGTATTTGAATCATGTAGTGAGTATTTATATAATGATTACATTTAGGAAACCGTATTTGAGTCGCGATGGGTGCGGAAGGAACCGGTAACCGCCCGAGGCGCTATTTCGGCTTTCATTACCTCTTGTTGAGGTGTACCGGCTTAGGATGGTGGCACCATCCAGACGAACACGATACCAGGAATTTCCCAGGATGGTATCTGTACTACTCTATAGCGACACAAGTCATATGGGTGGCAGGTTTCGTCGGCCTAGAAACCATCGACCCATTCGTGGGTGAAAAGGAATTGGACAGTTTTATGTTCAGTCTCTCGTTTGTCATAACCCACAACTTGACGATCATAAAACTTTATTTGTTCTTCTTTAGAAATCAGGAACTGCAAGATATCGTTCGAACGATAGAAATAGACCTACACGATTACTACCAAAACGAAACTAGGAATCGCAAAACTATAAAAATATGTAAAACTTTCACTTATGCGTTTATATTCTTCGGTTGGGTCACCATAGGTAACTCTAACACGTACGGCGCTATACAGGACGTTCGATGGAAGTCCTCGGTGAATAAAATGAACGATACCTCGCAAATACCGTCCCGTTCTTTAGCACAACCGATATATATACCCTGGGATTATCAGAAAGATAACTCTTACATCCCTACCTTTGTATTAGAATTGATAGGGCTCCTTTGGACTGGCCACATCGTGATGGGGATCGACACATTCATCGGGTCGGTGATTCTTCACATGAGTTCGCAGTTCGCAACACTAAGAGAAGCGATAGAGACAGCTTATGACCGCACGATAGCACAACTCCTCAATGATACTCTCCGCGATGTTGATGAGAATCTACCAAGTGACGACGCAGATATCACTCTAATGAACTCGCAAGAAAACAACGAACGAATCGTCAGAGCCTTTTACACGGAAGAGCGAATCGAATCAGCTTTACAAACAACTCTGGTAAATTGTATCCGTCAACATCAAGTTCTCATCGAGTGAGTAGACACGGTCTGTTGTTTTCTCTCGTTCCACATACATTTGTGAAAACGTTCAAGTGTCGGATGTAATCGTACCATCGAATTCATTTTTTATATCCTTCTTGCATTAAATTTTAAAAATCACCCCGTTATTTACGTGGCTTGTTAAAAACATTTAACGGTTGTAGTCATATTAAAAGCTTTAATTTGTCGAGAAAAAGCTGAAAGTGATACGTTTAGCCCTCTAGCGGTAACAAGCCGCATGATGTTTTGCAGATGTTTTTCTTTTTCGTTTGCCGCGTTAAGTAGGACGCCAGATGAAAATTTACAACTCGGAGTAGAAACACGTGAATGTTGCGAGTGTAAGTCACACGTTTTATCCATAAGTATACGATGCGTGTTCATCTTTGTACCAATGTAAAATAAATAATCCCCGACGCACCCCTGCTCCAGCGTTCCCCGAGCGTTTACACCCCTTTACATTATTTCTATGCTTTGTATTCCGTTCCGGCAATTCAATATCTTCTGGATACGCGCTGTTTTTCTGAGACGGTTCAATCTGTTTCCGGCAGTGTAGTTAATTGTGTTCGGGCACTGCTGCCGACGAGTTTGTACGTAACAAACAACTAGTTGGCCGCGGTAGTTGTTGCCCGAGTCGTAATGGAGTTGTGCTGTGAATCTGTGTAAGTACACCGAACTTTTGGCACAGGACTTGGACCAGTCGGCTCGGCTAAACTGCCATAAAGTGCAATCAACATTAACTGGCTCCGGTCTGCGCTTCTCCGAAACTAGAGCCAAAGTTCACCGACCCCTCCATAAATAATTTTCATCAGAACACATTATGTACATTAAATGAACAAATAAAATTAAATACCTCCCGACACACTTATTGCTTACTGAATTTAAACGGAGTTCTTTCCAATCAATATAGGTAATTCGAATTTTCGTACCAAAAACATTGTTTTGTATGCTATATACTCGTATTAAGTACATCTAGCGTTTTGCTATTTCCCTTGGTGTGCAATAACTCAAACCTGGAGTCTCGGTAGAAATAATGCTGACTGTGAAGACATCTTCGATCCTGAAGACACAGTGTTATTGGTGACAGTTTTATCATATAAAGGTGGTGTCTAGCTGTATCTACTGAAAAGTTACCTACCGATGCTGCCGATTTGACAACGATGCGCCTGCACCGAAACCCCATGTCGGGCGTGCAGACCAAACCGACGACATGTAGGGGTATCAATTCTACTAAACACATCGCTCATAAATTGTAATGAATTACAGTTCCGGCTAGTATTGCTATTCGACTTGGCGTATAATTGTAATGGCTACACAGATCTAATTTCCACCTCAATGCAAAATTATGAAAATTATCAATGAAATTATCTCCCGTTATTTTAGCTGAATATCAAGTTTATTTATGATTACATTTGAATTACTGTTGCATTGTTTATTAGTTAATAATTTTATTTGTGCGACCCTGGATGACAGCCCATGACTACACCGTATCATCACTTCAAGTCGGTCTATTTTCAAATATTTTTCATCATAAAAAACAGATATTCCACTGAGTAAAAAAGTAAACGCGCCGTCGATACTGTGCCAATAAAGCGGGTGAAAGTTGTGTGCGAATATAACAAACTGCAATAACTCGGGATTACCGGCCCGAGGCCCGATATTGTGAATCGGTGACTTTTTTCAACTCTGGGATCAACATAAACTGGGATTCATATTCACCCAGCGAATACTGAGAGTTTCAAAATGAATGAAAAAAATCATCTGATTTGCGAAAGCTTTTCTTCTACCATGCCTTCTTCTACCTAGATAAATATTGTGAGAAATATGGTCATCACACCAAATCTAGTTTATCATACTCACCGTCTCTTGTTTTAGATGTGTACAAAAATTTTCATCGACATATTCGTACGGCTTCATGACCCAATTGCTCTCCAGCATGGCTGCGATTTGCGTCGTGATGGTTCAGGTTTCGGTAAGATAGTGCTCTCTGTTCACAATTAGTCTATTGTGTCGTGACACATCACGATGTTACACTTGAGTTTTTTTATGTATAAATAATAACAACAATGTCATGTAGTGAATGCCGTAGAAGGCGACTAAGGGAGTTCCCAAGCAAACGAACTGTCGCATATTTAAGTGAACCGTGCGGTGGGTACCTACGCGAGTGAGAAACTCACCAATGTGGGTCTGTAATGTAAACAAATCAACAATCAATATATTCAAAACGTTAATATAGATCTAGGTACCTTTACATTCTTTCGTTGTCATTATAGCTTAGTTTTTAACCGACTTCAAAAAAAGGAGGAAGTTCTCAATTCGACCCGTATGTTTTTTTTTTTTAATATGTGTGTTTGTTACCGCATAACTTCCGACTGGGTGAACCGATTTTGATCGTTATTTTTTCGATCAAAATTAAAAAAAGTCAATATATAGAATTTATGGCACCAAAATGTACTCACGAAAAAAAAAAATGTTTTCAAAATACATCGAGTGGGGTATCAAAATAAAGGATTTTCAACGGTGTTTACGAATATATATAGAAATTATATGATTTAATGTAGTATGGAATAGAAAATGCTAATAATTAATTAATAGTGAAATTTAGAGAAACCCGAATTGCCGCGGGGTACGGATTAGAAATGGCAGAAGAAATGAGTAAGTTACATTGGGATATCCTAGGGTTATGTGAAATCCATAGAGAGGGTGAGGACACCATAACCCTTAAATCCGGTTCTTAACTTACTCTATTACCGGGAAGGAAAAACCGGTAGTGATCACCGCATGGTAAGAGGCACATTGAACATTAATGTTAGATTTTAGAGGTCCCGTTTGATGAAATCCAAACGCCAGCCTCAGAATGTCAATATTCAGAACCTCGAGAACTTTCGACTTGAGAACTTTGCATCAGTGGACGAGACCAACAACAGGTTTGTAGAAAATGTCCACGCAGTGGCGTCTAAGTTCTTCAAACCCCGCCTCCGACTGCGTTTGTGAACACTGTCAACTAAGATCATTCAAAACCAAAATAAAATATGGAAATTAAAATCTTGTTTCTATCTTTTCATCAGTTGTTCAATTAATTTAATTCAAATGGCAGATATTGACGCAGTCGGGTTTTTTGTTTTTTTAATTAATAATTTTATTTATGTAAACTTTAAGGCTTTCACGGCCGGCGTTGCATGTTGTATGTATTGCTTCGGGGCTGTTTGGCCGTGGTCTAAGTGAAACTTGTGTTATTTTTTTAATTAAAAGCTGGTGCTTCCCGTGTGGTCCCATTTAAATTTCATCAAAATCGGACGAGCACTTTTTGAGTTACAAGTCAAAAACTGAAAAATGCGTGCTTACCTACACGATATTATAGTAACGGGTGAAGACATCGGTGACCGTACCTACACCACAATGACAATGATCCCATGAGTAACAAAGGTCACTAAAATGAGTGAAAAAAGAAAATTTACCAAAAAATGGAACAGACTTCAACACGGTACCATGAGCACAATATTTTGATATCAGTTACTTTTGAACTATCATGGTACCGACTTCAATAAGTTATTTCACACTTTTGAATGTTGAAGTCGGTTCCATTTTTTGGTAATTTTTTTTTATAAATTAATTTTGTTTAATCAGACATGTACTCGTACAATATTTGACATATTTAAATGTTTCAGCAAGACGCATCCAGCTTTAAATCGTTAAAACTGATAACATCTCTCGCGTTCTTCGCCGCTATGATAACGCAACTGGCGATCCAATGCTTTACGGGAAATGAGCTCACCCTGCAGGTAAGCGGCTATTTTATTTATACATACTTTTTGCTATTCAAACTGACGTGGTTTTGACACATTATATCTGTATAAAACACGGGAGTTACTCACGTAATAAGTCAGAGGGTTCCGACTATAGTTTCGAATGTGGTTGAAACTATAGTCGGAACCCTCTGACTTATTACGTGAGTAACTCCCGTGTTTTATACATTCATAATACATACTTTTATTATTTTCAATGAGAACCAGGAAAATCTCTTATAGCTCTACAAAATAAAAATAATAAAAAATAAATCCTACCGAGGATAACCAGCACGAAACTGGTAGTTCTTCCTAGCCACCAGGCGTTTGTTTTTAAAATATATTAGTATGTGAAGGCCGTACGCCAGAACAAATGATCAGGTCCACAGTAAGTATTAGCTTCTGCAAGAGTCGTCGCGTAGGTGGTGTTTTGCTAACGAGACAGCGGCGTCTTTTCTTCACGTTTATCTCCAAAGTGATGCATATACTCTCAGTCAATTATTATTATATCAAAAGCGAGCTCGTTGGTGACGTTGATTGTACATAATCTGCGGACGACACTCGCGAGACGAGACGTGTCGTGACAAAGGACGTGACGTAACTCACAAAAAACTCCAATGCGATTTTAATAAGGGAAAACGTATGTACAAAGAACAAAACAATTGAAAAGCTTGCAATACCAAATATGGCTGTTTTATATGCATGTATGTGTAGATACTTGTACATATATATATGTAGTAGGTGTAATAATATGCGAGTAAGTAGTGTTAACAGCCGTAGAATAATTGCAATTTGCAAAAGTACATAAGTTACATATTTACATGCATAGGTACATTATTGTCTTCCCTCCCTATTTTCGGTGGATAGCAGACACATTCCCATGGTGGAAAGGAGATAAAGAGTAAGATATAAGATATTCTTTCTACGCTAAGGTGGCTAGGCTCACATAGGGAGCATTCCATACGCAATTATTTCATTATTTTTGCACAGATATGATTCCGTTCCAGTCGCGACTGCTGTGAGCAGGATGGACCGTCGAGCATATTAAACTAAAAACATTGGTAGATATGGCTCGATAAATAAGCAGCGGATTCGGATTAATAGCGAACTTTTCAAGATCTAAAGCGATCGTCAAATTTGACATTTCAGATCGTGATAACGGGCTTTGTCGATTTTTTATCGAACGTAACGAGGATGGTGATGTTTCAATTTTAACAAAAACGCTTGAATGATTTTGACGATCACATGATCAAATTTGTGTATTTTGAAAAGTATTTCGTAGGATATTCAACCCTAATAAAAATGTAGAATTTATGTAATCTTAGAGGTCCTTTTTAGAAAGAATACTCCTTATATAATTTTTAATTCATCACAAAAAGTATTTCCGTTCGTATAAGTAAATAAGTAAACGCGTGAATCTTAAAGACATTTTGAGCCCTTTTGATTAATTTGCGCCTGATCTTCATCAAGGCTGGAGTTACCATAATAGGTGTGCGAGCGTCTCATCTTCCTTTTTTCTATCATTACAATATCGCAATTATTAGTAGGTACCATTAATGATCCGTTGGTAATGTAACTTAATAAAAACTGTGTCTATTCAAGGCAGCTCGAATATCGGATGCTGTAATGCAATGCAAATGGGAAAGGATGACACCACGTCTCCGGGCTCTTCTAGTGATGACAATGACCAGAGCGCAGCGTCCCCTGAGACTGTCAGCAGCGGGCTTTGCCCATATGGACAACGATTGCTTTCTAGCCGTAAGCTCTTCCATTTCTACAACTCAAATATATTATTGCATGTGCTTGTAATCTAGGAACCATAGCAACCTTTAGGAATGATCATCAATATAATTATATATACAGTCATAGGACGTACGTTGCTGGATAAGCCTCCGCTGATCTTCAAGGAACGGTCATAAGCGAATTGTCGGTGAATGTCCGGTAACTTACTCTAGAGTTTATTTATTTATTGCATTAATAACATGCTAGGCGGAGCTTAGTGGCAAATGGCGCCAATAACAACATCCCTTCAGATGTTAAAGGAAGGTACATAGAAATTCGTATGCGCTTTTATAGCTTAGTTGGACAGAGCGACAGGACGGTATCCTGTAGTCGTGGGTTCAAGTCCCACTAGCAGCCGAATTTTTTTCCTTCAAATAACTTGAACGTAACTAACTCTACTGTCAGGAAGGCGACCAAAAGCCCTAAAGCCTATAAACATATATTATACACTTTTATTGTTGTTTTCAGAAATCGGTGTTTTTGTTTGTTTCAGATAATGAAAGCAGCGTATTCATATTATGCCGTGTTAAGTCAGAAACAAACCTGAGGAGGGAGTGGAAAAGAGTAATTATAGATCATGTGTGTCGCGTAGGTACTTACTACCGCCATTACTGACATAAGAGACCGGCGTCACCTTCAGGTCAATCAAAAGTTCTAGATATGATCCCTTGGGAAGTCTGTGCAATCAAATTGTATATTAGCATTGATAAGAATGATTGCTATACTGTTAGAGTTTGTTTTCAAATAAAATGAAAAATGTTAATATCCCCCGACACATGTTTGGAAGCAAAGTAAACCCCTGAAGCGTGTTAGATCCCTGACGCAGCGAACAAAGAGAACGTATGTTCTGAAACGCCTGAACAGATCTTCATGAATTGCTAAGCACGATATCGATCACGTCAGCTTACAAAATAAAAAACCGCATCGAAGGCGGTCCATCCGTTTAGTGTCGGGGCGCGTATGATAAATAAAAGCGAACGTATAGTTTAGTTTGAGACGATATCTTCTTTTGCGCCGTATATGGTTATCAGTGTAATAACTAAAATAATTAATTTCTATTGTGTAAGTAAATCGTACAAGAGACAAAATACATATATCAGTTACAAATTGGTGTTTAAAAAGACATGACGCAATAATCGTAATTAACCGCTCAAAGACAAACCATGCTTGTTTCCCAAACTGACAGCAAAACATCTACTTCAACGACGCGACCGGTCAATTTAAGCCAATTTGAATTAACAGAGTTGTTATGAATATAGGCTGCCATATATTAATATAATGTACTTATTATGTACCATCTTCGTGACTTCCACGTTCAATTATGTTTCATATCGGGCGATAGGTACAATTTTGATGACGCGTGACCAAAATGCTGGCACATATTTGGCTTAATGGATCAGCATTGCAATTCAACGTGGCAATGCTACTAGCATCTGGACACGCTGCTAACTGGTAGCGGGTTGAAGCATTTGAGTTTTCTATAGGCTGACAATAGCTAGTAGTGGATTGCTCGAATGTTTTTGTAGTAGCTGTAGTATTGTAATTAGTATTTTATTTTAATAAAGGCCATTTTTTAATTTTATTGATAACAGATAAGGCCAGGTTTTCCATGCGTTTTCCTTACAGATTTATCCGTAATCTGTAAGGAAAACGCATGGAAAACTATTCAAAACTGAAAAAAAAATGATGTGCACAAGAAATAACAACAGATAGAACTGAACTGTACAATAGAACCACGACATATATATAAATATAAGTATTAGTTTGAAGTGTTTTAGTTCGAGTTGTTATTGTGTTATTGTTATTGTATATATAGTCCAAGACGTCTATAACCGCATTGTCAGTGTCACAACAGTTAAGTACTTTTTTTTACTCCGTTCACTTCAAAACTGATTCTGAATAAGACCTGAATAAAATATATTATTTCTTTAAAAGAAGATGAAGCAATCAAAGAATGATGAGATGATCAGATATCAGATGATAGATGAGATGCTATATTCGCTTCTTATATATAAATTACATTTCACATACAGTTGCGTCAGTCAGTAGGTGGACTTTGCAAATTTATATTCATCATCATCATCTCAGCCATAGGACGTCCAATGTTGTACATGGAGCACCCCCATCGATCTCCACTAGGACCGCGGGTTGGAAGCGGCCCGCAGCCAGCCTCTTCCTGCGATCTTAGTCAGGTCATCTGTCCACCTAATCGGTCGACGTCCTACGCGCTACGCTTGGAGGCCCATGGTCTTCACTGAATAACCTTTTAACGCCAGCGACTATCAGTTCTCCGTTCTATGGGCCCTGCCCACTGCTACTTCAACATGCTCATCCGCTGGGCTATATCGGTGACTTGACGGATCTTCTCATTTATGATTCGATCACGTAGAGAAACCCCGAGCATAGCCGTCTCCACAGGTTGCACAGCGACCCTGAGCTTGCATACATACGAGGCCCACAGTTAGGGACCAAGTTCCGGACCCATAGTATTGTTATGACTGGTAACACACACTAGTCGACGACCTTCGTGTCTAAGCGTTAGTGGAGTTTTGGGCGAGACGACGCGACGACGCGGAGTTTCCCGCATTTCCCGCATCTTTAGCAGCTGACGCTACGCTGCGATTGATTGTCAAATTGAAGTAAAATCTTACAAAGATTACTATGCATTATATCTCGTATCATCATTATCTCACCTATAGGATAACCACTGTTGGACATATGCCTCCCCCATGCTACTTCCTACTAATATTATAAATGCGAAAGTATGTGTGTATGTTTGTTACCTCTTCACGCTCAAACGGCTACTCCAATTTCGATGAAATTTGGTGTGATGACAGTTAAGACCCAGGATTAACATATAGGCTACTTTTTATCATCATCATCAATCATCACCAGGCGGGTAAAACCGCGGGGCACACCTAGTAATATATATAGGGGGGATTTGCCAATACTCGCTACGCTTGGCAGACGGGTTGGCGAGCGCAGTATGATTTCCGGTACTCAGAAAGCGCTGCTGCCCACCTCCTGGTACGCGATTCCTTAGCCGACTCTTACGGCACCCGCGGGAAGAGATGGGGGAGTACTATTCTAGGCCGGTACTACCACGGCACTATCTCATATATTGTACACTAATTCTCACGTTAGTGCTCCTTTGTTATAAACAGACAATGAAAGCGCATATTGATAGCTCCCGCCGCGCCGACCACAGACCGGCGCACGCGCGGATAGCTCCCGCCGCGCCGACCACAGACCGGCGCACGCGCGCAAAAACTACACGGAACGAGAAATGAAACAGCAAACATTGCCATTGTCATTTAATTAGAAACTTCACGACTGCAATTAACTAGTTCGTTGTGCACATAATACATAGCTACGTCCTAAACTATCACAGTTGCCTCGTACGTATAAAAATTAAAAAAGTGATAAACGAATTGCACCGAACGTATTTTGCGACACCCCCTCGATTGACCCTTCGTAGTTGGGATCCGCTCTCTCCTCCCGGCCTCGACGGTGGGATCGACGGATCACAGCTCCAGCAGCGACGGCTTCGGACTCACGGACCGGGACCGTTCCGGCGTCCTTATGTCCAGCACTTTCATTTCTTCACACCTGATAACAGAACAGTCTTTATTTCACTTTCTATCTAAGGCGGGGACTCGAAAGTGCCCTACCACCGTGTTGGGAGATGATACCGGTGCCACCTTCCCCTAAAGCTCAAGCCGTAGGTGGGGATCGAGTGTCGATCGATACATTAAGATCCGATGTGCATTTTATATCTATCGTACTACGATGGAGAGATCGCCTCTTAGCGATAAGACCTCGAATTGTTAAACATTTTTTGTATTTTTAATGTTTTATTTCATACCTATTATAATTTTAAGTTGATTTACTTGTACAATAAAGTGTTATCTATCTATTTATCTACTCGTATCCACCATTGAAAGTAGGATTTTTTTAAATCTATGTCTCAATACTCGCAAGTATGTCACGATCGATGAATCACTGACTCATAAAATTACATCAATTAGAAATCATAATCGATGACATTAGGTACTATTAATCAATTATTCTTGATATTATGTAGATTAAACGGATTTTTTAAAATATCTTTTCAAATCTAAGAGGTGACGTAAATGGTTCGTGATAAAGACAAAAATAAAATCCCAAATAGGATGCGTAGGTCTATGACGTAGATACATAGCGTAGCAAAGGTTACCTAAGTACGTAGAGATTAGAGTCTAACTTTTTAATAACCGTCGCAAACAAACACGTGTTATATCATAACATACTTACATATATACATATGTGTATATTGTCTGCGGTTCCTGTACTCGTCCCCAACTTACATTTGGGTTCTCTTCGAAGTAAAATTTCTCAAACTTTTTCATGAAAAAAATTATAACAAAATATTTTCTACTTTTCAAAAACAAATATTTATATATAATATCTATTTTTAAATAAATAAAATATACGTAATATATAAATAGTCGTGTTTATGGCGCTTGCAATACGGCAAATATCCCGTATGGGATATTTACTGGACGCACATGGCTGATATATATATATATATATATATATTCTCAGCCATGTGCGTCCAGTGCTGGACGTATGCCTCCCCCATATAGGGGGGATTTGCCAATACTCGCTACGCTTGGCAGACGGGTTGGCGAGCGCAGTATGATTTTCAATCCTCGGAAGGCACTGCTGCCCACTTTCTGGTACGTGGTCCCTTAGCCGACTCTTACGGCACCCGCGGGAAGAGATGGGGGAGTACTATTCTAGGCCGGTACCACCATGGCCTAGATAGGCTAGATAGGCCTAGGTATGAGGTTAACTCCTAAGAGTATGATAGTGACCATGCTGCCCGTGATCGTTTTAAAATATGGGACAACATTCACACAAGGTGTTCAGGTCCCAAACTAGGCAGAGCCTGTACTATGGTAACCTGATTACTGATATATATACTTATATACATATACACACCCAGACACAGGTCAAACAGACATGTTCATGCACACAAATGTTTGACCTGTCCGGGAATCGAACCCGGGACCAGCGGCTCAGAAGGCGAGAGTACTACCAACTGCGCCAACCGGCCAGCCTTAGAAAGCCTTAGCCAAAAACTTAGAAAATTTTTAGAAAATTGATAACAAAACTTAAATTTTATACATTTTACGTTGCATAGTCTAAACCATGAGTAGAAAAGTTACAATAGCAGGTTAACAAGGGCTAAGCCAACAGAGAGTACCCCAATGACCGTTGGAGGGTGTCTAGGGCGTCGGTGACGTCGTTGGAGCGCTGACTGTCCCTCGAGACCAGCAATAATGCTACTACTAGGTAGGTATGAGGGCTACTAGAACCTGGAAGTATTCCTACCACAATTAAATTTGCAGTGCAACGTCTCTTGGCGAAGCAGTAGGCTAGCGCAGAGATAGAATAGAGAAGTGGCAATAGAAGTATATAACCTATCTTCTCCTGTGTGTGCGGCGTTGTAGAATACGTCTGGCAGAGGAGAGTCGTGCTGGCTCAGCAAGGAGCTGCCGGCGCGGGGGGAGTGCGGCCCGTGCGTCGCGTACGGAGAGAACGGGACGGCTGCGCGGAGCGCGGCGAGCACCAGCACCATCCCACCTGTGGGCCGACAAATGTCACCAGAGTGCTATACGACAATAACCTTAATGATATCGTGCTACAGTGGACGCGAGCTTGGTCTGCGGTAGGATTACACCACCACGTACAGATAAAACAAGTACCCACTACATCCCCGACCAGCATTGATACAATAGTCAACTACTTACATATCAAATTGGAAAACGAATATCTTGAATATCTTAATCAGTAGGACCTATACCATACACATATATTTTTGGTATTTTTGCTATATTATTGCAACCTATATATATAAAATATACTATCTAGCTAGGTGTATAGAAATAGAAATAAAAATTTCACATAAGTACGGATATTTCAATCACTAAACATAATCTGTAGCTACATTTATAATGAGTGCAATAGTTTTCTAAAACAAAATAACTATTTAGTACAGAGCTGTTGCTATATTGAATTGATTATTTTGAATGTTAATTTTATAATACGTTTGTAGACCGGATCAGAGTAAAATAGATGGTCTCGTTACATGCGTGTCAAAGGGCGCTAAAATGTTTTAAAATAATTTTCAAAGAAAATAGTGATCCGTACTAAAACTCAAATAATGTAACCCAAGACGTAAAAACATACCTAAAATATTATTTAGATCGCTTAGGCTCCGAAACTACCGAACCGATTTGAAAAATTTGTTCACTGTTGGGAAGCTACACTATCCCCGGGTAGCATAGGCTATATTATATTTTCAAAAAAAATTCCTCATAATTATTCATTTAGAATTGTTTTACCCGTGCGAAGCCGGCGCGGACCGCTAGTTAACAATAAAAGTATATAATTGGTTAATTGATGGCGCGTGTTCATTATTTGACGATAATTATCGTAATAATTGATGTCAATAATAAGAGAGTGCCCTCGGAGTTCAAACCAATCGAAGCCCAGGGCTGTTTCAATAACCCTCATTGAGACTACGTACTTCTCGGCCCGGCGCTCTTGAAAAGTTTCGATGCTGTAGTAAGGCGTGTCGTCTTCACGGAAAGTACGGTTTTCGTCGCCTGATCAGATAACTTCAAGCGTAGATAGATAACTCTTTATTGTTCATAATAAAAATACACCAACACAACGTAAAATAAACAATAATATTTTTTCAACTAAATAATTATGTACAATGGGCGGTCTTATTGCTAGGAAGCGATCTTTTCCAGTCAACCTTTGGATGGAGATTAATTTATGAACTTCAATTGAAGCAAGCGTAGGTATTTAATTTACAAGTATGAAAAATGAAAACTATTTTATATGTTTAATGATATTATATGTTTATAAAACATCATTGTATATTTCCCATTTGAGATCGCTTTGAACTAGAAGAATGACGTAACCGCCACGTTAAGGACCTCAACAACGTAATATTGTCTGATGTTTCCAACAGCAGACAGCAGAACAAGCAAATCTTAATTATCGAGTGGTATAGGTAAAGCCCTAAATGCTAAAACAAGTATAGGTATAATTCAATTATATTTATGTAATTTAGTTGCCAGATAGTTAATCTAAATAGAACTTATGTGGTGTCAGTTATGGCACATAATCGCACATAACACCGAAACACCTACTGCTATATATATTTTGAGAAGAGCGTTTTAGTAAACAGTACAACAAAATGACCTACTTTCTTAGTCGCCCGTTTGTCTGCCAATTGTATAGAATTCATCTCTTGAAACGCAGCTAATATCGAGCAAGCCCAGATTGCTGCCATGACATGACATTACACGCGATACTTATCTGAGATTTGTATCTGTGTGTATTGTGGCGTACGACAAACGTCTAACAAAATTATATATAGGTTTGCCCATTTGCTAAATAGACAATGTCGAGAGTCTTTTCAGCTTTTTATGTTAGTCCTACATGTAAAATAATAAACTTTAAAATAACACTTATGAGGACAGTTCATGAAGGTTACTTCTGATTGAAAAATTATTTATTTTATTTGCTGATTTATTAGTGAAAAAATATTTTCAAGCGACCATATTTTCTTTTGTCGACAATTCTCGCGGTAACGACAAACTTGATTAATAAATGTATTGTGTAAATGTAATTAATATTTAATTTTAGCCCGGAGGTTATCTTTACAGAGAGAGAGGTTGCTTACATATTTGTAATATTTTGAAATGAACACGCGCCAGGATTTGCCCCGCCCTCTCTGCCTGTAAACACCCGCGAGCCCCCGTAATGTCATCGGCAGATGTAAAGCCCTTAAAAACAAGACAAATTGAAAAGATAGAACCGTGTTCTGATCACTTGACCCTTGTTTTTTTACAGTATCATAAATTCCACCGCTGCCCGTTCTTGGAATTTCATTACAAACAAATATGAAACTTGTGGCAAATAAATATTTTTGGTAAATACATAATACAAATGAATACTTCTATATATATATTGTCGTGTAAGTTACAGTTATATGTAAATGCCAATGATAAAAAAATACCAAAAAAGGTAACCGACTTCAACATTCAAAAGTGTGAAATGACTTGTTGAAGTCGGTACCATGATAGTTCAAAAATAACTATTATCAAAATATTGTGCTCATGGTACCGACTTCGACAAGTTATTTCACACTTGTGAGTGTGGAAGTATACTTATTATATAATATACTTATCCCTAATAACTTGTGTGGTATTTTGATAGAAGATATATGCCAAAATAGAAGATACCTACTGAAACTACTCATCATCGCTATCATCATCGTCATTTCAGCGTCAGGGCGTCCACTGATGGAGTTATATCTTCCCTCGTACTGAACACATTCCACTTCTATCTAAATTGGAATGTTTGGATGCACAATCATATCTCAATCGCGCCAGAACAGTTTAACGGATTTGAATTAAATTTTTCAGAGATAGTTTATAATCTGGAATAGCATATAGCCATTTATCTCGAAAAATTCTGAATTCGGTGGATAACTGCGATATCGGAAAAACCTTACAGTATCTACCGCGGGCCGCAGCTAGTTTACTCATTAATCTCATCAACCCAAAGGTAGCTGTGAGTATCAGATATTTCATGGTACGAGGAAGCAGTAGTGGTAGTATACATAAGATAACCTTATCTAAAACAATAGCCATTCTCATCCATATGTACCATCCATGTAAGTACCTACTCCTTGTTTACACAAGATAACTTATAACAATAACCTTGTCTGAAACTATATCCATGATATAAAGCAGTGAAATTAACCTACTTTTAATTCCTATATTTTCTCTTAAATATCTCTTAATGGAGGGTTAAAAGTAGCTAATGTAAATAATTATGTATACGCACATACAATCGAGAAGGAACGAGAAAACCTCACTAGGATGCGTATCTATTCGAGATTGGCCACCGTTCTTGATGGTGAGCCAATATGTTCGGCATGGGTTTTATACACAGGAAACCAAAAATAGTGTGAGCCATAAAAGAGGCCATTAAAAACGTAGAAGCTTGTGTGTGAATGTTTGTGTGTATGTATTCCAGCGCTAATCTCCAAAACTGCGAACGATTTGTTAGCTTACTTTGTTTTGATTTGTTTGTTACAGATCTCTCGACCATGGATGCGCAGATTGGAGTATTTAAAAATAATAATAATATATACATATTTTTTTTCATTTAACTTCCTCAGCTGAACACCACATACAAATATACCTGCTAGTTAGTACATAGTAGTTGTAAACTGGCTTGATTTGTATTTTTAATAGTATTCGAAATAAAAATGATAATTATAGTAACTTGGACAGAGACCACGGAGGCAGTCACGCGCCAGTTTTTGTAATACATATAATAATATATACAAGAGTATATCATCGTTTTAGCGAAAATAAAAAAACATGTTTTGTTGATGCATGAATCAATTACATATCTATATTATTTCCATAGCACTTCACTTCTCGCAGGGACACCTACTTCTCCCAAGGACGGTTTTGGGAAGACTTTTCGCATACACTCCGAGGAAACTTGTAAATACGGATTTGTGGTACGAAAACGATATTTATTACTAAGTAACTATGGAATAGTTACTTAGTAATAAAAATCGTTTTCGTAGTTCACTTAATATGTACACAGTAGTCTAAATAAGCTAGAAAGGAATGTAATTATTGTACGGCAACTGAAATGTGTCAAAATCGATACGTCGTCGTCGTGTCGTATTCACGTCTAGATGTCTGAACTCGAGACGGACATCCATACACTCACACGATTCGGTGCAAGTGAGCGAAGAGAGGAGAGGTTCCTCCGCCGTTATTGGTGAATCTTTGACCTGTTTGTCAGGATGTCAAGTTAAGCGCGAGCCATTAAAGCGCGCTCGTGCTCCTCCATCCGTGACTTGCACAAAGTTCGGAGACTGTGGCTACTCATTCACCATGAAACCTTTTAAGAGCCACCGCAGTTCCGAACCTTTTTTTACGAACTAGTTGTTCCACTTATAGGAAAACGTTGAAAGTTGGCAAAAGCGCTGAGTGCGAGTAGTTTGAGCAACATCTTTTCAAACTTTTTTGTATGTCAACAGTATTACAGGACTGGAACTTATTTGAGCGTAGTTTAAATTGTTTTTCAAGAGAGGAATCTATGAAACGGAAATCGTCTCATGAAAACTTTTGCCTTGACTCATATATCTGTACTAATATTATAAATAAATAAATACTAATATTATGAAACGGAAAGATTTCATCGTTTGTTTGTTTGCATTGAATATGCTCGGCTATTGCTACTAAACCAATTTGTAAAATTATTTCACTGTTGGGAATCTACACTATCCCCGGGTGACATAGACTATAATATTTTTAAAAAAAATTTAGAATCCTTTTAATTCTTTTTTATCTCTTCTTTTTTCCCCGTGCGAGCCGGGGCGGACCGCTAGTTTAGTAATAAAAGGAAAGACAAAGTGTCGAGCTCAAACAAATTGTAATGTTCTCGTCTCAAGTAATACAATACAATACAACACAGAGACATTCCCTGTTTGACGGGAGTAGGCTTCTTTGATATAGTTAATATCTGCGCGCCTTTTTTTTTTTTTTTTTTTTTTTTTTTTTTTTGTTAATTCCTTATCTGCAATCAGTCACTGACTTTCAGTAGATTGGTTGAGAGGTCTATGTCATGTAAAGTGTGCCCTCCACTGATGGCATCTCCTTGTATTATGTCTCTATCCGTTTTAGAGTCCTGATTCAGTCAGTAGTGAAGACTTTCTTTCTCTTGAGCCTAGGCTCATATGTGTTGGTTGTTAGCTGATTAGCCAGGTTGTTGGGATGTTTAACTAGACGATGCCGGTAGCTTTTACAGACTTTAGTGATTTCTTCGTTGACTGTGCTCATCTCCAAATTGTTGTGAATTTCTCTGTTAGTGGTGTACCATGAGACTCCGCTTATGGTTCTCAGTATAGTGTTTTGCATTCTTTGTAGAATAGAGATGTTAGATTTAGAAGCGGTTCCCCACAGTTGTATTCCATACAACCATATTGGCTTGAGAATGGTTTTATATATAAGTAGTTTATTGTCAGTTGACAGTTTGCTGTTGCGTCCCAATAGCCAAGAGTACCCGCTATATCTTATTTTTAGTTCCTCTCTTTTGGTGGTAATATGATCTTTCCAGGTTAAACGACGGTCAAGATGAATTCCGAGGTATTTCACTCTGTCTTTATGAGGTAACATCACACCTTCGAGTCTAACGGGTGGGCAATTTCCCTTTCGGAGGGTAAAGGTTACATGGACTGATTTGGACACACTCGCCTTTATTCTCCATTTTCTCAGCCAGGCTGTAGTTTTATCTAGGCCTTTTTGTAATACTACAGAGGCATCTTCGGGGCTGATACTATTAGCGAGAATAGCAGTATCATCAGCGAATGTGGCTGTAGTAACATTTTCTACCTGAGGAAGGTCTGCTGTATAGATAGTGTAGAGTACAGGACCCAGGACTGATCCTTGTGGAACACCAGCATTGATTTCGTAAAATTGTGATGTTGCTTTCATTTCCCTTACTTGAAATAGTCTTTCAGATAAATAGGACTGTAATAAGAGATAGTAGTTATGTGGCAGGTATGTTTTAATCTTATACAGTAGTCCCTTGTGCCAAACTTTATCAAATGCTTGTTGTATATCGAGGAAAGCCGAAGAACAGTACTTCTTTTCTTCAAGGGCCTGCCTTATGTGTTCATATACACGATGCACTTGTTCTACAGTAGAATGCCGTTGTCTAAAACCGAATTGGTGTTTAGGGATAACTCTGTTTTCTTCAAGAATAGGGTTTAGTCTATGGAGTAAGATTTTTTCGAAAACTTTTGACATGGTTGGTAGGAGACTAATAGGCCTATAAGAAGTAACCTCATGAGGGGGTTTTCCTGGTTTGTGTATCATTATTATTGATGACACTTTCCACAGTTGGGGAAAGTATTGCACTCTGAGAATGCCGTTATATAGCATTGTCAGAAACACAGTAGCTCTTCTGGGGAGATTTTTCAATATATCTTTGGTTATTAGGTCGAATCCTGGAGCTTTTTTATCTTTAAGTTGTTGAATAGTTTTCCAAACCTCCTTGACTCTAATAGGTTTAGGTGGTAGGGCCAGTTGAAAAGCTTGTTCTAATACCTCATCTATGGTGTCGTCTTCTGGTTGTTCTAGTGGTTCATTGGGCATAAAAACTGAGGATAAATGGGCTGCGAATACATCAGCTTTTTCCTGGCCAGTTCTTATCCAAACATTTGTTTTAAGAGGTGGTTTAGTCGTTTGTGGTTGATTCATATTTTTGGTGAATTTCCAGAGAGAGTAATTTGTAGCAGAGGTCCCAGTGAGAGACTTTAGTTTTGCACTTAGGGTGTTATCATGCCATTCTTGCAATGCTTGTTTGAGAAAAGCACTTGCTTTATTAAGCAGTTTCTTATCTGACTTTAGTCGACCCTCATGCCATGCCCTACGGAGTTTCCTTTTCTCTAGTATCATTTTCTTTATTTGAAGAGGGATGTTAACATTTTTTACATTTTGTAAAACTGGGGAAGACAGCCAACATGCTTCTTGTATTAAAGAGGTTATGTATTTTACAGCATCTTCTATATCTTCCTTGGTTTTTAATGCTATTTTAAGTTCAATTTTGGTTTCTATATAGTCTTGAAATGACTCCCAATCTGTCCTACCGTTACAAAGTGTTTCAGGCTCTTCATATTGAATCAGCAGGTTGCTACATGTGAGAAGCACTGGTGTGTGGTCTGAGCTTCCGTCAAAGCAAGAGTCTACTTTAAAATAGTGTCCTGAAAGACCCTTTGAGATGAAGAAATCGATAAGATCCGGTTTTTTATTTGGGTCATCAGGCCAATAAGTGCATTCTCCAGTTGTAAGAGCAGTGAGGTTATTTTTATCAGTGCAGAGCTTTAACTGTCTTCCTCGAGTGGAGCTTGTTCTAGAACCCCAATATGTGTGTTTTGCATTCCAGTCTCCTCCTGCTATGAATCTCGTGCCAAGAGTTTTAAAGAAGTCAGTGAATGTATTTTCTTATATTGTGTGTTTTGGTGGACAGTAAACGGCCGAGAAGGTAACAGGGCCCGCTTGTTCTGTTACACATACCGAGCATGCCTGTATTTGTTCAGTCCTATATTCAGGAAGTATATAATAGTCTAAAGTTTTCTTAATAAAAACTGCAACACCTGCATGGGCAGTGCCATCGGGATGATTAGTTAGATATGTGTCATAGCCATTGATTTTCACACAAGTATTGGCTTTGCCATGTGCTTCGGATATGAGTACTATATCTAGTTTGTGACTTTTTATCAGTATTTCTAGTTCAGCTATATTAGACGAAAGACCTCTTATGTTCCAGGTGGCTAGTCTGAGCACAATCATTGAAAAAGTCGGTCGATGAGCTTGACTATGAGGCCCATGAGAGTGCTCATTTGTTGTAAGATTAGATCGAACTTTTCAGATTGTCTTAGAAGCATCTGTTCAATGGTAGGTGCATCGTTCTGATTTATGTGTTGTGGTATTTTATTAGGTACATCATTTTCATTTATTTGTTGCTGGATTTTGTTAGTTCCATCATATTGATTTATGTGTTGTGGGATTTTGTTAGATGGTATAAAGTTAGCTCTGTTGTCCTCATGATGTTTAATATTTCGTATCTGTGTACTATGGTTGGTAGGTCCTTCGAGCCGGATGCGCGCCTTAACAATAGCAACGTACTTTGAATCTGGCACAAAAAGCTACTGTATATTAACAACTTAGCTTGTATCACATGGAGATATAATGCTGTGACGGAGCCGGCCCGGTCGGAGCCAGCCGCGAGCAGAGAACCGTTGTACTACCCTGTACTACTGAACTATTGTTGTAACAAGGAGATGAACTAATAGTGTACATTTTGGGTAATCGATTATGTTGAATTCACCATAAATGGCGGGTTTTGTCTTGTATATTATCCGCAATATGACTGAGTTTTCAGATGCTGATCTCATATAATATCAGCACAAAGACTTACATTCCTAAGTAAGTTGATTGTTTAATATTTACACAGAATATTTACCCGTCCCGCTTTATAAGAGGTGGAAAGCTTTTGGCTAAATGCACTCATGGGCACACTTCCGTGTAAAATGATTGTGTATTTGACCAATTTACCTGCGACAGTGGTTAGCAGCGTCATATTGGCAAAGAGCATCGCTGTCGCCACACACGCGTAGAACGGCGCGCGCGCACGGCCGCACGACCACCGCATGAAGTCCCAGCACCTCAGCGTCAGGGTGTATTCTCCGCGCCGGCACAGCAGGTCGATGAACAGGGCTGCCACCCACATTGTCTCCAGAAGGAACACCATAGCTGCTGCGACACTGATCAACAGAACATTGGTTATATTATAAGTTAAACAAAACGAGACCATATTGAAAGCTTCGTGAAAATATTATATTTCTATGTAAGGAATACGATGTCGCATTGAGCGTTTAATTCATCTTATTAGGTATTGTGCTATTTTAAACGTAAAGATGCAACGGAGCTGGCCGATTGCGGCGCAACCAAGTTGCATTCTCGATTTGACTCTTTCTCGGAGCTGTAGGTAGGCTGTGTGTCGTAGGTATTATAATATTAAAGAATTAGTGAACAACTTAGAAAAGAATAACGAGTAACATGGGGGTGGGCACAACATGGGCCTTCCACATAATATTCGTCGTCTCTATGTTGAATTGTTTATTTTAATTTTAAAACTCGATTTAAGCCTTAAGCTGAGCTCGAATTGAAAATATCGATATCGATGAACGGGCACCTGCGTGTACCCAATAAACGTAATACCTACTTACTACGTAATAAATGTAAACCTACCCTAATAATGTAATTTTAAAAATACTAATCACATAGGTATTTAGACTTTTTAATTTCCTTTGTTCTGGCGGAAGACACAGTTCAAGCGCATTTGTCATTATCGCGAGAATTTTGGATATAGGAGGTAAAATATGTTCACAAAAATATTCTCTGTTTTTCTCTCCCCTCTTACATTTATATTTTTGGTGGTTACATCATAACGAAATAAAGTTCCATTATTTTCAGATTTATAATCTTGTCAGAGCTCACTCGAAGCGTGGTGGCTTCTGTCAAGCGATGTTAAATATGACCGCGCCCTCAGTGGCGCGTGTTGACAGATGTCTGACATTACGCGGCCCATCTCGAGGGTTCACCCACCTAAGTCTAAGTAAATGTGTAGTGTAGGTAAGAGGCATCCTTAAGGAAAGGTCAATGCGACGTTCCAAGATACATTGTAGTTGTATCTTTGCGTTATAGTTAATTACAATAAACAATAATAAGGTAATGCAGGCTCCGTCCCCGCATCACAATGATACACTCGACAAGCGCCTCAGGTCAACAAAAGTGTCAGATATGCTCAAAATGAACCTAACAACATGGCCGATGTCAACGTAGCGTAGTGATTGGCATTATCCTTGTTGTCAGAATAATTGTAGACTACCTGCTACAAGGATTCTCTGAGGAATACCTTCGCAAAGTTTACAATGGCAACGTTTAGTTTTATCGTTGGGGAATAAATATTTAGAGCCCAAGCCGTGTGTGTAAAACTACACATTCCACATCAAAATGTGTACATTTCGTTTGACGTTTTACTTGATGGTTAAGGACTACGCAGTCGAAGGTGACATGAACAAGACCGTCACGTGTGCTGCCACAATGACACACCGCCTGAGCACACTGGATGTTAGTTGCCACATTTTTATCCTTGAGGTTGATAGCAGGTGGTAGCTCTCCATCCAATTCTCTGTATACTAACATTTAAAGCTTTTACCACCAGGCACACAACGTGCGTGCCCTTCCACTTGAGAGTATTAAAAATAGTAGTATAGAGGGTAAGACAATTTAATTATATTTGCGAAATGTTTGAAAACGGTAACGGCGTGCTCTTCCACGGTGCCAGATGTTATTATTGTGCTGCCAGTAGGAAGGTACTATGCGCAAATATTTCTGTCTAAAAGGGCGTTGTACATATATACATACATACATACATAGCAAACGAAGCTGATGGGCGAGTGAGAGTAGACAAAGGCTTCCTAACTAATAAACATTGTTCGAGCTCGGATAGTAATTCAGTGCTTTAGGCGAGGCGCAGCATAAACAAATAAAAATACTCGTTAGGACGGAGGACAAAAATTGACCTATATGCAAAATATTCGGGTTCGATTCCCGGACAGGTCAAACATTTGTGTGTATGAACATGTCTGTTTGACCTGTGTCTGGGTGTGTATATGTACATATAAGTATATAATTATATCAGTCATCAGGTTACCATAGTACAGGCTCTGCCTAGTTTGGGACCTGAAGGATTTGTGTGAATATTAAAAAAAAAAAAAAAATTCAAACGTTCATAAATAAACTTCGTATTCCGCCGAAATAACAATTGCATCTCGTAGGTTGTCTCTCTCACTCTCAGCCATGGGGCGTCCACAGCTGGACATATGCCTTCCCCATAAAGGGGGGGTTACCAAAACTCGCCACGCTTGGCACACGTGTTGGCGAGCGCAGTATGATTTTCAATTCTCAGAAGGCGCTGCTGCCCACCTTCTGGTACGTGGTCCCTTAGCCGACTTTTACGGCACCCACGGGAAGAGATGGGGAGTACCTACTATTCTATACCACCACGGCCTGTCGTTCTATTGGGATAGATTGATTTTTCTCAAAATACAATCACCATTACTAATCTAATTTTGATATGTAAATCTGAGGCGATAGTAATGGTAATGAGGCATAATGAAAACACGATGCGGGTCTCGAAAGGTTCAAACATTCGATAACAGAACATTAGTTTGTTAGATGAATCTCTCGACGAGTGTTGATGAGATAACTGGGCACGGAGGCTTGTCGTTCTCCCTATCTCAGGTTTAATTGATCTCACACTTGACTTACCTACATTCCGTAACCTCTTAATAATGTTGGCTTGTCATCCAAGTTTTTGAAGCTGTTAAAGTGCTCTACAAAGTAAATAAAATATCATCAACTGCATCAAATCACACAAACCGAAATGTTGCAGAAGTAATTAGATTAGATGAATTATTGATACCTGAGTCGAGCTGTTCTTCGATAAAATGTTAATTTTTCAAGATTATCAATTAAGGTATCTGCAAATAAGTACGTAATATTGCGCACACGTAATATAAAAATAACAACTTCTATCCGACCCGACACGTAGGTACCTACCTGCGCTCTATGGGTACTCGGTGCTTGTTAGTTTTTTGTTTTTTCTCTTTACTACATAATTGAAGGAATAATGTTATACCTAATGTATAACAATAATAATATAATATAATAATATATATTATTATACCTATATACCCTAGTAATCACATGTTAGGGTTAGGTATAATAATATCAACCGAATTACTGCTTGTATTTAAAGCTGTATACCGTAAAATAAGGTTTTTTTCTTATTTTTTTAATAATACCGTAAGTATGATTGTAAACTTTTTGCAATATACAATTTATTTATTATTCATTTATTCTATATGGTATATAAAAGCGCCATCCCGTAGACGTCAAGTGAAACTCAGTCACGGGCACAAACTATACATTTGTAAAGATACCTACCTACGGTATGTCACGGGTACTAATCAAATAAAAACCAAATAGAGCTGGAACATATAATTTTCTCCATATTACATGTAAGTACCTATGTGTTCGTACCTTAAACATTCTAATATTACATAATGAAATGACTACCTTTGTAAAAATATAAGGTACCTATTTATTAGGTGCTGGGAGAAAGCGAGCTCGTAATGTTTAATAACAAGATCCACGCTGAATATTAAGTATTATATTTTGTGTGAGTAAAATGCCAACTTACGTTTTTACAAATTAATGATTTGTTGGCTTTAAGGATACGTTAGTAATAATGTATAGGTAGGTTATTTTTTTTTTTTTTTTTTACTATTATAAGTTTGCGTTTGACAACTGTAAATATAATATAAACTGTAAATATATATTTTAAGTTAGGTACTCACAAATACCTAATTATATTGTTAAAAATATATCAATTAGTAAAAATACTTTTAGGTTCCAACTTTAACCTTTTTCCTAAGCAATTTATCGAATGGAAAAGTGCATGTTATAATTTATATTAGTTAGTTACTTATGCACTAACAGCTTAGACCAACGCGTATGTACCTATATTAAGGCAATAGCGATGTCCTTACTTTATCCAGGTGGATAAAGTAAATTATATACCAGTTTGTATTTGTTACTACGACACACACTGCTGAATACTGATATTTAAAAGATATAGAATAAGAAAATATAATAGACAGACCGCGTAATCTGAATAAGCGACGTTGTGAAGAATGCCAGGTCATGAGTAGTCAGATAACAGACGAGCGTGTGTGGAGAACCTGATGAGATGAGACTACACATGTGAGAAAGGTATCTCAAGCTCGTCGAAAAAAGTATTTCGTCATCTCTACTCCTGCTGGAAACAAACATGGTTGTTTTTATGTAGGTATTAACCTTTTCCTTTTTGCAATCGCTTTTTTTTCAAGGGCCGATGCCTTTATGAAAATAAAATACTATTAACTAATTGCAATCCTGCAGCTACCACAGAGTAACATTTGAGTAATCCACTAGCTATTGATAGCCTATAGATAACTCAAATGCTCTACCCCCCCCCCCCCCCCCCACTCGCGAGCGTGGACCGCATTAATTAGATGCACTTAGAGGCAATTTATAGATTCAGGCGTTACTTTGCGGAAATCCATAACACAGTGGAAGTGGAAATATTTATTGTTTTACATAACAGCAACGTCAAATACCGTGACGTTACTTAGATAAAGTTCCATACAACATACGGATGTACTTCATTAGTTAACAGTGTTAGCGCGTTGGAAAAACAATGGCAGTAAACATTACAATAGAGAAATGAAAACAGTAAGGTGACGTACTCACAGCAAGCCCGGTGCTACTTCGTATCCTAGGACACAGAGCTCTGCGCCGGCGCCGCTCATTACTGAAAACAATTACAAATTCAGATGTATCATTTGTAGCATGTAAACAATCTACTAAATTATGAAGAACGTTTGCCAACGGGAAAAAGATCTACTTTATTTAGCATTCAAATTTTTCATTTGGGTATTACAAAACTTTTTGTTATAGTATTATGTTTAATCAGATAATAAAACTCGTATTATATAAGTACCCATTAGTTAATATTCTTTGTACCTAATATTCTTCGCATTGCAAACACTGAAAAATACACGACGTATGAATAGCTTATTACAAGTAAATATGTTAACCACTACGTCTGCCTACGACAAATAGTCCAAGGCAAACCAACTTTAAGAAAGAGGCCAAACGTCCAATCCAACTCGGATGGGCTGCATTCGGGAAACTCCTCGACCAAATCGGCTTGATCAGCAAGTTCAAATGGCAGAGGGCACGGCACATAGCTTGAAGAACTAATGGCAGTTGGGGTCGAAAGGTTCTCGTATGAAGCGGACGGACTGGCAAGCGCAGCATAGGACGGCCACTGATAAGATCGACAGACGACCTGACTAAGATCGCAGGTTAGGGCTGGATGCGGGCCGCTTTACAGTTACCAAGTCCACATCAGATCTATATGTTGTCCATTCCATATTTTATGGTGCCAAAGAACTCACAATGAATTTCAAATAGTGTAAAACGTAAAATTACAATATAGGTACACGATACCTAATTATTACCAAACAGGTACTTGTAAATTTAATGTCTAAAGTTATATTAACATTTTGTTACCTCGTGCGCGGTCGAGCGGCACGCGTCCCTTCTAATCACCTGTGAAGCTGGAATTATTCATCTTAACTGTTTGCCTAAAACATATAATGAATGTGTGGATTGATGTTTGATTCTAACAAACGCATTTTAATGCGAAATAGGTTCAGTAATTCGCACGCGTATTCTACTCACTTAGATATAGTATTTTCTACAAACTTTTATTGACAGCAGTCTAATAACAGTAATTAATAACTTAACAATAAAATCGGTATTTAAAAAAAAAAAAATTATAGGTAGTCTACATTTATTTTAAAAAATACCTAATTTCATCACTAACGCTTCTGTAATAAAAAAATACTAATATGGACGAGGAACGTGTCAGTAATTTTTGTCTGTTGTCAGGAGAACATTTTAATTTGAACAAAATATGCGAGCTGGTGTTCAGATAAGAGCCACCCCTTCAAGAAAACGTGTAAGTGTCTTCGCGACGATGTCGGAACCCGTAAGAGTAAACAGTGAAGTATTTCAAGTAGAGACATAATTGCGTGCTTTGAATATCCTTTACCTAAACAAGATTTTGGTTGTAAAATTAAAAAAAGATACCAGAGAAGAATTTTTAACATGTAACTAAAATTATTCCTATTTGACATATTTATTGTAGCACCATTATGCTTCTGCTAAATTTCGCATCTTAAATTATGTAGAATTTGGTAACCGTGACTGATTTATCAACTATTAGCTCAAACCACGGATTACATGGAGATAAAAATTGGCAAATACCTAACATACTTTTATTTTTGTACATACATATATTAAATTGCCATATATATATATATATATAAAGATATTTGAATTTAAAATTTTAAGGCACGTAACTGAGGTTCAATATTTTTACAAGACAGAATTTTCCTGCGAATCCTTGAGGGGAAAATTATTAGGTTCATTAGCACCAGAACAGCAACTGCACAGGGTCTACCTATAGGTACTGCGCTCCTGCCCCTTTCTACAGAACATTAACAGCCACGCAAACTAATACCTAATAATTTATTAAATACATGTTTATAATTTATTATTTTATGAAAATAAAACACCAATAACTAATTACAATACTGCAGCTACTACAATAACATTTGAGCAATCCACTAGCTATTGGTAGCCTATAGATAACTCAAATGTTCTAACCCACTACCGGCCGGCAGCGTGCCCAGAATGCTAGCAGCATTGCCACGTTGAATTGCAATGCTGAGCCATTGAGCCAAATACTGCCAGCATTTTGGTCACGCGTCGCATTGATCAAACGCTCTGATAAGTTTTGGAAAATCCGATGAGGTCCCGGTCCCCACGGGCCCAATGTCTCGACCCCAAACGGTTCAAATACTACCTAGGTCAGCATATTTAAAAGTATATTTATTATTTATATGCTAAAGATATGGACATGAAATATAAGAGAACTTCAGAACAGGAATGGGTTCTCAGAATCGCGAGATAAATAAAATCACTTCAAAAGCTGACGTCACATTTGCGATGGTATGCGATAAAAACAAAAGATAACTGTATTTATTTGAGATATGAGCTCAGTATTCGAGGAATTACTTCAGCGAGGGAGGTACGAGCAGGTAGGTACCAATCAACACGAAACATTCCTTATCATATAATTACCTACTTTACGGTATTCGTTCCTTTATTCCCATTGATATTACCTACTATGAAACAGGAGAGGTCGCACTTGCTCCTCAGGCGTGGACCGCATACATTAGGCAGTTGCCACATGTATGGAAATGATTTACTGTGCTTTTAGAAAATGCACAAATACCTCATCTAAAACGAACAACTGCGAGTGTGCGTTTCCTTGTACCTAGCTCTAGACCAAACGTGATTTTAGAGCGAACCCTACCTGTCTTTCTTTGGTACTAATGTAATTGATTTTTGGCATCGTGTTCGCTTCGGTAAATGCAAACAAAACGTTATTTTGTATACTTACATAATATTATACATACCACTAGTTGCGCCCCGCGATTTTACTCGCTTGGTGAAGATTGATGATGATGATGATGATGATAAGTATAGCTTATGTGTTAATCTAGGGTCTAAGCTATCTCCATACCAAATTTCATGGCAAACGTGTAGCCGGTAGAGCGTGAAGAAGTAGGTAACAAACATACACACAAACTTTCGCCTTTATAATACCTATTACGAGCGGTTTGGATCATTTGTTCATGGATAACGTGAAGCATAAACAGTGTTTCTATATACCTACATACCTACACATACATATAGGTACCTAATTGTTATGCGTGGAAAACTAAGAACGAGGCTTTGTCGCTCAGATACAATTAATTATTTTACAAGGACTATTTTTCTATTTTCTTTTAATATTGCATTAAATGTTCCAAAACAATACCTATGACTGACAACTGTCAGTACCTAATACCTAATTGATTGCGTAATTTAAAAAGTAATAGAAACTACTTCAATAATTTAGGGATGGACATTTGAAAATCTACTGGACCTAACATAACAAGATGTCTTTAGGAAATCAAAAGTAAATCCAAGCAAAAATATTTTTTTTCTTTATAAGTTAATAAAAACACGAGGTTCTAAAATATACATAAAAAATTGGTTGTCTGTAAAGTCGGTTTACGGACGATAGATTTACGTGATAACGTCATAATCATTTATGACTTTGACTTTGACTGACTTTGACCTTGACTTTGAATTTAGCCTTGACCTTGACCGTCACTTTGACTTTGACATTGACTTTGACTTTGATTATTTTATGTAATACAAAACTCAGGTGGAACGTTACGCGGAACGTTACTATTTTTCATTTGTGTTGCTGGCATTCATCAATTTATAAAACGTTATCACGTCAAAAATTGGTTGTCTGTAAAGTCGGTTTACGGACGATAGATTTACGTGATAACGTCATAATCATTTATGACTTTCACTTTGAGTGACTTTGACTTTGAGTTTGACTTTGATTATTTTATGTAATACAAAACTCAGGTGGAACATTACGCGGAACGTTACTATTTTTCATGAGTGTTGCTGGTATTCATCAATTTATAAAACGTTATCACGTCAAAAATACAAGCGAATTGAGAACCTCATTCTACTATTTGAAGACAGTTCATTAGCCCAAAAGCCTACAGAGACGGCTTATATTAAGTTTGATATATTTTCTTGTATAAGACCAGCGCTGTTGGTTCACAAGTTTCACAACTAGTATTGTGCTGAGTTGAGGGCGATTTTTTTGCAGTTTTTGTTTGTAATGGCGCAACTCATTTTTATTAATCGGTTGAAAAGGCTTAATTAAGCTTAAGATGGTTCTGTTTGCCATAAATAAAGAAATCACTTGATTTAGATTTTTCGTCTTTTTTTAACGTCATCATCTCATCTCCAATGCTACAGTAAGTAGATAGCGACCGGCCTAGATACCTACCTAGGACGCAGCGCGGCGCGGCGGCGTCTTCATGTGACGGGCGGAGATGCGCGGGCGGCGCGCGTTCTTCAGTTTATGTCATATCGGTGTAAGTGCCTCCTCAGCGTTAGCCTTCAATCGAGAAACTTTCAGTGCCTAATGAGACTAATGCCAAAAGAGGCAAACTGATTTTTCACAAAACTTATATTTGTAAGCGACCTCTCTACATAAGTAGATTTGAAAATATCGCTCTCTAGCTCTCTCGCTGTCGAGAGCAAGGTTTCCATCTGCATTTTAAGAAAGGAAGTTCGTGCACTGTTCAATATATAATACCTAAGTAAGTACTTTTTATAATTAGGTAGGTATATTGTTCATTTTTCTTTTCATTCTACTAAATAAGTACGTTATTTCTTGTAAATTATTATCATAAAACACCGTTATGTTATAGGTACCTATGTAAAATCATTTTAAGGTAAGGACGGTTGCATTGATGAACTTATAGGTATAACGACTTACCAATAGCTGATAAAAGGCCCCACAATCGAGCCAGGGGTTGAAGCAGGTCCCATAGCTTTGATGCAGTTGTTTTTTTCGGAGGCCCAGGGTTCCTCCTGAGCACCCGAGGTCTCGTGCATTGCGCTGACCCAGACTCCGAATCAGACTTGGATATATCTGCACTCATCTTGATTTCATCACCTACTTTTTACTCGACAACATACATAATATGAATAAAAAGTAACTGTTGTGTCACTTAATTGGATTTATGATTTGTTCCAATTTCACATTGCACTTCCTGGCACACTTTGATGAATCGACAACCTTGATATTCCAACTTCATTAGAAGGTAAAATGGTTTGTTTACAAATATCCGCGTCACCGATTTCATCTATCACTGAAGTACTGTATTGCAGTCTGGCATTATGCCCGGGTACCAAAATATCACACCTTGAATCAACATAAGTAGGTACGTCTTATTTAAATAAACTGTATGTTTCTATTTCCAAATAAAACACAAAACCACGCGGAACACAAGCCTACTCCGAGCTGTAATCAGTTTATATACATAATGATTATTGTGCTATATAGCAAGCAAGCGAATAAATTATTAAGGAACGTAGTTTTCCGCGACGGAAAATGTTGAAACGACTTTCCGAGCGTCGTGTCGTCGGCCTCCTTCAACCAACGCTCGAAGAGAACTGCGTTGCGAGCGAGTGAGCTCAGTCAGCTCTGCGAGCTGCGCTGCGCTGCGAATGGTTGCGATGCGATGCGAGACGAGTAGGTACCTACCGTACATCTAACTAATCAAAACCAAGGAATGCCAGCAAGCGACGCTACGCTATATTTCTCCAGATGTAGAGTCAATCTCTCCGCTTTTTAGAATGGGGCTCTACGAAACTCGCGTCCTGTGTACCTAATTAGTAAAGTAGGTGGGTGGGAACGAGTGCTTACTTTCGACATAATCAAGCCTTATTGATTATACATGCTGTACCGGTTATTGTATAGGTAACTACCTGTAAGGGAAAAACTAGCGACCTCCAGGCCATACTAGAAATAGGCGAAAAATAAACAGGCTATACTTTAGTATTCAGCTGTCGCAAGCAATACATTTTATGTAGCACTATTATCAATAAATGTTGGGCACTTGTGCGAATCATAGAATCATCTACAGAGTTAGGTCACAATGGAAATATTACTGCCTAAGTACCTATAGTACCTACCAATAGTCATAGTACTCACCTTTCTCCATTATATTGTTGATCAAGTACTTTAAATGGATTTTAAAATAAAAAGCATGCAATACTTCATGAAAACATATAATGTGTATCATCAACATCATCATCTTCCACAGCTTCCACAGCTGGACATAGGCCTCCCCCAATGACTTCCACAAGACTAGTTGGATATCCAGCTCTTGCCTGCGATCTTAGTCAAGTCGTCTGTCCATCTGGTCGGTGGCCGTCCTATGCTGCGCTTGGCAGGTTCTGGTCTCCATTCGATTACCTTTCGACCCAAACGGCCATCGATTCTTCATGCTATGTGCCCTGCCCACTGCCATTACATCTTGCTAGTCCGCTGGGCTATGACGTTGACTTTTATTCTTCTACGGATCTCCTCATTTCTGATTCGATCACGTAAAGAAACCCCGAGCTCTCCATAGCTCGCTCCATACCACGTTTCCGTTTCGTAAGTCATTAGTACCACACTAGTAACACTCACTGATAATACGCAACTTTATTCCGATTTAGATTGTTTTTCTCAGTAGCTAAAGTATTGTTGTTCTTCAAATATATTACCACGTTCGCACCAAGCTCAAGTGGCTGCCTTAGATTCGCCTTCGCCGGAACACTCAGACCCTCGCTCTTCTTTATATTGGTTTGTTCCACCCTTTCACTCCCAACTATTCAAAAGTACAGCATATCGAATTTATTGTACCATGTTTTCCTCTCGGGTCATCAAAAAGCCATGTGACGGGCCATTCAAAAAAGGAAATTGTTCGTTCCATTCCCGTTCCATTCGCATTTCCAGTCCCGATCAGAGGCCCAGTCACTAGGCCACATGAATTAATTTGTGATTTAAGTAGGTACCTACTTCTTTTTGCAGTTACTACTAAATTGCATGTAACCTCCGATTTTTGGCCATTATGAATTACTAGTAGCGCCCCGCGGTTTCGCCCGCGTGGATTACGGTATTCCCGTAATCCTATCCCCCTATCTCAATTATCCCAAGGGAACTAAACTTTTCCGGGATAAAAATAGCCTATGCATTGTGTTAATCCAGTTTCAAAACTATCTCTATACAATATTTCATCGAAATCAGTGAAGCCGTTTGAGCGTGAAGAAGTAACAAACATACACGCATACATACAAACTTTCGCATTTATAATATTAGTAGGATTTGGATGTTCATGCTTCATTATAAGTACCTGATACGTAAAACCGAGATAAAACTCAGGCCGCACGCAAGTTATGCTAGTATTAAAATAAAACATACAGTATGTATAATTTACTCAACCATAATTTCTCGTTCATACCTATTATCATGATTGATCATGATTTCGATTTTGTAACTTGATTTGTTTAATACATTTATTTATTAAGACAACGACATCACTTAACATCCGGTGAGACAGTTGTCAAACGCAAACATAAATATATATATTTTATTAAACTTATTGTATGTTTTATTTTAATACTAGCTGAGTCGAATTTCTACCGCAATGCAATGTACAGTGCGATCGAGATGCAATTGTTTTAAGTTTATCTATTATTTCGATGAAACCAAATGTATAATGCTGTCATCTAGTATGAAGCTTAGAAAACTATGAAGCGCCATCTATGATCCACGTATGAAACTGCTGTAATTTTAGGTACATGAGTTTACTATCTATTCCTGTAAATATAACAGAGAATCCACAGAGCCTAGAGAATGTAATACTATCCACAGAGAATCTATGGTCAGATGGCGGCGGTATGACGCGTTATCTTTCTCCATTTTCTGTGCCAATAATATTTTCAGTGGAACTGGTAGAATTTTCTCTGTCCATACTTGTAAAGGGAAGTTTCTGTATTGTTCTGTTAAAGTGAATGAATTTTAGCCTGTTGGAGGTTGCGTTAACTCAGTAAAAGTTACTCAACACTAACCATGCAGTCCGGTGGCGGTGCAAAAAATCCGCCGTGGGCGCGATCAAACGTGAATACAAACATGACCGGCATGAATCCGCAAATCATGGATCCAAATGCAATGATGGGGCAGCAAGGTCTTATGTCTTTTCAGCAGCCACAATTCAACCCTAATATGATGCAGGCACAGGGCGGGATGGCGATGCCAATGAGTGGACAAATGCCAATGAATCAAATGGCTCAAAGTCAAATGTATCCAGGCAACGTCGTTGCGTATCCAACGCCGCGCGCTTTGAACCCTGGTATGTACCAGAACACGAATTCTAACCAATCTTCAAATAGTGCTGAGCAACGTGTGTTCACCGGTACTGTAACGAAGACTCACAATGATTTTGGCTTTGTTGACCACGATGTTTTCTACCAAACTTCCGTGTGTGCCAAAGGAGTAATCCCCAAGGTCAACGATAGAGTGTTGGTTGAAGCCAGCTATAACCACAACATGCCATTTAAATGGAATGCTACTCGTGTGCAAGTGCTGCCAAAATCAGGCCCAGCAGGTAATCATAACCAGAAAAATCAGAACCAGAATCAGAAAAGCAACAACTACAATGCTGTGCCACCACCTTCTAACAGAGACAAGCCACAATTCAATCGCAACCGTGATGATAGGCCTCCTCGCAGAAATGATGATAGGGACATAAGGGTAAGACTTTGTTACTAATCTAGGTTCTGTTTTAGTTTATAAAATATCAATATTAGGCGGGAGAGGGGGAGAGTGACAGTGGCAGGGAAATTTACACTAGGGTTTTCGCGTACCTGACTCTTTTTAATACCTATTATTTTTTCATATCTTCTTCTTCTTTAGCCATAATTGACCAAATATTTGGTATAGGTCTCCTTTAATTCCCTCCTCTTTCCTCTGTCTTGGGCAGTTAGGGTCCAGTTGCTGCCCACCACTTTGGTGATGTCATCCTTCCATCTCACGGCTACTGTTGAAAATACCCTTACACAGGACATCATTTTACAATAATTCTTATACAGTGCAGGCTGCTTGTTTGTGGAACAAACTGCAAGTATCGGTTCGCACTTTACTGTTACTATATATCTTTAAGAACAGAGTCATGGAACTTTATTTGTCACAAATAAATCTAAGCGAAGTTTGCTAAATAAGTATTAGATATTTATATATATATCAGTAGTTATATATTATGTAGTATGTGTAAGTATATTATTTATGCTAAAGTTTATACATGTACCTATATTATGTATGTATCTTAAGATACATGTTAAGTAGAAATTGAGGTTATTTGCCACCCCTTAAAATTTATGACAATTCCTTTATGTTTGGTTGCCTGGAAAAAATCGCTTTAAGCGATAAGGCCACCCTTTGTATCACTGTATTTATATCTGTTTGTTTTATTTATGTGTGTGTTTTTAAAATAGTGTGCAAATAAAGAGTTTTCTATGTATCTATCTCACCTGTGCTCGTCCTCTAGGTTGTTTTTGGTCCCATGGTTTCCATTCTAACACTCATTCACACCAAGAGTTTTCCTTTCTTGCTACATGACCAGCCCACTCCCACTTCAATTTCGCTACCCTTTTTACAGGGTCTGATACTTTGCTCTGTTTACGAAGCCACATATTGGTTTTTCTGTCCCTCAAATGTCACACACACCATTTTTCTTTCCTTTGCGCTACTTGTAGTGCATACAGAATGGCTTTGGTAGTCACCCAAGTTTCCGCTCCGTATTTAAGGACTGGTAGTAAGCATTGGTCAAAGATCTGAGCCTTTTGTTGGGCTGACAAGTTCATTTTGAATACAAAATTGAGTTTGGAGTAGGCTGCCCACCCCACCATTTTTTCATATACCTGAGTGTATATACATATGCAATTTTTGCAGAAAAAGAGAATTTTTCTCTGGCTATCCTCCCGACTAGGGAGTGATCTGCTCCAGGTCGGTCCCCACGGACTCGGAGCAGGTCGCTCTGCAACCATATTATCGCTACCCAGTGAAAGGTACTGGAAATAATAAGATGCGATTTCTAATGTTTTGTTGTGTTTTATTGTATCTAGGATAAAGATATAATAAAAATCCAGACCCACCACTGAAGAGGTTTAGTTATGATTAAATTTCAAAAAAAGAATGATTTTTGCCCAGTTGTGCTTATAATTGGCCGTGGTGGTACCGGCCTAGAATAGTACTCCCCCATCTCTTCCCGCGGGTGCCGTAAGAGTCGGCTAAGGGATCACGTACCAGAAGGTGGGCAGCAGCGCCTTCTGAGGATTGGAAATCATACTGCGCTCGCCAACCCGCCTGCCAAGCGTGGCGAGTATTGGCAAATCCTTCCTATATGGGGGAGGCATATGTCCAGCAGTGGACGCACATGGCTGAGAGAAGAAGAAGTGCTTATAATTCTTTTGTCTATTTCTTTTAACATAAGGTCATTTGATGATATTATTTGACCTAAATAAACATACTGCTCTACATAGTCAAGCTTTTGACTGTTGGTGGTTATGCCTGTAGGTACTATTGAGTTTGTCATCATTTGTCATACTTGAGTTCAATTCTAGACCTACTTCTTTACTTCTGTCTGCGAAAGTTTGTATCATGTACTCCAGCCACAATGGATCGTCTTCAAATAAAACCAGGTTATCGGCAAATCTGAGATGGTTTAATTGTGATTTGTTTTTGTTTAGCCCCTGATGCTCACATTCTACTTTTCTGAACGTTTGTTCTACCACTGCCATAAACAGCTTTAGTGACAGTGGTTCACTTTGCCTGACACCCCTATCAACTGGAAAAGTATTACCAGTAGATTCAAGCCTGATGCTTTGCTTTTGCTGTAAATATTTTTGACGGTGATTACGTAAGCATTTTGTGTTCCCTGCTTTGTTAGGCTTTGCCATACAAATTCGTGTTTGAGGCTATCAAAAGCCTGATGAGCCTAGAGTAATCTATAAAAGCCAGATAAATATGGTTTTCTTGTATTCATGGTATTTTGAAATTAACTGATTAATAGAGAACACAAAAGGGACAAAATATTACTACCAAATACATCTCAAATCGGATTGTATATCATGTGTATTACATTAGTTTTTATTTCACTTCAATACATGCAGTATTTCCGAAATTATTATGACGAGAAGTTTAAGCCCTTATTTTAATTTCCAAGAGTATGCGCGATTTACATATTACGTACTAGGTAGTAGGCAAGATATCTATTTAAACAATCAAAAATAGATAAGTAAGTATGTTAAGTAGGTCAAATGTGGCAAGGGTAAGTAGAAAAGAAGAAGGATAAACTTATTAACAAATACTTACATTGAAATGGTCGTCACAGCACTGCTCTTTGGTTTTAGGGTCTATTGAATCAACTCTTTTATGGCTCATCATCCACTTTTTCCTACCTAGCACTTAAAAATGAGTTTAATAGGTGTTTTTACTGTTGAATTGAAGCACTAAGGACTCAACTTTATAATGCAATTCGAATTGAGAACCTATTCTTTTTTTAAGTCGGTTAAAACTGATTATACTCTATTTGTTTTCGACTTGTTGTGACAGGGCTTAAAATTTGCAACAGATAATTAAAGTGAGTATAGTATGGAATATAATTTTTTTTTTTATCAAGTTCCCGCAACTGACAAATGTGTGTGAAAACACTAATTCAACAAGTATTTCACAATCATATCAAGTGGAAAAGTAATCTCTTCGTACCCTAACAACATGGCCGTGTGACTATATGCTTGCACAATGCTACATAAGACCATCAAATCATTTATTATTTTCAGAAACGGTCTCGCACGAGGAGTCGTTCTCGTTCCCGCGACAGGCGGGACAGCCGCAATCGCAGAGATTCGCCACCTCGCAAGAGGCCTGCTGTACACCAACCATCACCTGCCAAATATATGGTTAGGGTACCACGAATGCCATTGGATGTGTAAGTATTTAGTTAGTATTTTTACACTAGCTGTGCCGTCATCCCCTCTCAATTGTCAGATGATGATGATGACGACGATGAAAAGTAGCCTGTGTTATTTCGGGACCTGAAGTCTATATGTATACCAAATTTCATCGAAATCGGTGTAGCTGTTTGAGCCTGAAGAAATAAATATAAACACAAACATTCGCCTTAATAATATTAGTAGGATAGCATAAACACTACTTATAACCCTAATTTTATGAATCCAATATTCCAGCAAACTTAACTGAACATACATATTTTTTACTGGTTTCAGACAGAAGATGGACGTTCCTTCTCTTAGCCAGAGATATACTAATTTGTATGTACCGTCTGACTTTTTCAATGCACAAGTAAAATGGGGTGAAACATTCCCACCTCAAACTCCATTTGCCCTAAACAATCCCTGCGCATACCACATCATGCACAAGGAATCTGAGAGCCCTACTGATAATGATGCAGTTCTGGAACCCCCAGATGCTGATTATAGATTTTCTGCCAAGGTAAATATTACATTATTGCAATAGTATCTCATTGGTAGTGAATTTTTTGTTCAATCTAAAATGATATTAAATGAGATAATATTTATTACAGTTTGATTCAGCTTAAAAAATAGTGTATTTCTTAGGAATGACAATCTTAAATTTGAGCTGAAAACTATCGCGAGTTCCTTCCATAATTGTAATGTAAAAAACCGACTAGGACTCACGTGGTAAACACTGGAAAAACAGATTACAGCAGCTACGTGCTGAGGCTCGCGCCCGCCGCCTGGCACGATCATAACTCCCAGATGGAGAACTGCAAATAAGTTCGAAACTGGTCGGAGAGTAATTTTCCAATGTTTACCACGTAGGTAAGTCCTAGTCGGTTTGTACATTACAAATACTTAAATTAGATTTTTTTTTTAAATATGGGTAGTCTTAGTTAAAAGTCGTCATAGTATTTCGTGCTGACTAAAACTATCCGCAATTGAATATTACTTGTTTAATGTTAGAGAATAGCATTGTAAGGAGTTATATGAATTTAAATTAAAGTATAAATATAACAAGAGCTTTCTAGTTTTAAACTGTTTTTTAGAATTTTAACTTGTTTGACTGATTGAGAGAATTACCTCCAAAAATTTCATATATGTTTGGTTTGCTTGCGAGAGCTTTCTGACTTTGTAAAAAACTTATGTAACTAAATACATGTCAGTTGCAGTGTCAAAAATACCTTGACAATCTCATTCTAATAGACAGCAATTATCGAAATGCATCCATAATATATAATTATCACGACTGTAATAAAAAAATATTTAAGATAAAATCAACAAAAATGTGATCAAATATCATGTAATTGTATGAGACCACTTTCTTTTCAATTGTTTCATTTAAGTTCGTATGAAATGTCAATTGGAATATGAAACCACTGAGCAAGCTTCAAACTCTCTGTTTAGTGAATTTATAGCAAAACATGGCTATGTTGCATTGGCTACATATTATGCAGTGCTTACACATAAAATATGTAATGTGATGTCTCCGATCTCAGGTGACAAAAGTGAAGAAGCTACTTTTAACAATTAAAATATTTGCATCTATTGAGCTTGACTACATTTAAAATCCAACTTACACTTTTCCCAGATAAACACTAAGCATAAAAAGTGCTTATTAATGATAATATATAATTGTAAATCGGTAAAAAATATTATTCACAATCTGTTTTAGGTTATGTTAATCAGCTTGCCAACACTGGAGTCTTTATACCAGAAATGTGGACTTACAAAATCTGAAGAGAAAGACAAGCGTTCAAGTAATAAAAACCCGCAACACCCAACGCGCTTGATTAAATTTCTCGTGGGACAAAAAGGCAAAAACGGCGAAAACTTCGCTATCGGTGGACCTTGGAGCCCCTCACTCGATGGTGAAAATCCACAATCTGATCCTAAAGTTTTAGTGAAAACTGCAATTCGTACTTGTAAAGCGCTTACCGGAGTCGACTTGTCTTCTTGCACACAGTGGTAAGTATCATGGATATTACAAGAATATGTATTCAAGAACAGTACTGTCCCGTTACATCACTTCTCCTGGATGTTAGTTATAAATTAGGTTAAGACCAGGTCGTACAGGAGTTTCTTTTGTCCTGCTCAATTACAAAATAGATATGGAGATTCGACAGAAGAAGCTTCTCTTTTCGTCCGTATCATTAGTGTCACAGTATCTAGATATTCGTAAGTGAGAGTTTGGAGGCGTCAGTAGATCGCGAACGGCGCAGTACGGTGCAGAATCGATGTACCACCTACCCGAACCGGCGTGGTGTCTAGCGCCCGTGAGTATCGGACTATAACTGTGTTACCCGCGCAGGTACCGAATGGTGGAGTTTTACTACTGGCGGGAAGGCAGCGGCGGCAAGTCGCGGCTCGAGACCGTCGTGTTGTTCCTGCCCGACGTGTGGTCGGCTCAGGCGTCCCGCGTCGAGTGGGCCGCCGTTCAGGAACAGTATAAGGCGGCGTGCGACGCGGCTTTCACGAAACTCAACCCGGAGCCGGCGGCGCCCAGCGGCAGCGGCCCCCCGGGCCCGCCCGAGACCTCTGAGTCGGCAGCGGCCGCAGCGGACAGATCACAAATTGTTTGTTCCCAGTTTTGTTTGGTTCGTTATGTTCCCGGCAACGTGCGCTTCTAAAATGAAGAAGATCCCCCGTTCCAGCGATGTCAACTTCTCACGTGTTTGAGCGGACATCGGACATAATCTTCAATTATCCATTAACGTTTTAAAATCATCTTTTCTTAAGCGTTACTCAGATGGAAATTCTGACTTACTTTTATACTCGTGAACTTCCCCTAATAGATCATTTTTAAATTTATAACGAGTTATTTTCTAGTATAATTAAAAATATCTGCTCACTCGTATCGAAGCTCCCACGAACCTTCTATGATGGATCATATAAGTGATCATAAATCACATTTTGCAGGAAGCGTTTGATGCAAATGACAGCACGATAACAATTGATGAGAATGAGGATGATGATGAGGATAAACCAGAACCTACACACTTCTCCAAGATTGATCTGAGGACCATAAAAGTTGACCAACTGAGACAGGAATTGCGAGCGCGCAACGTGAGCTGCAAAGGTACCACTTGATAATTTGAATGTTACACACTGCATCAGGCCGTCTTGAATGTTTGATGAAAGTTCAGCTACAGACAGTAGCGTAGCTGTACTTCAATCATACTGTCTACGCCCACATTAAATACACTGTCAAAAAAAGGGCACCAAAGCAAAGAACCAATTTTACTTTTGTTACTATTAGTTTGGCTATGAAGCTAGAAACCCTGAGGGGTGTCTCTATGAGATCGAATCAGAAATGAGGAGATCCGTAGAAGAACGCAAGTCACCGATATAGCCCAGCGGATTAGCAAGTTGAAGTGGCAGTGGGCAGGGCTCAAAGAACTGATGGCCGTTGGGTTCGAAAGGTTCTGGAATAGAGACCACGGACTGACAAGTGGAGCATAGGACAGCCACCGACCAGGTGGATAGATGACCTGACTAAGACCGCAGGCAAGGGCTGGATGCGGGCCACTTCCAACCGGTCCTTGTGGAAACCAATGGGGGAGGCCAATGCCTTGGACATCCTATGGCTGAGATGATGACTATTATTTTGTTTTATAATTTTAGGTTACTGTATCCTCACAATTTCTTAAACTAATTTGCTAGGAATAGTTTTTATTTACTTTTCCGTGATCATAATCATCATAATCATCAACTTTCGTAATATTTTGATCTAATTAATAAGAAATAATGATAGAACAGAAAGCGCTAGTACCTGCACGCTAGGTAAAAATCAAACACGTTTTTTCTTGAGTAAATTAAAAACATAAAATTGTAGTATTATGTGTGAGCCCCTCTTGTTGAAAACACGTCTCGGCATGCTAGCGAGTATAAATCTTATGGTTTCTTTCGAATGAATAATAATTTAGCTCTGTGATGGTCTGCGGAGCCGCTACACTGATTTCAATTTAGGTATCCGTTGTCGCCTAGCGGCTTGAAGTTCTTAAGTTGTTTAAGAGCCACCCTTATCTTGTACATTTGGATGTCCGAGATGTTTTCGGTATAGTGTCGGGTTAGCTTGGCTCTGGGCGCTGTGGCTAAGCTGTCAAAGGCTTAGAGACCGGAGGGTATAGCTGTCCATAGAATTTCTCGACCTCCCCTAGCACATCTCCTTTAGTTGACGCTACACTGCCGTCATCTCTTTTCAGCTAAGTCATCTGGCTTTGCTCAATACACTTAGCCTTTTCTGCTTTCTTTTGTTATCTTTAATACAGTTAGTAATAAAGGTACGGATGTCGTGTCGGAAGGACTTCCAAATTCGTCTATTGAGCTGCCTATATGACAAAGCGTCATCAGATGACTGCAGTTGTAACGAGCGTCGTTCAGCCATGAGGTTAAGGAAATGGGTGGAGAATTTTTGAGTATTCAAAATCACATCGATTCGATCACTCGGAGTTGAACTCGGGGGTGCCTGGTGGTACCGGCCTGCTCGAAACACTGTCGATGGTAAGAATATTGTCAGTAAGGGACTTGCCGACGACAAATCCAACACCACCTTGGGACTCTTGGATGCCCTCCCGATAGATATAGAGCAAGTTTCAGGGTTATAGTATCCTCACCCTCTCTACAGAGGGCCAGGTCAAACGGAGCCGCAGGGGACTGAGGGTCTTGTCCTCCTGACTAATTTGCACATTTATTACTTCTTCGAGCTTGTAATTCAGGTTCACATATGAAGATTAACGTTTTCTCAACGCTTAAAAAACTAGGAAACGACCATCCAGTGATTCGGTGTATGGGTTTCTATCAGGACCAGACATTCTCTTGATAGCGCGGCCAGTTCCTTGGGCCGATCGGACGACGCACATTTAGTGTCTGAGCCACGAAGTATTGGCTGCAACTGTCCTCAAGCAGAGCAATAATTTTCATGACATCACTTTATCTATCATATTGTTATGCGAGATTGCTAAACAGCAATAAAAATACTTTAAAATTTTGAGGACATGAAATAATCTAATAAAAATTGACAAAAAAAGATTACTTTTTTTTAAAATTATGGCTCCTGTGTCAAAAAAGGAATGTTTTATTTAGAAACTATACTAACTTTCGGGAATTCGCGCCGCAAAATGTAGTAAACAGTTGTTTCCTTTAAAAATCAGCCTTAGTAAAATATTAGAATGCGAAACATATTTTTTCTAACATTTCATATGTAACATGTGGAGTAACATGTGGAAATGATTAAGACCTTTTTTGTATTCAAAACCGTCCGTTGTTTTTTCAAATAGAGTTTAGTTTAAAGCAATGTGTCCTGATGGTCTGGTCACCAATTGTGACCGTTTTTTTACGCTGTTGCCAAAAGCGGCAAATTTTACATTTAAAATAATTATAAAATTTGAAAGTATAGGTAATTTTAAATGCGAGAAATTTGGCTATGGGCCATGTTTTTGCTTGCATGCCTTATTCAAGGTGAGATATGTTTTATCAAGTGGCCAATTATTCCATGCTTACAGGTTTACGAGCTCAACTCATATCGCGTCTATCAAAACAACTGAAGAGTGAGGAAGAAAACGAAGGCAAGAGCGATGATGTTATGGAAGTGGAAGAAGATGACAATGAAAAAAATGAAAAGCCTAAAGACAAACAAACCGATAAAACCAAGTCTGAAGACCATGCTGATAGTAGGGATAACAAAGACGATTCGAAAATAGATACTGAGTGTAAAGAAAAGGGTGACGAAAAAGACACCATAGAAGAAGATAATAAAGAGCCAGAAGATAAGGAGCCAGTTGAGAAAAAGAAGACGGAGAAAGAAATCGAAGAGGAGAAGAAGAAGGTAATCGCCGAACATTATTAATTATTGAATAATAAGGAATTCTAGTTATTATATTTGTTGATTTTAGTGTTATCTTTTTATTGTATTGTGTTGTTTTTTGTTCATTAGTTGGAGAAGGAAAAACAGCTAGTGAAAGCTCGCTACGAGATCCCCAACTCGCCTCACATCATTATCCATCCTTCTGCGACTGCCAAGGGCGGCAAGTTCAACTGCACTGTCGCCACGTTGTCGCTCCTGCTCGATTATCGCTTTACTGACAACAAAGAACACAGTTTTGAGGTAATTCTTAAATTATTTCTTAAAAGACTGTCTGTGCTTTTTATGTTATTTATGAAGTCCTTACTTCAACACCATCACAGTACTTATATAGATTTTATGAGTTCCTACGATTTACTTCATATTATCGTATTAATTTATATTGCTATGTTAGGTGGTAGGAAACTTATATCCTACCACCTGACAATATAAATGAATATTAATTGAGTATAAAATATAGATAAGCCTATATTTTATACTTACTTGAGGTACTCTATAGTTAGTGATTATAGTGTTACAATAATTGTTTATTGTATCTTACACTGCCCTGTGCACAGAAGGCGCCCTTTGGACACCTGCCAATTCATTTATCTATTTTAATATCTGAATCGAGCACCGTCTTAGTTTGATCTCGATGTTATCAAACTCGAAGATAGCTAAAAGGGCTCTCTAGAAATTATCTTAAATAATGTTACTGATAAAAGTACATTTTATCAACAGCTGTTCGTTTTCGCCGAGCTTTTCAATGAAATGCTAATGCGTGACTTCGGTTTCTACATTTACAAGAATCTCTATACTCTGCCTGAAAAGGCAGAAGACATCAAAGAGAAGTCCGAAGAAAAGAAAGAAGATAAAAAAGAGGAAAAGAAAGAAGAGAGGAAAGATGACAAGAAGGAGGAGAAGAAAGATGATAAGAGGGTTGAAGAGAAACGGGACTCGCGTAGACGTGACGCGAGACGGGTAAGTGAACCGAAAGCTTCTAAAATAACTAACTGGTATTCTGACAATTATCACATCTAATAAATTAGGTTTGTGTCCCACCTTAGAGATACTACCGCACACGGCGCAACTTGTTCTTTAATCGTCTGAACTACCCATATTGTAGTCTTATTTAACAAACATTTTAAAAATAGAATTTGTTCGATTACTGCCAATCTCATGTTAGCTACCCACAACTTCTTTATATTTTACCTTTATTTGTAGTTTCGTCTCCCTTTTGGATATGTTGAAGTTAGTAGGGTATTGTAGTGATATTCATTTTACTTGCACATTGTAATACAATACATAGAATGAACTGCTCGCAGCATAGCATTTCACACTCGGGAAACAGATTTTATCGTCATAGTGTCTCGACTCCATAATATACCAGCATAGGTATATGGATGTATTAAATATCTAGTTACTTTCCTTTTTTTAATGAACTTGATGGCAAACAAGCAGACGGGCCGCCTGATGGTAAGCGATCACCGTCGCCAATGGATATCTGAATACTGGGTTTTTAAAATACATTTAAATGTAATATAAGTAAGAAGTGGCTCGGCTCTATCTCGAGATGACAAACGTCTATTTTCCTTAACTTGCTACATGCCAGCTAGACTTCAGAGACAGTCTAGCTATACCATGAATAAAGTAATAAACAATGAGGCTGAATGTAAATTTCAATTCTTCAATGTAAATATTGAAGTTAGCTTAGCCCATCACCCTCTCGGCGGACCCTCTCGGCGACTCTCAACTAAAAATCGTTCTCGTTAATGAACTTCTGTTAGATGTCGTAGGTAATGTTTTGATCGACCGGATAGTCGTACTAAATCCATTTTCCCAAACGGCCGAAGAGATGTTCCGGCGCTCGCTCTACAAATAGTTCTGAAATCGCCAAGTACGGTATCCATTCTGTTAACAATTGTCTCGGGGGTACAAAATGTAAGCTTGCCGATTGTTTGATGGCGTCCATTACGCGTTGTGCAGGAGTCGAACAGCGACGACGAGCGCAGCGCGGAGGGGCGGCGCAAGAGCCGCGGCGTCGAGCTGCCCCCCGACCCCTACCTGCTGCTGGCGCTGGTCTACTTCGACACGGCGCGCGGGGGGACCATGAACAAGAAGGACTTGCAGAACCTGTTTATGAGCCTCGGGCTGCAGCTGTCGAGGTCGCAGATCAGGGCCATACTGGAGAAAGTGTGTATCAAGGACGTCTTCAACTATAAGTGAGTATGTTGTTATACATTTTAATAGATATATCGTGCATGCACTCGCGAACTTCAAATGTATCTTCGAAGTTAGCTTAATCATAACTGGAGTGCCCGCCGCAGCGTACCAATTAAGTGTGCGTGTGTTTACGGCCGTCGGCGCACAGCGCACTGAGCGCGTGCGCATATCGAACAGTGCGTGTAGTAAGCGGCCCCTCAGTAATCTGGCGACTCGAGCGATCCCATAAGTATATAACCCGTGCAGTCCGGTTTGCGATTTCATTGCGTACAGCATTCCCGTCGACCGATCCATAGTCTAAATCAAAAAGTATAATTTTATCGCGTGCAGCCCTGTCAGTGACATATTGAAACAATATATATTGTGTTATGAGTAATTCGTAAAATTGTAATTTTTCTCCAGATATTTTTTTTTATTTATTTAACATGTAACAAAGCTATCTATAATCTGCTACGCACCGCTTTCCAATACATAGAGTTTTAGTGGTAGCTCGGGAATCGAACCGGCTAAAATCCTACGAGGAAAATATGCATATAGAGAAATATTTCTCTAACAATTTTGTTATAATGTCGGCTCCGCTCACTTACACAAGTGAAACGACGTACTCAACATCCAACAAAAAGCCTAGCTAGGATAGCATTAGGGAGATACGATGTTTCGTGCCGCGCAAAACAGCAGTTGTTTTCGCTTGCATTTCACTCTTCCGCGGTATTTATTTCTTGGGGCATTGTTTTGATCGAGTTACTCTACTCTGTATTTTGAGTTTGTTTCTAAAATACGAAAAAAATAACACCGTATACTTGTATGGCATCGATCGATAGCGTCCATCGTAAGAGTCGAATATATCTAACAAACATGGTACATTGGATGAAAGGAAAACCATGAAATCTAAACTTATTTTAATTGAATGAAATAACAGTATAAGAGTTTTATGGTTTATTGCATTAACCACATGGTAGGCAAGAGTTACCTTCAAATTATTTAAAGGGAAAAAATCAGCTACCAGTGGGACTTGAAATGAGCTCCACTTTGTTGGACACACAAGTTTATTCTTTTTAACTTTTAATAGCGAGTTGTGGTGAATATTCATAATCGTATTGTAAACCTCAGTTCCTAACTCGTTTAGAGCAAAGGATTTCTGTTAATTTGATTTTTACATACCCCCATAAAACATCATTTAATTGGGTGAGGTGTGGTGATCTCGCAGACCACAGAGTGGCCAGAGACCAGAGAGCTGGTCGGTGGCGCACCTACGCTAGATGGTGCACTTGGACTTATAGAGAGATGGCCGAGAGAAAGAATGTTAAATCAATTAGGATTTGAGGGTACACAGATAATCGGCGACTCGTTTGTTATCTTTTCGAGAAATCAATTGTTCTTTCTTTTCTTATTTAACAAATTTTCTGTTCTTACGAGTGAATAGCAGACCATTGTTTTTCGACAGTTAATTAGTGGTAAAACATAATTTGGTAGCACCCACCAAGTTAAAATTGTTGTCAAAATATACAATTTTATTGATTCTCTAGACACTTGCGAAGCGTATCGATGTGCAACATTCTGTATACAGTGAGTACCTGCGCGCTCGGCACTGACCGCCGCCCGCGCCGCTGCCACTAGCGACCGGCCAGCTCTTATATGCTTCAGAGCATACGCTATGTCCAGAAACTATCTCGAGGTAGAATTCGTTACGTTAGAAGCGATGGCCTCGGAGGTCCAGACATCTCAAGTGTAAGACGTGACGAGTTGATCATATTGTTTGTTTTCAGGAGTCTGGTGCAATCCATCAAAGAGATCGCGGCCGGCGCGTCGGACCCTATCCAAGACTTACCCCTCGACTCCACAGTTGTGCCCAGTGAAGTTCCGCCTCATGTGAGTTATTTATTTTATTATTATTATTGTTAGAAAACGAACAGTAATCATATACAATAATATATCAAGCAGAGTTGTAAATACTTGAGGCTTAACAGTTTTCGCTTATAGATTGTACAGTGTCATGACATGACAGATAAGTTATTTTATACTGGCTGAAAAACTTAAATATAATATTATTTATCTGTTTTAATCTATGCCATATAAGATAAGATAATTTATTTTCATTAATATCATTACAATTTAAATACCATAAATTTCTAGATAATAATAGCAAATTAATTTTGAAAACAACGGGCCCCAAACTAGGCATGGCCTGTATCTGGGGGCCCGCAGTCGCATGTGGCCTAATACAGATTCGCATAATCACGAGTGCACAGTGTTTATGTTACAAATTACCATTATAAAAGCACATCACAATATATAAGTGTATCATTTGGTACCAATCATCCTTATAAGAGATCCACGGCTCGCGGAAAGAAACAGTTTTGGCGAGAGCTTGGGGCACGCGGAGATATAAACAGTTGATAGTTCTGCTTTGTATTGAATTGTAGTAATAGCCATAGATAAAATAATAATTTGCTTATTTAACGAGGAGCTACTACAGTGGCACTGTAGCACTGTAGGAGGAAGCTATAGCTTACAACTATGTGACGAAGCGACGGAACAGTGTCGTCGACGGTCCTCTCAGTAGTATTAGAAAGGTGTTTCTCAACATTAAATGAAGTTGTAGCGTTGTTGTGGTCGACACGCGGACCGATCGCGAGTGTAAAGTAAACGTTGTAGAGTTGGGTCGGTACTGGTGCGCAGATCGCGGAGCTGGAGCAGGCGATCGCGACGGGCAACCGCGACATGCTGCCCGTGTTCGACCGGCCCGGGGAGGGCCCCACCCCCGCCTCCACCTCCGCCGAGACCACGGACGTCAGCGACACCGGTGAGCGCTCCAGCCGCCTACACTTCGCTCTTGGTTATATGTACTATACAGATAGCTCGTTTGGGCGCTCTCCCGCGCGATGGTCAGAGACGATGTGCTCGAACATGTTATCACGCTACATCTAGGATGCTTACTGGCTTATGTAGTTTATATTAATTTTACCCTGTTCAATCAATAATTGAACACAATTAATTTTCATCAATTTATCTATATTAAATCTTAAATTAACCTTAAATACCTAATCGATAATGTAAATTGACTGAATAATTGTTTATTTTCCCCTCACAAAAGGTTTCATGAAAAAAAAACGTTTTTAAGGACTGGTGCCTAAAGTAGGTGCACAGCCTGTGCACAGGTCACCAGGCTACCTATAATGAAAATGGCTTATACCCCGGAATAACATATAGGCAACTTTTTATTCCGAGAATATAGACTGTTTCCTTGGGATAACGAAGACACAAAAATTGTCAATACCACGTACCATTCATTTACAAAGTCAGTCAGGAGATTACAGTAGCATTTACCAGTGAGTGATGCTTTTGGTTGTCGCTGCTACGTTTGGGTGTTTGATTATATGCACGTGTCGGGTGTGGGCTCGCAGGCGTGGTGATGTACAAGTGCCGCGTGGTGGACGTGGGCGCGCTGGTGGCGGCGGAGGCGCGCGGCGCGGCGGCGCGCGCGCGGCTCGAGGCGGCGCTGGAGGCGGCGCGGGAGCGCGCGCGCGCCGCGCGGCACGCCGCCGCCGCGCTGCACCACGCCGAGCGCGGCGCCGCCTCGCAGCTCGCCGACCTCGCCGCCTCGCTCGCCGCCGCGCGCTCAAGGATCGCCTCGCTCACGGTAACCACCTGCTGTGTCATAACTGATATTGTCCTAGTCAAAAGACAACCTACTCTGTAAAGGAATAAAGTTTATTTTGCTCTGTCAACAACAATGCTGGTTCGGCTGTTGTTTCTGGAATAATCTTCGCTACTCAATTTAGATAGGTGGTAAATGCTCATTATGGAATTATGTCGATAAAAATATGGGACGTAATGATGAAAGTGGTTTTCATAAACTTGTCGTTTAATTATTTATAGATAAATACTTGGTTGTTTGTGATTATTTATAACCTAGTATTTTAGGTTTCCTAAACAAGATCCTCTAAAACAAAATAGTTACAGGCAACATGGAGAGTCAAATGTATGCCAACAAAATTTAGGCATATTTGTTTGAAGCATTTTTCAAAAAACAAATAAAGGTTATCGATATCTAAAACCTATACGAATAACGTACAATAATCCACGTACAATTGAAGGACACGAACAGAGGTAACTGTACCACCTTGAAAAAGATAATATCTATTTTAAACTGTTGAGCAGTTGAGAGACTAAATACCAGCACAGCGCAAGACGTGTCTGAGAACTCAGAGATGATAGTCTGTGTTGGCGCATTAGCGACACGTCACTTTCAGCCGTTCCACAAATGTATAATGTCAAGGAAAATAAACATGACATGTGTGCAGTGTTTCACTGACGACGTATGTCGTAAATAAATGAACAAATTCAAAGTTAATAGCGAATCAAATTTAAAATATACAGATATACAAACATACCTACAGACAAACTTTTGCGTTTATAATAACTATAATATAATGTGACTAGCTGCGCGCCGCGGTCTATCGATATATGTGTAATTCATCGATAACACAACTAGTGTGTTGCGTAAGAAATGTGTCTTCTCTAAGCGAGTAGCGATTATAACAAATATTTAGCTGACAGGTGCGTCCAGCAAATATGTACCTTAAATCTAATAAATATAGAACAGTAAGTGTACTCATTTTTGAAGCGACCTTTAGCGTTAAGTGGCAGAACTCACTTATGATTTTTTTTTCGAATGTAAAACGACGCAAGTGCGTTGAATTTCTTTTTGTTTTATACTGTATAGATTCTAGCTTTTGACCACTATCTCACTTGATGGTCAGTGAAGATGTGGTCGAAGATGTTATCACGCTAGACCTGGAATACTCACTGGCTCTCAAGGACTGCTGCATGAACACTATGTGCTTGGTGACAGTTTTTCAAACTTGAGGGTGGTAGCTAGCCAGGCGGGTATTCGAAAGTACCCTACAACCATGCATTATTAATCAAATGAAGTCTATGCAGCAGTACTTAAGGATTATTTTTAAATCAATGGTAGTTTGATTAGGCTCAATAATAATAACCCAATGACAACAAAGATTCCTGTGTGTATTACACAAATAAAGCTTTATTTGTATTGTTTTTGGCACCCCGGCCCCGATATAAATGGATTCGTATAGCAATTACCTTGCGTTCTCTTCCGTGTGCGAGACCCTGTCAAAGGCCTTTGAGATGTTGAATGAAGCGTTGGCCGTTTCTGTAGGCAGCTGGCTGGTAGACGGCTGGCGGCCAGGCCGTAAGTACTATACCTGCTCAGTGAACCGGGGTGTCAACTCTACCAATTTCATGTTCATATACTCAGTCCAGTGCGAGGCTGACTCGATGCCAATAAGACAACGTCAAAAATCCGTAGTGTCGTAGGTTCCTAGCGGGCTGAACCTATGCTCGGCCGGTGTCGGGTTTTTGAAATTGACAAGTTGGATGCTAACAGACTACGAAAAGTTACGTACTACGTCACTGAATCTAGGATTGAATCAAGATTTATTCAATATGTACGAGTTGAAAATAGCGGAGGCCGTCCTATGCTAGGCTCGCCACCCCGCGGTCTTCATTCGAGAACCTTACGACCTCAACGGCCATCAGTTCTTCGAGCTATGTGTCCTGCCCACTGCTACTTTAACTTGCTAATCCGCTGGGCTCTATCGGTGACTCGTTTTCTACAGATTTCTAATTTGATACCTGTAGTCCCCGAGCATAGCTTGTTGTTCGATTTTGAGCCTGCTCAGAAAGCCCGTAGTCAGAGTCATCACTGGTAACACACACTATTCGAACACTTTCGTATTTTGCCTGTGTTGACTGGGTATGCGAGATACGATATGTCAGATGGCCGCTGTATTTGCGTCTCCGTGAGGAACATAAAAGACGGTCTTCCAGTCTACAGATGGTGTTGAACTGCTTAAAGATTTGAGTGCGGGCCTCGTATGTTAGTGAGGTGCATTTTGAGAGAAAGCGAGTGCAGCCGCCTTTGAACATTTTCTCCTTCTTGTAGTTGTAGGATGAGATGGAGAGTGTTGGGCAAACCGTGATCGGCTGTCAAAGATGGAACAGTAACTGTTACCTAATCCATATTCAGCTAATGTTTAAATCAATTATATGTATCATTACCAATAAGTATTTAGCATTGTATACATATTAGCGGACAAGAGAGTGTTACCCGTGATGTATAGCTTATGTTTTACACATCTAGGGCTTTAAAAACTACTCATCCTGCATATATGATGTGTCGTGAGGCCATTTGTTGATATAAATATTTGTTCTGCGCTTTACAGGCAAGCTCCAAAATATTCCATTCTGCGTTGAAGAGCATTCAGACAAAGGTAGAAGCGGTAGTCAACATTAAATATGAAGATGACGACGTTGTTGAAGTTGTCAACGGACCCGCGGCCACAGTACAGTAAGTTTACACTGATCTTCGTCTAATTAATATTCACATCCGATATTGTGTATAGTGTTATATTCGGCTATAATCCTTCACTAACGATATGAGAATTACAATTAAGTGTTGTCAATTTACTTGACTGATATTCGATTACACTTACTAAAATTGTGTTAAATATAAAACTATAATTATATCCAGACTTCTTATATCCGACTTAAAAAAAAACAAAATTTGTATAAGAGGGTTCAAGTTGAGAATTAAGATATGAGAATTAGATATTTTTACTTATTAATAGCAGTTGAATGAAACTGTTCTAAGATCAGTGTTAGCATTTTTAAGAAAGGATTTAAGTTGTAGCCCTTGCAGAATACGCACTTCTGCATTTTGAACCAAATATGATAACAGGAGAGACCGAGACACACTCGGACCAACGAGAGGCTAATATTGTTTTCGTGAGTTGGACACTCAAAATACAGTCCTTGAAGTCCATTTTTTCTTTATTATAATAACATGGCATACAACAGATATTACGTTAAAGTAAAAAGTATAAAACTATTTATTTCATATTTGACTAGTCTACGACTAGAAACAAGTATTTATATATTCTTTTGGTGAAAAATAAACTTTCATTAAAAAATATAATTATTGCACTGTTTTTTTAGTCGACATAAAATATCTAATATTTTGGAAGAGACATTTCACCCGCACCCAAGCTGTGTGTTGCTGGAAACTATGATAATATTAATATTCTTAATTCCTTTCCCCAGAACAAAGAAAGAGCAGAAACATGAAAGCGAGGACGACACGCCTGAAATACAAGAGTCTGACGGAGTGAAAGAAGAGAAAGTTAAAGCTGAAAGTGTAAAAGAAGAGAGTAAAGACAACAAGGATAATATCTCAACAGAGAATATGGATCTCGATGATAAGGAATAACTAGTTTGCACCTTTTTTATAAGAAATGCATGATTTTAATCTTGATAACAAGATATGATGCAAGTACTCGGAGACAAGGAATGTTTTTTATTTTCTTGACGACAAGGAATTGTTTCCTTGCATCTTTATGGCAAAACCCTCACGTACCCCATGGAAGACAAGGAATACAACAGTTATCTTGATGACACGAATCAAGTTTCTTATTGTTTGGATGGCAAGAGTAAGTCTCATGTGTCGCGGTGTAGACCTGAAGAAGGCTTACGGCATCTTGATGATAATTATAGTGTGAAGTAGTTTTTAAAGGTTAGATTTAAGTTATTGGTAAGAAAATATCGCAATTATTTCGGATGAAAGTGTAACATTGTGGTGTGATTCTGTTGCGCTTGTTTAGTTGAGAGGTGCGTTTCTGGTAACATCTAACGGAGTAATGGTACCCCAATAATACATTAATGAATCAACTAATATCTTGTTTGTTTTATCATTTAATAACACGGAAGCGACTGCTTATCGTTGATATAACGCCTTGATAAAGACATGACCTTATTCTGAGCCCTCTCTATCCCTTTGGTCAGGCGTTAGGATAGTATCTATTAAATACTAATTAGTTCAATACTACAGCTAATAATACAAAAACATTTGAGCAATGCACAAATGATGCTGTCTACTCTACGATCGATCACAACTGCCTAGTAGATTAGTGGCTATCACTCGACTTGTAGACTCGAGGAGTGCGGAGCGCTCGCGGTAATAGAGGGGGAAGGGAAACCGCGAGCGCTCCGCACTCCTTACAGTTGAACAAGACCACCGAATGTGGTCGAAACTATAGTCGGAACCATTTATTAGACTAACTATAATGTGTAACTCCAGTGTTCTACACAAGGTTTGAAGGAAAATAAACACGAGGTTAATTGAGGTATGTATTACGATTAAATACATTTCTTAGGTTACATTCCATAGATATCAATATACAGACTTAATCTAATTACCTTAATTACAAACTAAATAAATATACCTACTGTACGCAAAAATTACGATTTTATATTTAGTTACATATGTTTGTTCCTACAACAAAACTTTCCTTTTAACTTGCTAAATAAGGTACAATGTCGACCTGAACCAGCGATATGAATGAGGGTGTGGCCGCCCGGCTCGGATACCCCCAGAACAGGTTCATGATCAGTGTTTGTGTCACGTCCGCGTTCGTTCGCTGATGACGAACCTTTCCTAGCCTGCTGTTCCTATTTATTCCAGTACATAGCTTGGCAGTCTTGAAATAAATCTAAACTTTATTCACTGGCTAAATCTTTAAAATAATGACGTTACATATGAACAACGCTAACGAATCATAAGTTTTGTATTTTAAAACTACTTAATTTATACTAGGGAAGTCATTTATTCGTTGACGGCGCAGTGGTCAGTGGCATGACTCCGGGTCCTGGGTTCGAACCCCGGCAGAGGCAAACATTTGTGCGATGAGTGTAGACGTTTGTCCCGGGTCTTGGTTTTTTGTGTGTCCATGCCTTCCGCGACACAGGGAATCCTAGTGCGGAGGTCTGAGTGGAATTAAAAAAATAATTATAAGATAATTGCACTAAAAAAATATCAAGATATCTTTGATGTGGGTGTTTGAGTGGCGTATCTCGCCAGACAAAGCCTTTCTTATGCGTTATTATACATGAAGTAATAATGTAAGAATATTAAAATCAATCACTTTACATACCTATAAAGTTACAGTTCCAACATTAACGTTTTGGCTGACTGTTCTTATTGAACCCGTGCTGCTTACAAATATACCTACAATACGCGTTGTAATTCTTAACTCCAATATCAATCTACATTCGTATGCTCCTATGCTAATCATTACAATCCTAAAAGTAATGGCCACAACATAATCGTATGCAGTATTTATAATTTCGGATTTTCGCAGCGTTTAAAACAGAACCAAATCAATTAAGTTGCAGAACATATTGTTTACCATACACATAATCTCAGTTTGGTACATGCTTAATAATAGTAATTATAATATACTATGTCAAACTGCATACAATACAGTTACGGATGTTCCATGTTGTCCCGAATCGAGACGTTGATCAGATCGGTTCGCTAGACGCAGGGCTCCACGTAGTTCCCGGGGAACAGCCCGGTCACTCCGTCCATGACTCCCTCCCACCAGCCGTCGTCGTTCTTCTTCAGCACGTAGATAACGGAGCTCTCTTGGAACGAAAGCTCGTCTTCCTTGTCAGCGTAGTAGTCGTAGATCGCCACAACTGGATAACAAAAACATCCCGAACAAGTTCACTTATGGTTTAAGCATCTCGTGAAGAAGTCACACTCCCCGAGTTGTGACACGTGGAATCCTCGAGGATGTAACACATCCCAGTGGAGGGTGCAGTGTAAGTACATACACATTATTTAGTCATTAATACCTAAAGACATCTGATGTCACCACATTGTGGTTACTATATTAAACAAATCATACACAAGAACTAACTTGTACATATATGTACATTATAGCGACGATCGCGACCCTATAAACATCTTTAAATGTATGACTGATAGAGATGATATTAGAACAATACAAATACAAGTCTGGTACACAGAGCAGTTGCTCTAGGCGCCAGGCAGCAAAGGGCACCAAACAGAAAATCTATCAATCAATCGATTATTTACTACTATTTGGCATTTAAATAGCCCATTGTTGTTTTTTGACGTGATAACGTTTTATAAATTGATGAATGCCAAAATGAAAAATAGTAACGTTCCGTGTAGCGTTCCGTTTCCGTCAAAAGTCAGAAGTCGAAGTCATAAATGATTATGACGTTATCACGTAAATCTATCGTCCGTAAACCGACTTTACAGACAACCAATTTTTTTATTATCACACTCAGATCCCCGCACTAGGATTTTCTGTGTGGCGGGAGGCATGGACACACAATCACAGCACACAAACAACCAAGACCCGGGACAAACATCTATACTTATCGCACAAATGTTTGCCCCTGCCGGGATTCGAACCCAAGGTCCCGGAGAAACGGAAGTCATGTCACTGACACTGACCACTGCGACCGTCATTATTGAAAACGTTATGTAACAGTAAATGATAGCGGATATCACTTTCCGATCGACACCGCACAAAATTAGTAAGAATAGTGTTAAAGTAAACACGTCACCTATCAGTTTTTGGTGAATAAATTGGGCATAAGGCACACAAAGTGTAGATCGATGACGCATCTACTTACTGGCGGGACGGCGAGCCGAGCGCGCGCGGTAGTGCGGGGCGAGCATAAACAAACACATCTACAGGCTAACTATGTGTGTGCAACTACATGCTATCTGTTACAGACTAACACAACTAACGTTCACGAATATCACGTTATCCACAATACAAACTGGACCTCCAAGTACTCACATGATATCCGATTCTAAATAATAATATCTGGTGGCTATTATAGACTACATCTTGGCATTTCAATTTTTAGAATCTGTTCGAAAGAATAAGTAATATGGATATCCAGGGTATGTTGTGCAGGGCATGTTCCTCCTTAAAGAAATTGTTCTTGTTTTGTTCAATTATAAATGTGGCTTTTGCGCAATCCATACTTATATATTGTATTCCAATCTGGGGAGCATTAAAGGATGCCTTTGAGCCAAACTGTGCTCAGCGTACACTTATTACAGTGATAGTTTATATTACTGTAATAAGTGTACGCTGAGCACAGCTTGGCTTAAACACTTTATAATGATATAAATAGAAGACAGTTTATGTCATATATTTATATCATTATAAAGTATTATAACTATGTAAGTATACTAATTCGCAGATCACCATTAGCAAGCCATAGCAGGTATAATACTACTATAACTTATTATTGTAATTAATAGATTAATATTTAACAGTAAAAAAAAATGTAAGGGTATTCGCACACGACAGATTTCAGATAATACGATGAATCATACCTTTCTCTATGTAGTTCTTGGGCACCCACCCGGGCAGGTCGTCGTCATCAGGCACGATCGCTGGCACCGCGTTCGTATACTGTGGTTACAAGTATTACATCCTTCATATCCATTATACAAAAACTGGCTAACACAACAGGGGACAGCTATGTTAGCTCCTTACATATGAAACTTGCGATTTATATCAACAAGCAAAACTATTTTATTAGGTAATGAAATTAATACATTATTTTGATTTATCAATCAAATTATGTACAATTGCTGAAAAGATTATGGGAGCGAGAATCAAATATTTGGCTGTTGGCAGCCCGACTTGCAAGAGTTTGTCCAAATCCAGTGATAACCCGTTGGAGCAAGATCCGGGGAGTACGGTGGGTGTCGGAGACATCCAAACGCAGCTCCTCAAATCGAGCGATCGTCTGTTGGTTTGCTTCACCCATTGCATGTGGTACCCATTGTTCGAGCTTTATCACTTCTCCAATATGTGTCGTGTTTTAAAATTGTTTTATCACTCACACTTACCGTGTTTTATTTTACGGTAGCTTCCCTATACACATCATTAATCCTTCGAGCTGTTTCTGCGGCGCCGGCGCCGGTATGAAGCTCCTATTCTATTATTTCTATTACTCGTATTATAAATAACCCGATATTAGAAGTTTTCCATATTGTGAACAGAACGACATCAAAGAAAAATGAAATGGCGTGAAAACAACCTAAATTGGAAACAGAAACACACACCTAAATTTGAATTTAGACTTCCTAACCAGTGGTGGAGAGTTCGACAAAACGCCGATTTCATATGTGAGGAGCTAATACTAATGGCATCATTAAACATATTTTGCTAATTAATTCAGCGACTCGTAATACCGAGTCACATTTTAGAAAAGGATTTGCACGAGTTTGCTATCGGCAGCGGAGATGCACCGATAACCGGGTTGAGCAGCGTCCCGCCCGCTCACACTTTGGACGGGTGACCGCTACAGACATTGTCAACAGAGCGTTTCCGAGGCGGTGTTGGCTGTTGTCCCGGTGTAACAGTGGACGGGCCAGTGGCGTGTCCGGCGAGCCGTCGGCCGGCGCGGGGCTGGCCGACCGTGCAGTGTACTGTACTGTAGTGTAGCGTGCGGTACGTACAGCGAGGGAGTGTTGGTGCGGGCGCGGGAACCCCTCGGGCGCGAGCTCATCGTCCCGCGGCGGGGGCGGCAGCGGCGGCGACTCGGACCCGCCGCGCAACGATGCGCCGCCCGCCGAACTGGACGACGCTCGCTACACACACACACGAAACATCATTTATTCATATATGTATATACATTTTATTATTCTATATTACATATATTAAAATCAATAAATCCCTATTCCCCTCGGTCGCAGCATTGCGCGTGAACGGATGGACCGATTTCGCAAACTCTTTTTTGCTTTGATTCGTATTGAGGAAGGTCCTTTTGAAAAAAAAGAAATTGCACACGACATCATAAAATTTAATTAACTTTTCTGATGTAACCTTCTCGATGATTATGACGATAAAATTACAAACTTTCCAGATGTGACCATATGGCGTTCGACGTCCCCGTCGGTCGTTTGACAACGCGACGTCCGTCGGGTCGGCATAGACCGAACAGATACAGAGTAACAAACCGTTTTTCACTACCTATTATACTACAATATTCAAATAAGAAGTGAATGTTCGAACAGTACTTCAAGGTTGGCTATTAAGTAATTAACCGAAGGTTCCGTTGTCCTATTTATCTGTATTTCATAATCATCATTAAAATTAAACAACCTCAATCTGAACACTCACGTTATGTATATTAAGGAAAAATCTTTGAAAATTATTTAATCTACCTGCAACATAACCTACTTACAGCTAACAATATAATCATGATATATAACTATATAGTATATTTTATTTTATTGTAAACTTGTGTCCATCCTAGGTGTACTAGATACAGGCTACCCAGTGAGGAAATCAACCAACCTTGGCCGACACTGTAGCGGGTAGTTGTAACCTTATTTCAATCAAAACCACTTTCGCCGCAATTTCAAAGTCTAAAGTACTTTTGCCTGGTTTATTTTCAGTTATAACTGCTTTGGTTCAGTTTTGACTGTGACAGTCACTTATATAATTCAGGAAAAATCTCAATTGCATTGGCCCAGAGGTAATACTTAAGCACTAGCTCGTATTGAGAGATGGACCCTGGACAAAGACCGCGACACGCGCGTCGACAGACTCACTTAAATCCGGTTTTTGATCGAATCGAAAAGCAAGCGGTAAATTAAATAGACAATGTAACTGCATGCCCTTTTCATAATTATTGTTGTAAATAATAATTGTTAAAATGAATAGAATTGTACAGAATAAAGCTTTGTTTAAATAGTCCGTGTCGTAGGCACCATACCTGTCCGGGCAAACTCATTGAGTGTTGGCTGTGCTCCCCGTCCGAGCCAATCAACGGTGATGGCGGTGCTGGAACATAAAGTATCATTATTAGATACATTCATCTCTTTTAAATCGACTTCAAAAAGGAGGTGATTCTCAATACGACCCATATGTTTTTTTTCGTTTTTAAGGTTTGTTACCGCATTACTTTCGAGTGGGTGAACCGATTTTGATTGTTCTTTTTTTATTTAATAGCTGATGCTTCCCGTGTGGTCCTATTTAAGTTTGATTAAAATCTTTCAAGTGGTTTTTAGGTTATACTCCAATAACTGAAAAGTGTCGATGCATCGACGCATATGTCGATGATATTGAAGTTGCGGGTAAAGAAATCGGTGAACATACACAATGACAATTGATCCCCTGAGAAGCAAAGGTCACTGAAAAGGCTGAAAAAATATTTTTTCCAAAAAATGGAACCATCTTCAACACTCAAAAGTATGAAATAACTTGTCGAAGTCGGTACCATGCTCAAAATATTTTGATACTTAATATTAAATATATTAATATTAAAAGTAATATTAATATACTTTTGAACTATCATGGTACCAACTTTAACAAGTGATTTCATACTTTTGATTGTTGAAGTTACTTCTATTTTTTGCAAATTTTTTTTCTATATTATTAACGACATTTGTTACATGCATAGTTCGATTTTAAAAAAGTTATTAATATACAAACAAAACAAACGCATCCACACTCACACATGTATGGTCATCAGACCCGCGCTCACGGTTGGTCAGTGTCACGGAGCCACGAAGAGCGTCCAATAAAAACCGCTATTAAATTCTCGATAAAGGTTAACGGCGTTTATGAATTCCAGTACTACATTTTTTTTAATGTAAGAAATCATGGACTCCGAGTTTTTCGGAATAACTCTACATTGGAATTAAACAAAAAAATTAAACGCCTGCCTATTGTAAATAAAAAAAAAAAAAAAAAAACAATTTTAAACAGTATCACGTCGTGATCTTAGTAAATTAAGCATACACGATACATCAAAACAAATTTTTAAAACATGTTTTTGCATGTATAATTATACATAGGTAATTATAGAGATGGTTAAACCAGCACAATACGTACGCGGCATGCTGGAATGCAAATCTTGCGTGGAGTACGTCGCCTGAGCCTGGTGTTGATTAGGCAGTACCATGCCGACCTGTAACCGACAATGCATCAACAATATACTACTTTTATAATGCTTTTGTCAATCGTCGATTAGCTATTATTATATTAACTTTAAGACCAACGCTAGCGATACATTTTCAGGAAAGTTATATGCAATTACTTGTATATTGATAACTTGGATTGGTACATTAATACACCACACGGATCGCCAAACTCTATGGCAGAGACCATGTTGATGCCAACGTGTTAGTGTGTCTATGAACCATGCGGCAGCGCTTTACTTAATGGCTAATGTGAAGAGTGTGAGTGAATTGTCTGTGGTTTTCTTCGTAGCCGAGGAGCTGTGAGTGTGTGTATGTAATTGTAATGTAACAAAATGTGTGTGTATGTATTGTGTAGGAGTTATTTTCTTCAAGGGTTAGTGCATGTGAACTTTGCGGGAAGGACTTGTATGAATTCGATGCCATTGATTTTATTAAGGTTGAGGTACTAGCGTGTTTACCCACCTGTGGACCCTGCGCTTGCGCGACGGGTAATGTTGAGTACCCGGGCGGGCGGCGCGGGTAATTGGGCGCGTAATGGGATGGCACCTGGGGCGGAGCGACCGCGGGGGGTGTGCGGTACTCGCGAGAAGATTTACCTGTAACGTAAGGAGCCAGTCGAGCGGAGTATGGCACGGTTTGGACGTGGACGTGCAATGCTAAAAATACCACACTACACATTTAGTTAATAAATATAATTGAGTATTTAATTTATTTTATAAATAGCGAGTGGATAGAATTTTTTCACTTCTTTTTTGTCAATTTAATATAATGTAACCCACAAATTTGTCATCATAGTAGGTGATACCCAAAATGAAGGGGATGAGGTAATTTGATGAGCCATGGTGATGTTCACAGCTTTTATGAAACCTTCTGAAACTATTCAATATACACGCAACGTGATGTCTTTTTAAAATTATAAAAATGAATAAAGATTTTATAGAGCCTGCCATTGTCAAAGTATTTTATAAAAACTCTTACTTGGAACAAAATATTAAGGAAAAGTTTAGAGGTCATTCGGGTATGTAGTCGTCGGCAACAGACTGCGCGTAATAAGCAAGTTTCTAGCGCCAACAGCCTACTAAAACCTATTTACACAGCTGATAATAGTATGATTTTTATTTCAGACCATAAAAAGTAAAAAAACTAAGCTTCCTTTGGGTGAACGAACGACAAGCGCGCGCGAATTTTTTTATGATATTTCGCTTTACTTTTAGGATTAATCAATACGAACATTATGAACAATTTTACTGTTAATGTAAAGAAGTTTGATTGTTACAAATTAAGAAACGTTTTAAGTTATTTTATTAAGGTTTTAGTAGACTTATGAATTCTATTATAAAATATAATATATATATAATAATATTTGAAACTATAAATAAAACTGTGTATTTGCTAGCTGTTACCACGGCAAATATGTCTAATGTTACAATATTTTTATAATAAGGATTGCAATAAATATATTTTGTAAATAGAAACACTTTTCTTATTTATTTAATTTTTCCTATCTTAATTTTGTTGTTTTGGTTGGTTGGTTGGTTGGTTGTCGTTATGTAAGAAATCTTAACCTTAATTATTGGAATAATGTCACTAAAAATGTTTTTGCAAATACCAAAAACACTTTTTTGTGACATTAAAGTACACAGTCTGGTCATGGTTGTTACTCTCTAATATCAAAACTATGACATAATATTATATAATCACTCTTATTGGTGTAAAATTGCATAACTGTTTGGTAGAACTTTGAATGCTTCTAATGACAAAACTGTTTTTTTTTATAATATCGGTCTTATCCGTGTGCGATATTTAGATATTTTATCTATTTAAAGGGATCCTTCTTAAGGCTAGTTTACCTAAAGTGCCGCGTCCTAGGGTGCCAGTATTAGCGGCAGAAGCGGCCCGGACAGCCGCCGGAGGCGTCGGTGGCTTCGTCGTAGGAGCCGGCAGCGGCGCGGCGGCGGCGGCGGCGGCGGGGGCCGAGCCCGACCTTCGGCCTCGAGGCGTCCCGCTCGTGGCTGCATTCCAACGAGCGCCATGTCCAATATCGTCCAATGCTGAAAATACCGGTATTAATAGAACAGCATCAATGATCAGAATTGAACACACGGTGTTATTGGCCAGTATCACAGAGCATCTAAAGAAGAGGTGAAGATAAAGGCAGTGAGGGGAGAGGTGGGAGGAGCAGTTCTTACCGTGTAGCCACCGCTCTCTAGTAGCGAGTAGAGAAACTCTTATAAAAAAGTTTGGCAAACTATTTTGCATGAACTATGGTATTATGTAAAATGGGGGGGGCTAGGTGGGTTCATGTAAATACAATGATATGGGGAAGTGTAAGGGGGAGGGCAACATCAACTTATATTGACCTAATACAAAAAAAATGTTTTAAATTGCTAACTCCTACTCACAAGAAGAGTATGTTGCTGACTGAGAGCTCACTGGCTGCTGTAGTCTATATCAGGAAACAACGTGTGTACACAGTAAAGCACAGTCTTTAACTAGTTTTTAAAATACAAGTTCTGTAATTTACTTTTAGTCAAGTTAAATAGTGAGTAAAAACCTTATTTTTCCCTTCTGCACTTAAAACTTTAGTACTTTTCCTTCAAACGCCGAAAATGTTATCTAACTCACAGTAATTTTAATAATTTTTAATCCTTTTATCTATTTTATTTAACCTTGGGAATCCTTCTTTCAATATTTTTTTCTTGACGAGCCATTGAATAAAAAAAATTAATTTTAGGTGTTTGGATTACAAATAATTATTTTATAACAAAAAAACTAATTTAAGGAAACTGAAAAGTACCATAAACAAACGTTTCAGTAATTGATGATTCCTGTTCTTATGTTGGAATCGTAGGACAAGTGCCTTCCCCTTTTTTTTTGTAACCTTTCTTAGTTTTCATTATGTTTTCTTCATCAAATAAAGATAACATTTTCTAATCTTTGCGGTTAATGGAATGCAATTACTGATTTGTTTACAAAAAATATCAGTAGGAAATCTCAAAACAATATCAAAAGAAATTTTATTCATACCGGATGTTTTAATTTAGTGCTATTATCACTACTTATTTCATGACCACTTCCCCCTCTATTATTTTATTTCAGTCCTTAGTACGTCCTGCATACTACTCCCATAACTATTTCTACCTGGCACTAGATTGTGCTTCAAACAAAATCCATTAGGTATCTCATAACATTTTCTTGAAATTAATTGTAATTAAATACTTACTAGTATAAGAAATAAACATATCCAGACTATTTCAATCATTTGTGTAACTATGACACACAATGACGCAATACACCAAACAAATGTCCATGTGTAGGCAAACTATTACTTTTTGTAATTAAAAGTTCCAAAAATTTGTTAAACTAACTTTACAGGCCTTGAAAAGAACGAAATTGACAGAATTATTTATTACATAATTAATTTTATCCACACCCAATCAAGATGTGACCCTGCAAATTCCGTTTCGTCATGTGGATTAATCATCAGCCATAGAACTTTCACTGTTGGACATAACCTCTCCTAAAATTTAAGGATTAAGTAGTGAGTTCTTTATTAACAACCTAACCGCTACAATAATTAGTTATTATCATAAGCAATTATTGTAGTGGCCATTTAGCCACAGCAATTTTAAATTGCAGTCCCTTAAATTTAAAGTATAATTTAGTACAAAAATCGCTATGACTGTTTTTAATTAATAATTTGTAACAATCTGTAAGAAATCACATACATAGATTGCCTCGGGTGTCGCCCACCAGAAACAAAAAGCAGATATCTTTTGTTTACATCTAGAGATGGTGGCAAATGTAGTGACCTTAATCTATTTAGTATTGATTTTTAGCTAGGTAGGTAAATAAGTGTGTGTGTGTGTACACAACACTATACAAATATAAACTATACATGTGTCTATGTACCTTTGCTTGTAACAACTTCTGGATATAATGACATTGTCCACTGTATATTCATCATCTATCCAAGAAAGCATACTGGTGTCTAGTGGTCTAGTGCGAGATGCATTTAAAGCCTTAAATGCATCTCGCACAGTTCTTATCAACTGGACAGATAAAGTCGTTTGTGTCAAAATCACTGCAATGCACACATACTAAAAGGCTAAATTGGAAGACAAGTTCAAACATAGCTTTTTTTCCTTTTTTAAAGAGTAACTACTAGTAACAATATAAATACCAGGGTCTCATCATCATCATCTCAGCCATAGGACATCGAGACATCACTTCTAGACATAGGCCTCCCCATTGATATCCAGGGATAGAGGGGGGACAGTTGGAAGGAGCCTGCATCCAGCTTTTTCCTGAGTTTTTAGTCACACCGTTTGTGCACATTTTAAGTTGCTATCATATGCAGAGCTTGCCAGTCTGTGATCTCCAGTGGAGAACCTTTTGATGCCATCGGCCATCAGTTCTTCAAGCTATGTACCCTACCCACTTCAACTTGTTAAACCTAAGATCGAGAACGAAAGTCACTTATTTAGCCCAGCTATATCAGTGACTCTCGTTCTCCTACATCTCTCTATATTTCGGATTTAATAGAGTAGAGAAACTACAAGCATAGCCTCTCCATAATTCATTGTATGTCTTTGAGCCTACTTACAAGGCTCATAGTCAGAGACCACATTTCAGTTCCATAAGTGATCATCTTGTGGTATTTTGGACGAGAAGACAGTGCATAGTTTCCCAAATCTGATGTACCAAAATTGGCTAGACAGGTGATCACTGAACTCAAAAAAATAAACTATTAGTCTTTAAACAGCTCAACACTACCTATGGTCGCAGACACACTTTTTAGTTGTAACTCAGCAACTTGATGGTTCTATCTAGCATGCTTAGTACTCGCAAAAGATGGAACATTGGAAATAAAGAAAGATAAGCCACAATCTACAAACTCAAGACATTGGTGCAGTTGTATTTCAAACACATATTGCAAGCAACTAGACAGGAAATATATAGGATTTTAATTTGTGTTTTTCATGAGGCAAAATAGTTATGTCATATTTTTTCCTTGGTCTAAGTGCATTAGGATTCCCTGTATCGCGGGAGGCATGGACATACACAATCACAGCACACAAATAGCCAAGACCCTGGACAAACATCTACACTCATCGCACAAATGTTTGCTCCTGCCGGGATTTAAACCCAGGGTACCAGAGACACAGAAGTCATGTCACTGACAGTAACCATTGTGCCACGGCGACCATCAATTTAAAATGTGTTTAGTAGCCTGAACCTATTTATTACATATAATAAACATTTACCCTATTCTAAAATATACTATGTGCACTATTATTACTTTTGTACAAGGTGCTAAGTAAGTTATCTTCCTGTGAATGACATATGAAGCAGAGTTAACAAACCTGTGTAATCAATGCTCTTCCTCACATACTTGATGGGCTTCTCAGGGTTAGCTGGTGCAATGATTTTATAGTTTCTGTTAGTTACTTTATTAGCTGTCAGTACACCAATCTCTCTTCGCGCCACTTTCTCCTTATGAATCGCTACAGTTTGTGCGATATGGTTCATCTGACCTTCCATCTCAGACAGCTGCATAGTTTGTAGCTCAAGAAGTTGAAGAAAATTGTATGCTAAAGTGTTTATTTGGTAAGCGACACTGGCAAGCGATTGAGTCGTATAGTTTTTGGTGCTTTCGAGGGCGAGGCGTTTGTTTTCAGACTGGAAATAATTAGCCTCGCAGTAATCAGCCACACGCTCCAAATTCGTGTGACTGTCTGTGAGATTGTTCCGACCCTCCGGGATATCCGTATGTAGTAAGGCCGCAAGCTCAGCCATTGTAACTAGGCTGAAACAATCTACGCGGTGTATTAATTAATGTTAATAAACTAATACCAGAACCTGCCTTATAAATAAGGGTGTGTCGTTTTATCACGAAGCAAGTGATTAGTAAATCAACTTACCTTAGCTTAGCGTTGTTGTGCGGTAAGTAAGTAGCCTCGTAGGTAATAGCCCTCTTTCAGATATAAAATAACTAGTAGCACTTATAATAGACAGTAAACGGCCTTTCCTTTTGGTTTTTGGGTTTTTGAGAACTTGCAATGAGTAGGTACGTAAAGTAAACACTTGAGCACTTGTAGCTAAAAAAAAACACTTTCAATACCACAAACCACTCACAAACTAGGGATGATCTCAAAGGGATGGTCGATTTTCATTGATGGTGATTAAACATCGATGTTATGCTGAAAAACATAGATATTTTGACGTCGATATCATCGACACATCGATGTTAAAAGAATTAACGAAATGTCAATTATTCTTTAGAGCGTCATCTAGTGTGCATTGGATGTACTAGGTTCAGTTATCTAGTTGAATAGTCATCAGATGACTTCAATTTTTGCAATTTCAGAACTTGTTTATTACATCATGATAAAATACAGTTTTGCTTATATCTACATTAGATTCATATTTGAATAGGTTCCTTCTAAGTTTTCTTGCTCCACCTTAGACCGCATCGTCGCTTACTATCAGGTGAGACCGTGGTCAAACGTATATAAGCTTATAATCTTAAAAAAATAGGTCGACAAGCATTAATTATCATTTTTTGACGTAAAAACTTCTTTAGCGATGTTGTGAATACAGAATATATTATTGCAGAATATATTTATTGCACACTTATTTAAGGGGAAAATATGTTAGACTCGCGTCAAATCGTCAGATCGTAAGACGGATAGGAGAGTAGAACGATGAGATTTAAACATAAAGATGTTACAAATAAGGAACATTTTCGTTTGTTGGTAGTTTTATTTAATAAAGTTGTTTTGTTAAAGAGTATTATTGAGTTCGGTCATCAAAACGCCAATATTAAATAGAGGAGAGATTTCATTGTTTAAAAAAAAACCTCACCATGTTAATTTTGTGTCCCACTAATATTATAAATATGGAAGTTTGGATGGATGGAGGTTTGTTACTCAATCACGCCATAACGGCTGGACGGATTTGGATGAAATTTCGTATGTAGTTAGTATGTATTTGATACTTTAGGTCCCGGAATAACACATAGAATACTTTCCATCATCACCATCATCAGACATGTTCAAGATTTTACTTCTGCCGCCACTCCCGGAGTGCAACCGGTTTTTTCGAGTTGGTATGCTTATATAAAAATTGTTTCTTCATTCATTTCGAGTTTACACAGTTGGTTATGCAGTTATCCTTCCTACTAATATTATAAATGCGAAAGTTTGTGTGTATGTTTGTTACTTCTTCACGCTCGAACGGCTACACCGATTTTACTGAAATTTGGTATGGAGATAGTTTAAGCCCCGAATTAACAAATAGACTACTTTATTATAACTACCCCACTAATATTATAAATATGGAAGTTTGGATGGATGGAGGTTTGTTACTCAATCACGCCATAACGGCTGGACGGATTTGGATGAAATTTCGTATGTAGTTAGTATGTATTTGATACTTTAGGTCCCGGAATAACACATAGAATACTTTCCATCATCACCATCATCAGACATGTTCAAGATTTTACTTCTGCCGCCACTCCCGGAGTGCAACCGGTTTTTTCGAGTTGGTATGCTTATATAAAAATTGTTTCTTCATTCATTTCGAGTTTACACAGTTGGTTATGCAGTTATCCTTCCTACTAATATTATAAATGCGAAAGTTTGTGTGTATGTTTGTTACTTCTTCACGCTCGAACGGCTACACCGATTTTACTGAAATTTGGTATGGAGATAGTTTAAGCCCCGAATTAACAAATAGACTACTTTATCCCGAAAAAAATATAGTTGCCGTGGGATAATTGAGGTAACGGGAAAACCGTAATCCACGCGGGTGAAACCGCGGGGCGCTACTAGTAGTATATAAATCCCACGAACGTATACCTATGACAGTATACTAATAAATCCATGAGACAACTCTGCTGGGCCCAACGGCACTTTGCTAGAGTTGAGATCGCATTTACTGTCATCGGAAATAGCATGTCGTTGTCAATTGTTTTTATATTTGTTATCTATGATCTAGAAAGTAATACCAGCGTAGCAATGTCTAGATTTAGCTATTTTATTCGTCGATTCTAAAAGCACCTACAACAAATTTCATTTATTAGTTACGTTAAATTTCATTACATATTTAATAAGTGAATACTATTAAAAACGAGAAAACCATAATTTGTAATAAAGTGTGTAACTGACAAATTTATTCGTTTCACTTCATAATAATGCCTTGGAAGAATTGCTTGATTACATGAGACAATACGCCACAATTCTGTTTGTTTTGTATACTGCCCATTTTGTGATTATTTGTATATACTTAATTAAAACAGACCTATGGTCATAGCACTTGCTATTTCAATTAGTTAATGACGGTATTTCGATTCGTAAAATGGGTGTGAAAAGAACGTCACTGTACGTTTACCTTCAGAAAGACAAATTGCCACAGAGTGCTTAAACATTGGTGTCGTAGTTAATACTAAGGCTGATTTTATTGTATCCGTCTTAAGTTTTTGAAAAGAATCAGTTGCCTCTTCTTATAAAGGAAACCCAAATACATAGTTATCTAAGGTTGAATCTTTTCAGAGTTTTTTCATCCATTTTAGGCAATAAAATAATATAAAGAACTATTCCATGTTACACACTTTTTCATTTCAATAAGACTAGGTATATTTTAAAACTTACTTGTCTAACTTGTGTTTTGCCACATACCAAATTGACTTTATTCTTTTGTTATTAAAATTGTTTTGTACATTTTATATTAATGTTCAAGGCTTCAGATGAAGCCAAATAAATTATTTATCGGGATATTGACTACCTACATTTGAATTTTATATCTCCTCCAATCTTATTATATATATATATAAATATAAATAAGCGTAAGTTTTAATAAAAGCTGTTATTTTAAAGAAGCAGCTGTATTTATCTTACCACATGAAATTTCTCGAATAATGAAATTAGATCCCATCCCAGCTCTCTCTAACAGCTGTATGGACGAATCTAGCTATTTATAATTTATATTTAGATATAAAGCGTGAATCGTAGTTGGCAGCACAAGGCCGATCAATCGAGTAAATATATATGACTGTCGGACTATGTGTTTATAATATTTCTGAAATGTAAAATCTCCGTTCTTTACATAGACATTGTGTTAGATTATGGGAACTAACGGAAACGGTCGAAGAGGAGGTACAAAAATGCCTGACGTCCGCCGCCCTATGGAGGAAGGGGACTGTGTCAACGACATGGAAAGTCCCGAGCTCGATTTCATGTATGATGACTGCGACATTCAAGCTAACGAGATAGCTGAACTTTACAGCTACACGGAACATCCCGAATATCAACATAATGTCAAGGCGTTTGAAGATATCATGGAGGAATTCAACTACCGCCCCAGTTGGCAGCGGTTGACGATGAAACAGCAGCGTACTGTGATAATGAAGTTGTTGGAGCACCTTGACGTCGCTGTGAGTGAAATCCGAATGCGAGCAACACGGTGTATACTGTACCTCGCTCAGGGATGTTGGGCAGAGATGCAGTCCGACGCAGAGCAGGCACACTGGGCCCGCGTTAATATAATGACTCTTTACGACATGGGAACATTTTCCGCCTTTGTTGAACTATTGAATCTCGAAATTGTACGGAGCAGTTCTGCTATAGCATCCAGGAAGCTAGCGGAGTCATTGGCTGACTCAACAAACTTGAGAGTAATCTTGTCGGTTCTATATTTGATAACTGAACACATGAGGACTGAGAAAGAAAATCCTGACGAGTTTGGTCATTTGGTGAAAAATTTCAAAGAAGAACTTGGTACCCCATTTGGTGAAGAATTACTTCCTGTTAAGCTTCTAAGCATGGTAACACATTTATGTGCTGGGACAACTCCACACTTCCCTATGAAGAAAGTATTACTCCTTTTGTGGAAAGTGTTATTGGTTTACCTTGGTGGCTCAAAAGAGTTGAAAGAAAGAAAAGCAAAACTCAGATCAAATAATGGATTACCACCTCTAACTGAAGATACTATTGAAATTACAAAAAGTATGAGAGCCAGTTCCCCACCACCCAGTGCAGCAGATATGTTGGAAAACCAAAATCCAGGTAACAGAAAATTAAAAGAAAATGAAAGAGCTTTAAGAAGACAAACTTTTATGAAACAAACATCTCTTGATGAATCTGATGAACAGTTGTTTGTTGATAAAGAAGAAACTGGCAATGGGTCAGAAGATTACTCAATGGAGTTCCAAATTATACCATCTGATGGGCCTCAGTCTAAAAACTGGCCATATTTCATGGATTTCAAACAGTTTGACAGTCCTCCCCCTCCGCCACCCCTGCCGAGAAGTCTACCATGGATATCAAAAGTAAGACAGAAAGATATTGACATGTTCTTAGACAATGTCAGGATAAAGTTTGTTGGTTATTCACTTCCCGGAGACAGGCAAACAATAGCAGGGTTGCCACAACCTATTCACGAAGGAATTGAAATTTTAAATAAGCACATGTACACCAGCCTCTCTGAATTGCAAACAGAAAGAGAATTAGAAATAGCCCGAAGCCCTATCACAAAAGGTGAAAAAGAAGTGGAAGAAACTGAAGCCGAAATATTATACAGAGCTATGGTGCCAAATTTACCACAATACATGATTGCTCTGCTTAAGATTCTACTCGCAGCTGCCCCTACCTCTACTGCCAAAACTTACTCAATCAATATCATGGCTGATTTGCTTCCAGAAGAAATGCCAATGACAGTTCTTCAATCCCTAAAACTTGGGATTGATGTAAACAGACACAAAGAAATTATTGTCAAAGCTGTAACAGCAATTTTATTACTTCTTCTAAAACATTTTAAACTAAATCATGTTTATCAATTTGAATTTATGTCTCAACATCTTGTTTATGCAAATTGTATGCCGCTTGTACTGAAATTTTTCAACCAGAACATTTTGTCATATGTCGGAGCAAAAAATTCTATACCTATCTTTGACTTTCCCGCATGTGTGATTGGGGAACAACCGGAATTGACAAAAGAATGCTTAGATATTGGAGACACTTCAGTATGGTATTCATGGAGAAATGTATTCTCTTGTATCAACCTGCTAAGAATATTAAACAAACTTACAAAATGGAAGAATGCTAGAATAATGATGCTTGTTGTCTTCAAAAGTGCTCCAATTCTAAAAAGAACCTTAAAAGTGAGGCATGCATTGATGCAGTTTTATGTGTTGAAACTATTAAAAATGCAGAGCAAATATCTCGGCAGACAGTGGAGGAAAACAAACATGAAAACAATCAGTGCAATATACTCTAAAGTTCGTCACAGATTGAACGATGACTGGGCATTTGGTAATGATGTAGACGCGAGACCATGGGATTTCCAAGATGAAGAATGTGCGTTGAGAGTCAGTGTAGATCGATTCAACAATAGAAGGTATGGCACAGGTGGAGACCAAGAAATAGATCTGGCACCGCTCGAAACAGACATAAACAGTGTCCTCGAATCAAACATTGAACTTGATGAGGAATTCAAAGAAAATTATGAATTGTGGCTAGAACAAGAAGTGTACAATAATGAAATAAACTGGGATGTGTTGTTATCATCCTAACAAATACTTATTATATTAACTCGTAGGAGTGGAAATTAAACAGATATAATCTGAATCATTTGCTATTCTATTTATATTCATATTATATGGCGTTAAATCTCTTATTTTATATATTTTTTATGTATATATCACTGTTTAGCATTTAACTTACATTTACAACACTTTTTTTTAAGAAGTTGCATGTTGTTCATTGCAGCATTGCAACAAAGTTGGACTTTACTCAATGTCTATTCAGGTCTTCAATATTTTTTATTTCTTTGACAAACTAATAAACAGATTTGAGAATTGTAAATTTTGTTCACATTCTAAAACTATAGAATCAATACGAATAGGAGATGAAGTGCAAATGTATCAACATTCTGACTTTGGTACATTGATCAATTTATTACAAATTACCAGTTTAATTACCAGTATACATAAATAGTATAAGTTGCATATAATATTCTTCATTTATCTGTATAAACTTCAACAAACTAAATTATAAAAATGGAAGCATGCATAGGGAAATGTGACAAGTGTATTTAAAGTTTTGAATGTAGACTAGACTGTATAGATATGGATAATGTGCACGTGCTATTATTTATTGAAAATTGTATTTAAAGAAACGAGTGTAAGTCATACCGGTATTGTATACAATGAAATTTAGAACCAGTAAATGTTATTGTCATATAATATATATTGTATTTGTTTTAAAAGCTAAATATTTTGCAGAATTTATTGTGCTATCTTCACAAGTAACCTGGTGCCACTTTTGTCAAATACCAGCAATGATAACTTGACTTTGGTAGGTAGATATAAATAATTAAAATAAAATAAAACTGATTGTAATGTAACAAACCGACTAGGACTCACGTGGTAAAAGCGCAGCCGTCTCAACGCCAGTTACGTGCTGAGGCTCGCGCTCGCAGCCTGGCACGATCATAACTCCCAGATGAAGAACTGCAAATAAGTTCGAAACTGGTCGGAGAGTAATTTTCCAGTGTTTACCACGTGAGTCCTAGTCGGTTTGTTACATTACAATTATGGAAGAAACTCGCGATAGTTTTCAGACTCAAAATAAAACTGGTATGTCGATCTGATTCATTTGAACCAAAACACAATTAAGTTTTTAATGTGTCAAGTCCTGACACCAAAGTCAAGTTTTGACTGATTGGAATAGGAAATAGATTCTTCTGTTCTCAAATGCACCTACCCACAGTCACATAAGTTCACTTGTGACCATGGCTCATACTGCTGCATTAATATCTATTAAAACAGATAAAATATGTGGTGAATATGGTGGTAACACTGTTCATTATTGATGACCATCAAGAAATCCTGTGGCTTGATGTGCGAAACCATAATACGAGTATTATGATGCATGAATGTAAATGGATATAAATATAGGGAGAGGCAGACGGTATTGGCTTGTTACTCAATTATAATTGCCGATAAAATAGGTACTTATGAAATTGCAATAAAATCTGGTTAAAAGTTTTTAGTATTTTTAAACATACTCATATAAGTAGATGTATCTATACTTCCTACGTTTTAATAAAGTTTTGAGTAATCTAATTTTGTATTACTTATGTTTTAGTTTGCAACAACTGGAGTTTTATCATGCTTTCAACACCTCAAAGGTATGTATATGTTTTTAAATCTTTATAAGTTGCAACGTTTGTATGTGTGTCTGTGAATCAATTCTCGTGGTTAGGCCTATGAAATTAGGCATTCAAGCTGGACCTGATGCCTGGGCTTTTATTCTTATTAGAGCATTTAAATAAAAGTTTGTTTATATAATCTCTTACTGAAATATAAAGATTAAAAAATCAAAAACAGAACTTGAATGACAGTATATGACATAGACAGTATATATATATAATGACAAACACGCACGCGCGACTAGCAAATGGAATTTGGCGCTACACGTTTACAAATAATTGCAAACATATGCCGTGATTTTACGTAAATTTCATTATCTATTTTATAAGATTAGCTAAAGTACAAATGAAACTGCACATAATTTGGTCTTAAAACACTCGTGTAATTAACTCGCCTACGCGATCGAGTCTAACGACTGTCGCCCCAGCACGGTCGTGACTCTCCGTCCGTACGCGATCGAGTCTAACGACTGTCGCCCCAGCACGGTCGTGATTCTCCGTCCGTACGCGATCGAGTCTAACGACTGTCGCCCCAGCACGGCCGTGACTCTCCGTCCGTACGCGATCGAGTCTGACGACTGTCGCCCCAGCACGGTCGTGACTCCGTCCGTACGCGATCGAGTCTAACGATTCTCGCCCCAATACGGCCGTGACTTCGTCCGTACGCGTCCGTATCAGTTTTCTTAGTCCACACACCGAGGCGCTCAGCAACACCATGTCATCTGCGTAGATCAGGTTATTGACGCAGAAGATTAAAGTATCTACCTACATACAATGTTGACAACTAGCTTTCTCGATTTTTCTAGTATGGTTCGTAGGTAAGTGACGCTTTTAATACTAAGGCTAAGGCCTGACATCTCAGCGACGCCTGAAGACACAGGCACCAAACGTGCCTGAGTCTTTGAGGTCTCCTAATGGTTATATTATGCATAAGTCACTTGAATCTAAGTGATTGACTGATTGACTACCTACCCACATAATACCTACATAATATCTAATTGAGATGTTTTATTAGGTAAGTACGTATCGGAATTCTTATAGTTTCTTTCGCCGATCTAAGACTGCAAAGTATGTGTCGATATGGATATCATATTATTGTATTTTATAATATTTTGTATTTATTTGTTATTAAAATCGAATCTATACTCACCTTGTTTAGGTACTAGACTAAAGAGACAGCTGATATTAATTTTTATTTAGGCATACCTACCTTACTCACCTTCGACTGTAGGTAAGTTACATAGGTATCTTAAACGACTCGATATGTTTACCAACCCGAAAAAAGCATTCTAATGGATGCGCAATGTGGTTTGTTCTCACGTCATACGTCAGTGCGATGACAACGGAGCATTAGTAATGCAACAATAGATCCCTTTACCGCCCCTGAGTGGGCGGCGCGGGGCGGCATTGCGGCGTGATAGCACATCGACAACCCAGCGGGATCGAATTTGATACTGGACCACCGACAAACAATTTTACAAGAGTGGTTAAGTGCTTTAAACATGGGTAATAGTATATTTTATTAACTCCGTGGCTGTCAGCAATTATTTATTTCTCGGAAAGGCAATAATAACGAGACGTCGAATCCTATTATAAAATAAGAGGTAGTACCTACTTATATAAATAATAAAATAAGTGAATGTTTTTTTCGGAGGTTTCATTTAAGTTTGCAGTGCGAATATATTCAAAACTAGCTGCGCCCCGCGGTTTCACCCGCGTGCACTACGTTTTTCCCGCTGACTCAGTTATCCCACGGGAACCATACTTCTTCCAGGACAAAAAGTAGCCTATGTCCTTCTCCAAAGTCCCATGTATGTTTATACCAAATTTTATCTAAATCGGTCAAGCCGTTTTCATGTTATGTCGTGACAACGGAAAACGGGTTTCATTTTTATATATATAGATTACTCTTTCGAGAAATAATATAAAACGGGAAGTAATGTTATAATTTGAATATTTTCAATAATTCTTAATCTGCGTTCTTT